>JARHVA010000013.1:8100000-8700000 GCA_037957365.1 Torreya grandis | reverse complement strand
ATAGCTATAATAATAGACCTAGGTCGTGCACTAGTAGTAGCCAACCCCTGCAAATAAAACACCTAGGTGGGAAGAGGAGTGGAAGATGCCATTTCAAAACCCATATCTATTAATGTTATACTAGATTTGGTCAATTAGTTTCTAGGTCCATTTATCATTTTGAGTCTTTTTAAGGGTCAAAAATAGTGCATTTAATGCTTTGTATAAGTTTTTTGGGAAATGTGTAAGTGGTAAAACATGATGTTATGCCCCATGTGTCCACAAAGGTCTTAAGTAACTGACAAAACTAAAAAATTATAGTTTCATCAAAAAAATAGTTTTATTAAAGAAAAAGAAGAAAATGACATATGTATAGATCCTTGGGAAGTGTGCCACATGTGAGGAGGCCATAGAATGTCTCTCTATCTTCCTAAATCTCATATCCATGCTTGAGTTGTTTTGGAAGTTTCAAAATTAGTCCAAACCCATTTTGATCTCTTTTCACCTCCAAAATTTTAGTTGTATGTTCAATCCTAAGTGGTACATTAAGGGAACTAGCCCTATATAGAGACTTACCTCATTCCTTAGGTTGCCCAAAAGCCTAGAGGTAATTCTATTGTGCCACTTGGATGAGGATAGCTTTACATCTCCTCAAAGGGTGCAAATCCAAGTGACAATAGTTTTTGGCATGCCTGGTGGGACACTTGTTCCAAGAGATTGAGAGATTTTTAGTGTTGTCTCTCAACAATCAACCTATAAAGGCATATTTTCAAGCATCAATGGTGAATTTAAAGGCATATTAGCTCGTCAAGTAGCCCAAGTTATCCTTTAAAGATTTATGTAACATATTTCTTTGTGTTCTTGCTTTTAATGAAGATTCATGGCTAATTTTGGTCTTGAGATTTGTCTTACATAAGTTGGTGAGACATATCCATCTTATCCCATTCCTTATCAATATGGACAGGTTCTTGGTCAACCTTGTTATGATCATTATCAGTCCAAGTATGACCATATTCAGCCCTATCATGAGTTATATTAGTCTTATAACCAACCTTCTCAATGTCTTGTTCCTAGTCAATCTAATCCTTTCTCCAATAAGCCCATTTCCACTTTCAAACAAACACTTTGGGGCTATGAAAGGTATATGTTTGAGCTTGATACTCTAAGGGGATGTGGTCAAGGGATTCCTAATCATTCCATCTATCAAGTGATAAATGCATTATAGTTAGTCAATTAAGAGTGGGTACATATTGAAAGAGCCAATTGGTAAAGGCTCATAAGTGATATGATAAATGTGAGTGGTTTGATTGGATCTTTGGAAGAGAAGCTAGACATTCATGAGAGGCAGCCTTACCAAGTCTATCAAACTTCATACCCACTTCCCAAAATTCCCTATCAGCCATATATGATCCCTACTCATGAACCAAATAAATTCTATCAAAGTCATTCTTTTCCCAATCAATTGGAGGAGATAGTTGAAAGAGAAATATTGTGTTTGAGGAAAATCTTGATAGGCAAATTGATTTGGAAAATATGAATACCAACAATAGTCCATGTTGGTAGAAAAAGAAGTGGATTTCAAGCCTTCATTTCCCTCTCACATTGCATCCCCACCACCTCAAAAAGAAACTCATAATCCCAATCTCCTAAGTTGGAATAAAATAGTGGAATCATGGGGAAAGAAGAAGGAGAAGAGTCTTGACCAAGAGTGTGAAATTAAGAAGACATCTAATCCTAACATCCTAAGTTGGAGCAATATAATAGAGTTATGGGGTAAAAAAGAAGATAGAAGCATTGTCCAAGAGTGTGAAGTGGAGAATAGAGTTTATCCTTTGCAAGTCCCTCCTACCCTTCTTCAAGAAGCTTCTTATATTCCATGGTAGCCTTCATTCAATCCTTATCCCCATGATGATTCCTATCAACTTCAAGATAACCTAGCCAAGAAAATAGAAGAATCAAAAGCAAAGATGAGAATGCTAATTCAAGGTGAGATGGAAGGTTTAGACCCAAAATAAGATCCTATGTCTAAACACACCCCATCTCCCCTTCCTCAAGATCTTCTCAAAGAGTCTCTTACCTTGCATTCTCAATCTGACTTTGAGCTCTATATTCCACCTCCACAAACTAGTTCATCTTGTCCTTACCCCATCACCCTTTTCCTTGAGGGACCTATGTTGTGGGAACCAAAGGAGGACCATTTGGTTGATAAAGAAAGATAACTCTTTCTTGAATAAAACCTACCTCCTTGGCAGCTTCATTGGGTTAGATCACATGATTTCAAGATGCTTAGTCTTAGTATCACCATAAAGGAGGTTGAAGATATTGTAGCCTTTGATAAAAGAGATTAGATTATGATAGCTGAAGTTCATTTTGAAAGTCTTCAAGAGGTCTTAATTGATGAAGAGAAGGTAAGTCCTTATGTTGAATCTCTTTGCTTGGTTGATGATGAAGAATGTTTTCTTTGTGTTGAAGAACATATCTTGGGAGAGGAAAATGAAGAAGAACATGCTCAATTCATGGTTGATAAAAAAGACCTCATGAGAAATTATGAGGAGGAGATCACCATAGGGACTCCCCTTGATGAACAAAAAGATAAATCACAAGTTTTTACCTCCATATCTGAAGTAGAATGTACTATCAAGGAGGGATAACACTTTCAAGCCATCCCTCAAGAAGTGGCAATCTTGGGAGAGCCTCATGAAACCAAAATAGAGGAAATATCCCTTGAATATGATCTTATAAAATATTAAGAAGAGGTGATTTATTATGTGGAGATTTTAGATTGGGTTGATAAGGAAGGATGTCTTCCCTTTTCCAAAGAGGAAGAAATGATCATAAACTCTTTCATCACTTTGCAAGATAGCATGGATGAACATAGACAAGTTATTAATTGGTATTTAGATGACTTGTTTGAATTCATTGGGGAAGGTTATACTCCTCTTCAAGGAGGCTATGAGTTGGTCAAAGATGTAGAAGACAACATTGGTGCATAAGTAAGTATGCAAAAGAAAAACATTCTTTCAAATCTATCTTTTCAAGAAGCATATGCATTTGATGATGACATGTTTAAAGTCATCAAGATGGGATATCATCTTATCAATAATCTGGGAGAAACATATGATATCTTTAAATATGGAACAAGATATTATTGGATTCAATCTTCTAAAGAACAAGGAATTAATTCTCTTGAAGCCATGCCTACTAAGGAGACATAAGTTGACCATGAGATGAAGAGTGGGCAGAAGTATAAAGTATGTAATCATGTTAAAGAGGAATATATATATACATTGGAGACATATTATAGGATGATCTATTTGAGATAAAATCAAGTTAAGTTCCAAGGAAGAGGTTTGACCTACAAAGTACTCAATCCAAAGAGAAGCATGTTTGGTACTATGTTTCATATCACCATGAAGATGATTCAAGAAGTTTTCTTTTTTATCCTAAAAAGGAGGTATGTTTAGTTGTTAGTTATGCATAATAGGTTGTTTCCCTTTCCCCTAAGTTCTTGAAGCACATGTGTGTGTCTGGTATGTTTGCTTTCTTTTTTGTGTGTGTCCTTTGCTTTGTGTGGTTGAGGTAGTCATTAGTGTCTTGTCTTCGTCAAAGGTTTAAAGTCAATGGTCAAGGTCTACTTGCTTGTCTTAACTTTATATGACTCATAAGCCTATTGAATTGATAAGGTTACTGGTCTAGTTAGTATAACAAGCATCCTACCCCTATGAGTCACCAATTTGTTGACCAAGTTTGACTTTTAAGTCAAATTAGGGTACCCCTAGTAAACAATTTGATTTTTAAGCCTATAAAGGGGTATAATGTATTGTCATGAGATGTTTTATAGGTCATTTTATGTCTATTAATGTTGTACTATCTTTGGTAAATTATTTTCTAGGTCCATTTATCATTTTGAGTCTTTTTAAGGGTCAAAAATAACACATTTAATGCTTTATACAAATTTTTTGGGAAATATACAAGTGTCAAAACATAATGTCATGCCCCATGTGTCTAAAAAGGTCTTAAGTAACTAAAAAAACTAAAAATGTGTAGGGTCATTAGAAAAATTAATTTTCTTAAAGAAAAGAAAGATAATGACACATATATAGCTCTTTGGGAAGTGTGCCATGTGTGAGGAGACCATGGAACATTTCTCCATCTTCTTAAACTCATTTCCATGCTTGAGTTGTTTTGGAAGTGTCAAAATTGGTCAAAAACCATTTTTCTCTCTTTTCACCCCCAAAAGTTTAGTTTTAGGTTAAATCCTAAGTGGTACATCAAGGGAGCTAGCCCTATCTAGAGACTTACTTCATTCCTTAGGCTACCCACAAGCCTAAAGGTAATTCCATTATGCCACTTCGATGAGGAGAGCTTTGCATCTCCTCAAAGGGTGAAAATCAAAGTGACAACAAGAATAAAACCCACTGATGAAGCAAATAGACTACATTCCTATAAGAAAAATGTCAATTTTTAGTGAATTACTAACTCCACATGAAACACCAACCCTAACTAGCTCAATACCAACTTCGCTAGGATTTAATAAGCACCCACTTACAAAGACGCACCGACCCCTAGATGACTCGGTATGAACTCATCCACCTGATAAACTTTATAACCTTCAAAAAACCTTGTTTTATATATTATATAATGATCTTTATCTCTTTTCTCACTTCTATCCCTCTCAAACTGGCCTCTAGCCTTCTTTACTCAACTAGTCCTCTTAATGGTTGATTAGGTATTCTAACCTTGATCCTCATATGAAAAACCTATGTAGATATTCATGATGCATCTCTAATGGTCCTCATGGCCTCCTCATTCTCACCAATTATTTATATCATTCACTTATTCTCTACTCTCTCCAAGCATACTCAAATAGGCCTAAACTGCCTTTCTTTTATAGAAGTCACTTGATCATATCCTTCTTAGTCAGCCACACATTCTTATATTATTAGTTTAGACATAAATGGATCTTATAATATTAAAATAACATTCCTTAATCATGAATAAATCATTACATTAGGTCGACCATGGCTCAATT
The DNA here is from genome assembly GCA_037957365.1 of Torreya grandis. NCBI lineage: Eukaryota > Viridiplantae > Streptophyta > Pinopsida > Cupressales > Taxaceae > Torreya > Torreya grandis. Next base: position 8,694,989 of record JARHVA010000013.1, on the reverse strand, counting down.
ATCCCTTACTCCTTTTTTACATCTTATGGAGACCTAATAGGCCTTCTTAGCAACATGTTACCTTTGATCTCCTTAAAGCATATTCAAACACTTCAAACAATAGTAAAACATTGTATGACACTTAACTATACCTTATCCAACTTTATTTTAGGTAAATAACACCTTTTAGATCCAATCACCATTTGAACCCTTTCTCAAAATACTATTCATAAAAAGGCATGTGCATATACAGACACTCTATCTTGAGAAACTGAGGCATAAAATAAATTTATAAAATGGAAAAAAATTATATATTTAAAAACCTAATGACCTCAGGGTCATCACAAACTTGATCATATGCTTCAACTTAGGGTATACAAACTCAAACTCTTTTCTCCAAGATGCTTACTTAGAACTGCCAACTAACTTCAAAACACAGTCAAGGAGACATAAAATTATGATACCTGATTAAACATACTCAATATATTTCAATGTATGAATCATATATTATAAAATCATCATATAAACCTCCATAAAAAGGATTGCAATTACTAATGTCAACTATTTATCTTGCAGACTAATCTATTGTTCTTCTCTATCACAGATCCCACTCAGCCAAATAAGCCATTTTGGCTTCAATGTTCCAACCTCCTACACTATCTTCCAATATTTTTCAAATAATGGATATATTATTAAATTCTAAAATAACATCATCATCATGAACTTCAATTTATCATTCTTACATGAAAATACATCAAGAATCATCTTCTCACTTTTGCCTAATTTTCTCACTATCTATACCATTTGGTTTGTTAGTGACTGACTCTCTTGGATCACCAAATTTACACACCTAAGATATGGAACCTATCTATAAAATTTCATAGATAAAAACTAAAGTCTCACACTTTTATCTTCATCTACTTAGCAACTTTGACTCGATCAACTCTACCTACTACAACATATTTCTAAAAACAAGCACTTGCCTATAGAGTTTTCTCACTCACCTAAAAAACCAATCATACCTAGAGATGCCTAGGAGAGTTGACTACAACATATAATATCTTAAATGTCCATACCAAACCATTCTAATCTCTTTATAATAATATCTTTAACATTGGGTCATTGTTAGGGTTCCTTGAGGGTTTAGACCAACTTCTAGTCTTAACAATCATTCATAAATCTTAGCTCTTCTTTATAGAAAAGAATGCTTAGAAATTTGAGAGAGAACACTTCTTATTCTACCATGAACAAATTATATTATCATGCATATGTTCCACATGATAAGTATCACTTGAGAAAACTTCTTGAGTAGACAACTCTTCATTCTATGCACTCGAGAAACCTTGAAACACTTTTTCAAGCATTTTATTATAAATCATGACCTAAAACTTCATATACATACTTTAAACAACTTGACTTACCTCTATCAATTTTCACCTACTTATGAATGTCATGAAAATAATCCTAATACCCCATCTAGCCACCATCTCTCTTTTTACTTTCTATGCCTTGACCTAAAAGTCACATTAGGTCTTGAAGCTGATCTTCTAAACACTATCCAAGCTCTTATCACTTTATATATATTCCATTAAATATCCTATCATGATTAACTACTATCAAACATTATTCATATATATTTTCAATGTCTCATGATGTCTCATTAGGCTAAGCAAGATCTAGAACTAATCTAGTTGTAGACTTGGATTGAAGTACTTGCCCATGTAGACTTCATCTTGAAACTCTCCTAAGTGATTCAATGCCTCTTAAGTGTGCTCAATCAACATTATACAATTACTCTTCTTTATAGCTTCAATAGATCATCTTTGTGGCTCAACCAGAGCATCTTCAGTGCTATTTATAGATCTTTGGAGCTTGACTAGGATCTTTGTAGCATCTTCAAATCTTCATACACAAATCTTTAGAGATAACCTTATAATAATTTTCAAGGCCTTCAAAACCTCATGTACAAACCCAAACACCCTCTCTCATTCTCAAACACTATCAAGTATTCTTTGAAGCTTCACTAAGAATCTTTGTATCTCATTTGAAGCATCTTCGTAACTACTTACATAGATATTTATAGCATATAGTTTCTTCTTTAGAGCTTAATCACTTAATCATTATACCTACACATATCATCTCACAAGATTTAGGCAAATATTTTCAAGTTACTTTAGACTTGACATAATGACATGTACTCACTCATGCTGATTCTTAATGATATCACTCAATTTGGCATCATAACATTCTTCAGATAGAATTCTCTCATCATTTCTTTCATATAGTAACAACACTCATTACATTGGAAAACTTGACCATGCATCTTTACAAGAACCTTTGATATCAATTAAATAACTCATCATACACATACCTCAAAGCTTACCTTGTCATGCACCTTTACAAGAACTTTTGACATCAATGACATTAGATTGAAATCAATGACAACACTTATTCCAACAACTCAACTATCAATGACAATGCTCAACAATCTCTCCCTTAATTAGTGATAATGTTCAACATATTGTTGATGACCTCATAGGTATGCTTGGAAAAATTCCAAAAGAACTACCATTGACAAGATAACATGATCATTCCATTTAAATTTTCTCTCAGATTCAACCACCAAACATAATACCACATAGGTACCCATATATCTAGAAGAGTGAGATTGAAATATGGTACAAGAGATGTTGGAGGTGACTATTATCAAACATAGCCAAAGTGCATATTCATCCATTGTGGTCATGGTGTGTAAGAAGGATGATATTTGGAAGATGCTCCCATATTATTGAGAACTCAAAAAGTATACCTTTAAAGATAATTTCCCTATTATATTAATTTATTATTTTCTATATGAGTTACATAGTTTTGTCTAATTTAAAAATTTGGATCTTCATTCAAGCTTCCATAAAATTATGATAAGAGATGAGTATATGTATAATAATATTTCATAACTCATAAAGTCCATTATGATTTTTTTCTAATATCATTTGGCATCACAAATGCACCTTCTATATTCCATATTTTGATGAACATTGTTGTTAGGTACTCTTTGAAAAAATTGTCTTGGTATTTTTTGATGACATTCTAATATATAGTAAAACATGGAAAAAACACTTGGATCATGTGAATCATGTACTAATAATTTTATAACACAATTATATTTGTGAAAATCATTCCAAGTTTTATTTTTGAGTAAAATAGGTTAAGTACTTAGGTCATATTTTTTCACATGAAAAAAATAAAGTAGGCCCTCAGAAGATCAAAGCCATGAAAGAATAAAAAGTGCCAAAAATCCTAAATAACCTCTCATGGTTTTTTGGTCTCACAATTTACTATCATTGGTATATAAAAAACTATCATGGAATAACAATGCCACTCACAACTATTGAATAAAGACTCCTTTCACTATAACAAAATTACCACTAAGGCCATGTGAACCATTCCCATTTTGGATACCCTAAATTTTTTAAAGACTTTAATTATTGAATGAGATGATCTATAATATAGAATGGGTGAAATACTCATATTGGAAGGGAGACCCATTTAATTTGAGAGTTGTCAACTCAAGGTTATAAATCTAATTAAGCTGATTTACTAGAAAGAGATGATGGCTATTATTCATGTGGTCAAATAGTATAGACCTTATCTAATGGGTAGATAAGTTAAGGTAAATATTGATCATGATAGTATAAAATATCAAATAGAAAAATATTTTTCACAAGAATAACAATGAAAATGGGTGACTAAAATGTTGGGATATCACTTTTAAATCATTTATAATAAAGTTAAAAGAGAAAATGATGGTGGATGCTCTATATAATATGGATGAATCCATAAACGCATTGTTATGTACAATGTCAATATGGTAGGAAGATTGGGTGAATGAGTAAAGATCAAATTGGGAGAATGATAGGGATACATAGTTATGGTTCAAATCTCTAAAAATACTATATAACCTCATAAATATCTAAGTGGAAAGGGAATGACTTATGGCATAAAGATATATTGTACTTGTATAGTAATTATGACTTTAAAAATAAGATCCATATATACCTTCATACATCTCTTATAGGATGCATTCAAGATTGTTTAAAAATTATCATATAATCAATCATAATCTATTTTTTGAAACTATCAAGGGGGACATATAAAAATTTGTGGTTGAATGCATGGTGTGTCAAATAAACAAGGGTAAGATAATTAAGACCCTAGGTATTTTTCAACCCTTTTATATACAAATATAAAGGTGTGAGGAGGTATCCATGGATTTCATAATAGGTTTGATGAGGTCAAAAGTTAAATTTTTTATCATGGTAATAGTGGACACATTAAAAAAAATCTCATTTTTGTGCTCTATCTACACCATTTGTTTCCAATACAGTAGCTACTAATTTTCTAAATGTTATTCAAAAGATACATGGGACCACTAAGATCATAGTAAGTTATTGTGATCTTATCTTCATGAATAATTTGTAAATTCATTTATTCACGTGTTTGGGTACTCTTTTGGCTCATAACTCATGCTATCATCTTAAGTATGATGGGTGAAATGAGGTGGTCAACAAATGCCTAAAGGGTTATTTGTATTTTTTGCATTAGATAACAAGAATGGTGGTTTTATTAGTTGATCAAAGTAGAATGTGGTATAATAGTTCCTTCTATACTTCTTCCAAAATGTTTCCATTTTATGGATTTATACGAGTAATAGCCTCCATCCATTACATCATACTTTAGGGTACATATAAAGGTCTGAATTTTTTAAGAACACATTCAACGCTACCATGAGGTACTAGATAATTTAATAGAGTATTTAACAATAACACAAATGTGAATGAAGCATCAAGTAGATCAACAATGTAGTGAGAGGAATTTTGTGCTCAAATATTATGTCTTTGTATGCCTAAAACCATATAATAAATTTTACCTAAAGTAAAAAAAATGATAATAAACTTTTTCTTAAGTATTATGACCCTTATAAGATCTTACAAAAAGTTGGCAATGTCTCATACATGCTAGAGCTACCTCAGTCTACTTGAATACGTCAAGTATTTCATGTTTATTTCCTAAATAAGGTAATTGGATAAAGATTTTATTCCAAAATTAAGTTACCAAAATTATATAATTAATAAAAAATCATTCTAGAACTAAAGGAGGTCCTTCAAAAATATACCAAAAGGCTATGCACAAGAGAGATAAGGAGTACCTGATCAAGTGGAAGAATATAACTAGTGAGGATGTAGTATGTGACGATGAATAATTTTTGAAGAAACATCAAGGGTTGTTCATTTGTGTGCAATTTTGTTTTTATAAGGGGGATGTTATGTCCTTAACCTATTCCTAGTTTAGGGACATGTGTGGCTGACATATGGCCTTCATAACCTTTTATCTTATCTTATCATAATTATTTATGCTATCATTTTATTAGTAGGGTTGGCTTATGGAGTAACCATATCCTAAATAGTGTATATATAGGAGATAGTAGTTATTAGTTGATAATCATATTCCAAATTTTATTCTCAATGAATGTTTGTGGAAGTTTCCCTCTTGGATTGTCTCAGTTCTATGTATCAGGTATTCTGGTCTGATATCAATTATTATTATGGATATACTTACTCTAATCTTATTATTGTGATATATATTTTTTTATTTTATCATTTACATTTAAGTTCTGAAGTGTTTTGATCTATCTAATTAATTTCATTATACATTTTTCCAACATTTAAATGTTCTTTTGTGGATTAATGTCATTTGAGAATTTATCTCTGATCGAGTTAATAACCATATTATTGATATTATTTTATATTTCTACTTGTGATTTTTGACCTTGAGTAAACTCCTTTTTTATAAATCGCACCATAATGTGACCTATCCCTATTTAAGCTCACTATTAAAGTAAATCAGAAATTAAATGAATGTAAATATGTTTTGTTATCATCTTGGGAACAAAATTATTGGTTGATATATAAAAATATTTAGCACTGTGTGTGTTTGTGTATATCAAAAAACTAGCTAAATGATTCCTCCATACCCAATTATGGACATTTGCACTCTACATGAGGGTGGTTGGGTGGAGTATGGGACTAAATCATCTCTCATCCAATTATATTCTCATCATCATGTTATGAAAATCAAGCAAGAAAGATTCACCAATTAGGTGCATGTATTATATATATAATCTCTATCATACTTTTTTATGAAAAGAGTATAAATTATAATCATATGAAATGATGGATATGAATTTATTCCATAGTTGACTATATTGCATTTGATTCATCTATAATATCTCAAAAATATGGAAGGCTATGGATTGAATTCTTTAGCTTGAAATCATTATAATGCTAAAGGTCACAATGAATATTATTTTCCTATATTTATTAATGAATGTTAAACTTGTTAAATAAAAGGTAAAATTTAACTTAAGGGATATTAAATCTCATTATCTCTTATACAATACTTTCTTATAATCAGATAACAAAATACAACCTTTAGGAATTTAGAGATGAGGCCATTAGAATAGAGTAACTTTTGACTAATATAATTAAATAGGGTTGCTTCAATAGAGATAAACACCTTTATAGCAATCATTATGTTCTAACTCTTAGATATGAATCCTTTGAAAATAATGCAAGTATGCCTTAGCTTGTGAAACATTAGATTAACTATTAATAGTCATGGTAGCTTATATATACAAGTCTTAGCTAGTGACTCTTAAATTTAGTTTCATAACACTTATTTGTGCATATCCAAATATGAAAAAACCTTAACTTTATATTTAAATCTTAAATATTGTTTAATACACTTAAGGAACTTGTGAATGTTATCTGGGTCATAATTGATTATGTATCTAGATGTTGGGCACCTATAATAGAGGTTAAAAATCTTATACATGCCTATGCATTTATGTATATATTGATGTTAGCCACTAGAAAAATAAGCTAAACTCCATTAATAATATATTATGTAATTTTGAGAGTAATATCTGCATCTTTGCATTGAGAAGCCAAAAATACACTATATGTATTATGTGAACACTTAAGGAATCCATTTTGGATTTATGCAACTAATTTTCTAAGTGGAAAATAAATATATGTAGTTAGACACACTTATCTCATTCATAGGCATGTGTTTCATATCCTTTAGTAGATCATATCAAAATTAAATATAATATTATATGAGACTTAAACGCTTAGTTCATGACCATTACCCTTTTTAAGATGATTCATTCATAGTGATCTTAGGAGAAGAATTTCCCTCTTTGGTTTGAATGTCATTTCAACTTCCTACTCATAAAATGTAGTTTCTTGTGTTGGATTTGAGATTGCATTACCTACATTGATTTTTGGTTCAAGTGATTATAATTTATCACTGTGAGAAAAAAGATAAGATTTTACCTCTTGACATAATCACACCACTACTAAAAATGTAGTAAATCCCTTTCATTATTTTAGCCTTGTGACTAAGTGGAATCTATGGTTTCATGAAGATATTATGGTGACAAGTGTTACCATCCTAATGGATCATAATTTTTCCCCTTCTTTGTAAGATTTTGGACTATTTCAATATGCACAAACATATTGATTTAAAAAGAGCAATTAATATATTTAAATATCCTCTTTCTACTTAATTGTAGTGGCCTCACTAATGTTATTAGTATTGATATAAAATGTGGGAAATAAAATTTTATTTAAATTTAATTGGTTCATAGTTGTGACATTAATAATTATTTGAGGGCCTATTAAAAAAATGAAGTTACTATTATAAATTAGTCTTAGCACTTTATATGTTGGGGGGAGTAGGTGTTTCATGATAAGACCACATGTTCCCTTATTGATGTCATGCCCATGCCCCATATTCATCAATTTTTGTGTGTGTAGACCCATTAAAGTTAAAATGGACCATGACTCATTTTATTTAAAATCTACATTGGACCACAGATACATACACTTGAGGTGTAGAGAACACATGGATATATGTGGTTGCAATGTTGAATTTAAATTAATTGATTCAATACTACAAAATATTTACTTGGAAGGCCACATGGAATATTATTATTATAATAACTATTTGATTTTTTGAAAGGTTTTAGAAACATAGGCATTGTATTCAGTGACTTGTTGGTCACATGTATCACCTCAAATTTGATGCAAGAAACCTTATGAAGTCTATGAATTATTTTGTAAAATGTGATCATGCTTAAATTAAGATTTTGTATTTAAAGAATGACAATGTTCTCGTGGAGGCATGAGGTTATAAGGTTATTATATGATATTGCCACTCTATGTAATCATATATAAAGTATAATGTGGTCCATGTTGGCATTATTACATATGGTAGTATGGTTATGTGACCCCTTTTGGAGCATATTATAAGTGTGGTTATTTTATAGTGTGGTCAAGAATATTAATTATATCAAAGATATAATGAGATTAAAGTTATATATATCATAGGTCATGTAGTTAAGTATTTAAATTATGATGTGCACAATATCATGTGACTTGTGGTGGTCTTTTTTTGATTTAATGAATATAAATTAATACATATATTCAAAAAATATAATTATTAAGAACAATTATTAAGGGTTTAAATTGAATTTATTGGATTTTATAAGAATATAATTTATGATTGTGAAATTAATAAGGATTTTATATCTGATATCACCATCTAGGTTTTTGAGTGAATTATAGTAGCCCTAATTCCACTTATTTCAAATAGTAGAGGTTGATATGTAGGTAGTCTAGGGCATGGGCATGGGTGTATTAAAGGAAAATATTGAGGGTGTTTTTAATCTAATAACATGGGTTGTTTTAAATTTTAAGTAACTTGGGAGGATTTATCTATTTAAACTCCATAACCCATAGATACCAATATCATACCTAGCATGTGATTGAGACAAACCAAGATTAACTCATAAACCATCCTTTTCAACCCATTAGGATTAATTATTGATGGATGCATAATATTATTTTGTGTATCAATGAGAATTATATGTTGATGTGTTTTTTAAGTTATGGGATCATATATTTTCAAAGGTTAAATCAAGTTAATTAAAATAAATTTTTAGAATTGGTATTAGAGTAGAACATAAGGGTGTTATACTATTCCACCCAAGAACAAGGTTCTGAGAATTCACATGGATAATGTGCCACACAAACTATCTATATAATAATTACCAAATATCATTAAATCCACTATTTAGATTCATATTAATTATGGATGTAAATTTATATAACATTTGGTTTTACTACGTCGACCCAAATACAACCTTGATGACATAATGCAAACACTTACCAGTCCATCTTATCATCAATACAATATAATTAGAACACCATAATAAAACCTTATTTCATAAACAAAAACCAAACAATCATGATACCTTTATGGTATGAAGAGATATAAATAAAAGTATAGTAATCAAATTCTCAATCATCATATTCAAAATCTCTTTTTGTTGTGATTCAATTTGAAATAATCAAAGGGTACATCAAACAAAGCATGATCCCAATTATATAAAAGATCTTAGTTAATGGTTCCAACCTTAATTAATACTTAACCATGGGCCTAAGTAAGGTTTATATAATAATGTAAGAGAAGATTCATCAATAACACCATAACCACCTACTCTCTTTCAACTCCTAGGAGAACTAACACAACCTTGAGACCGTAAGTAACTACTAGGCTTAACATATTATAACATAGTAATACACACAAATTTAGCATCCATACATGTCATTAGAGTGTTAAATAAATAACACATGTGAATACAATAGTATAATCCACCACTAAAACCACATGAATCATCTCATAAATCCAATCTAAAAAAAAATCACATAGTTAGTTCATATAGAGTTATATAACATAAGGAGATAAGTCATGTTCATCAATAATTATGTTCATAATCCATACAAAATATTAATAATATAATCATGTAAACTAATCATATAAAATATAAATAATCTCATAACTATTCAAATATATATCTCAATCATCAAAACTATGAACTACATCTTAAATCATATCACATCAATGTGTGTGAGAGAGTACAATCTGTAATGCGGTAAAAACAATGCCAAGTGCAATACATTATTGGAACAAATATTATCCTATGTCTAATAATAAAAATTAATGCCAATAGGTTTCTTAAATCAAATTTAATTAAGGTTAATTTAGTCAAAATATGTATGTGTCAAGGATAAATAATGATACTTATTCAGATATCTAATATATGCATGATAATATAGGTATATAATCATATCAATGCATACCTTAAGAAGGTCATCTAAATCAATCAAATTAACATAACTAACAAGACTAGAATAAACACAAAAAATTATAAAAAATGTCCAAAACCTTCTATGATAGATAATATCACTACTAAACACATTTGAAGAGTAACACTTGATGCATAACCCAACTATGGTTAGATATATTAAAAGACACATGGGAATGAAAAAAAAAGGTTAATGGAAAGGACTTTGGTTCTAACTATATCTTGAAGACCAATACTATTCAAGATTAAAAGTATAACTAATTTAATTAAAGTTTGTTAGTTGAAGGTTTTCACAAACAATTTCAATTATATTATTTATTTTTGTAGGATTTTTATTCATCTATTTTAAATTTATCTCACCATTGATTAAATTTATTGTTGCTTCCTCTATAAATAAATGTTTATAGTGATTGAAATTTAAGTGGGTTCCTTTGCCTTGTAATTATTCCCAAATATACATGAAGAAAAAAATATCATTGGAATAATGACTACTTAGTGGGTTCCCTTGCCTCATTATTATTATAAAAGATACATGAGGAAAGAAATATCATTAAGATAATGACAACTCATGAAGTTCATCTTGATATGACTTAAATACATGTGAACAACAATCATATAGAATATAAAATATAAATAATTATAAAATTAACTAATAAACTAGACAATAAAACTTATTAAAGGTAATTCACATCCAATTATTATTATCAATATATAAAATTTAATCTCAAATTAATATTCTCCTAAAAGTAGTATCTTATTTATATACAAGACTCATTTAATATTCTATTATCTAATATTAACATGAAAAGATATAATCACCTTCAAATTATGGTATGTGGAAGCCTTGCAACTCTAAATACTCTATTAATTCAATCCTCCCTCGATCTAGGTAGAAGGCACAACTTTCTACCTCCATGTTCTCCACATGCTTAGGGGTGGGTATCTCCACCTCTCTCAAGGTAGTATAGATGGAGTTATCTATCTAGGATATCTCAAGTTCACTAGAAAAATACCACTAGATAAAACATTTCCTCTATTACTTTTGTCATTTCTCTCTACTATACAAACCAAGATGTAGAAGTTCAAGAGAAAGGTGCTCATAAGAATTTTGGATCTATATGGTACCTTGTTTCTAGAGGGGGTGATCTATCAATATCTAGGGGGGATTATCCCCATGATAAAGACCCCCTTCTACCATCATTTTTTATATGGCCACTTAGTTCTCAGTGGATGTTTTTGGATGTTATAGATCTCTTCTAAACTCAGCCTAGTTGGCTGGCATTTTTTTCCTAAGCTTAGCCTAATTTTTTTAATTTGTGACATGCCCTCATATCACATCTTTTTATGTTAATAATATTAGATATTTTGATATATTTATTGATATAATAAGCTCTATGTTTTTAAAAAAACTAAATTTACTTATTGTCTTTTATGTTTTTACTTTCTCATACATGTCCTTTAATGTATTAATGGTTATATTTAACTTGTGTTTATTTTGATGTTTTTAAAAGGGTGTAGTGCAGGGTCATTTGTTTGTTCATGTGTGTGTGTGTGTGTTGAAATCATAAAAAAACATACATAATAATTATTTGATCATTTAATTTTTTTTAAATCTCGAGAAGCCTTAAATTTTTAATTATGATTTTATTAGAACATTGAATATATTAAATAAATTGTATTAATGTAATATACATTATTTTTTGAATTTATAGTGCAATAAAGATCATTTCAGGTCATTTTTCTCATTAGTATATATTTTTAAAATTTTAAATTATCTTAATTTTTCAATATCCATTTTCTTTTTTTTTATTGACCAAGTCTTCGACTTAACATCAAGGATTGAGGGGTTCTATTCCATAAAATTTCCCTAGGGATTAAATTAGCCTCATCCTTTATAATATTAGAGATGTATTTTATCTTATTTTAAATAATAGAAGTTGTAAAATTCAAAAGATGGGTTTTATTTTACAACCTAAATTTTCATAATCAAACAAATAAACCAATTAAAGGAAAAACTAAAAATGTGAGGAGCTATGAAAGAATATACATACACTATAAAAGTCCTCATCTTCATTGACCTTTTCCTCAACATCACAAAATTTTCAATGCAATACAATGCCTTTAGAAAATAAATCTATTTGAATTATATTGATCAGCTAGAATTTGCTCTTTTAGATTTTTTTAGTTACCAAATTCATTGGACAAGTGTTATAATTTGATTTTGTTTTATGTGAAAAATATAAAAAAACATTCAATATTTTGGATAAGCGAATCCAATTTTTTTATTTTCTTTTATTCCTTTCTTTTTTTCTTATTATTCTTTTACTTTGAGGAATGCATCAGTGTGGGTGTGGGTGTGGGTGGGTGTGTGTGTCTCATTAAATGGTAAGTTAGAATTTCTATCCATACTCTTAATATGAGGAAAAATATGGCTCATTTATAAAAAAATATTAGTAATGTACAGTAATTTAATGTTTCAAAAATCAACACAAAAAAACAAAGTACACATCTTCACGAATAATTTGCATACTTATAGAATGGAAATCATCCCTAGGAGGTTAGGTGCTTCACATGGAAGGCTCAATTTGAATGAGGATAGGGTGCCACCCAACCATCCCAAGTGGTATCTATGGGACTAAAGATATAGTGATGTCCTTACTAGAATGCCATTGAACAAAGCTACCAACCAAACTATCTCCCTAAATAGGGGAGCTCCACCATAACAGGCTGTCCGCAGACATCCCAAAAGCATCAATAGGGTTTTAGATATTTTCTTACATGACATTTGTGTACTTTTGATAGGTTGCAATATTTTGATTTCTATGAAAGTGGAAATCAAAAATGTGTTTTTGATAGTTTTTTATATGCCACTTGTGTATTTTTATAGGTCAAGATGTATATAGTAGAGTTATGATATTTAGTTAGTTTTTAAAGATGTGGGTTTTAATCATTGTGTAGTTTTGATAGTTCAATGTACATAGACCAATTTTTCGGTTTCATACATTTTTTTTGCATTTTAGTTACTCTTATTATGACCAAGAAGTCAGGACCTTAAAATTAGTTAAAATATTATTTTTTATATTTTTAATAAATTTAAGTATGATCAATCCCAATAAATGTATCACATCATTTATCTAACTCAAAATTTGGGAACATTTCTTTTGTTGAAACCAGTAATTAGTGTGTGTTAATGGAATTATTTACAAGATAAAACCTCAACAATACATCCCAAACTGGATGGTATATTATGTAGAAACAAGATCTTTTAATTTGTCTTATGAGGAGATCATGCCTAAAAAAATAAATTGTTAAATGCATTGATATCAAAAACATTTGATTTGATTTGATTTGTTGTATATGAGATATTGATTTGATTTCAAAGGAAGTTTTGTGTGTGTGTGTGTGTGTTGAATTTTAGATAACTATTTTGTAATAATTTTTAAAAATTTAATTTAATATTATATTAGGTATTTGTTTCCATCAACTGAATAGTTTTTTTTAATATTTTAATCATTATGTTATTTTTTCTACTAGAAACATTTCATTCAATTTGTTGAATATGAGAGATTTATTTGATTTCAAATGATTTTTTGTTACATATTTTATTTATTTTTAACTTAGAATAATTATTTTACATAATTATATTTTTTAAAATTTGAATTTAATATTATATTAGGTATTTTTTCCATGAATTAAATGGAATAGTTTTTTTTAAATACTTTTATATTTAATTTTAAATATTTCAATTATCATGTTATTTTATACATAATAATGAATGATTATTTCTTTTAAATGATTTCAAAATTATCACATTGAAATAGATTCATGGTTATGTACTTGCTTTGAGATATAATATAATGTTCAATAGTTTAGTTATATAAAATGTAATGAATTTAAGACAAAAAATTTTTGCCAGACATATTGTAGGTTTTAACTAATTATTGGGTTCATTATGTTGTCAAAATTTTATAACTTTTAGAAAATAGGATAATCTAATATCTAATGTGTTTTTAATCACATAATTGAATTACATTTGCATAATTAGAAAATTTAAAATCTTTTGAGTACTCAGTTAATTTTTTTTGGTTTGTAAAAATAATCATTTTGCTTCTTCTTAAAAAAATTATTTTGTATTTCTAAGAATTTGTATTTCATTAAATGGTTTGATAATAATATATTTTTTCCATCATTGACATTAATAAAAAATATTTTATTTTATTAAATTTAAGTAATTAACCTTAATTAAATAATTAAAAACATAAATTTCAAATGGATTAATATTGAAAATATTCTATTCACTTTGTTGAATAGGAGAGATTGATTTGATTCTAAAAGTAGTTTTTATCACACATTTTATTTATAATTTTAAAGAATTATTTTGCATATCTATAAAAAAAAATTAAATTTGAATTTGAATATTAAGAGATATTTTTTCCATCAATTAAATTGGATGATTTATTTTTAATAAAATATTTAATTTTAGATGTTTTCAATATTATGTTATATTAAATGATAATGAATGAATTTTTATAGATGTTTTGAATTTAAATTAACATGTTGTGACCAAATTGATGTATAGTTATGTATTTTTTTAGGTATAATATAATGAGAAATACTTTGGTTATATATAATTCAATGAAGCTTAGATAAACTTTTCTATCAAACATATTATGGGTTCTAATTAATCATTGGGTTAATTATGTTATAGAACATTTATAGATTCCAATAAATAAGATCATATAACATATAATGTGTTTCAATTCATATAGTTGATTTACTAGTTCCATTACGGAAAATTTTAAAATTTTCAGGGATTCAATTGAATTTTTTTGTTTGATTTTGTTTCAATGTTTTTTTATTTAGTATCTTCTTAGAATTTGAATTATGTTAAATGGTTTAATGATATTAAATTTTTACCATCATCAACATTAAATAAACTTTATTTATTTAAATCTTAACCTTGATTGAATAATTTATGTGAGACTTAACATATTGTAAATTTATTATTATTGGTACTTATATATTTGTTATTTCATGTCAAATATAGAAAATATGAAAACACATGCAGTGGACTATCATGCTAGCATAAGCTCTATTTTATGTATTGGCCTTCATGATTTATTTTTCCTATATATTATCTATGATGGATTATTTTTAACTCATTTGTACTCATAAATATGTAGATTCATTGATGTACATGTTTATTACATTGCTTTTACTAATATGTGGCAATGAGTTAAGTAAATTTCAAAAATATGTAATGTTGTTTATTCTTTGATTATTAATAATTTGGTTAAAGTATTTATATAATTAATTGTATGGATACAACTTTAACCATGTTATGGATTTTATTACTTGTACCAAGATAGAGACAATCCAAATTTAGATATATGATATAATGTGCATATGGGCACAAGTGTTATATAAAATGATCAAGGTGATAGTGGTAGGATTCAGGGAATCCCTAAAACATGATTCAATATATGATGATATTTTTTTTAATTTATTAATGTTATTAAATGGCTTTTTTAATGGGTAAATCAAGTATTCTGGTGATAGATGTTATTATGGAAAGAAGGGAAAAGATAATAAGTGAACATTCACCTAATTTGCACAATGAATAATAGTTCATCATAGAGAACCTGATTGTATGTGTGTCTTGACTTGTGTGTACAGGGTTGACTAGAATTGTGTTTATGTGTATCCTTAGGTTTCTATTCATTGACTTTTAGAATTGTCTATGTGGATACCTTGGTTCAAATATTCCTTCATAAATGATTCCTAGACAAATAATACCTAAAGGGAAACCCTTGAAATGTCAATATTAGGATATATAAATATAATCAAAATTAAAATATCCAAAAAATGATTTTTATTATCTTTTATCAGCCCAAAAAGATGTCTCGTGGATAGTTCAGTAAAGGAAGGAGTTATAAAATTAAAAAGTCTTTAATTTTCATTCTCTAAGAAAATATTATAGGGAGACAAAACCATTTAAACTTGTCTTTTTTTAAAGTCTATGAAAAATAACAACCTCTTCTCTTTCATAAGTAGTAATAAACCTACAAAAATTCCTCAATATTGTAAGTTACAGTAGAATATTGGGATAATTAAGTAAAATTTCCATAACTTTGGGGATAGGAGAACATATTGGAGAAAACTCTAGATTTGTAGGAATAAAGGTAAATGCTTGTTCCTTTAGGAAATATGTTTTAGTTTCCTATTTTGTGTGAAAATATGTGGATGTACTCATTATTTTAAGTATAGAGCATATGGATATACTTGAGAAAGGGCATAAAACTAATTAAGATTTTAAGAGAAGCTTATAGAATTGAGGATTTCTTTTTGGATTAATTTATATTTTATCTTCTTAAAGGAACTTGGGCCAATGGGATAATTGTTGGTTCTCATTCATAAATTGTATGAATGGAGACAATGATAGAGAAATTATGGACTTGAGGGTGAATCTTGGGACCTTATGGGATGTTTTATAGCTACCCCTTCTCTTCATCGTGCTAGAAAATAAAAAATAAATATTTATTAAATATGTATTCCTACCTTTTATTATAGTCAAGACCATTTTATAAAGGCACATAAGACATATACTTGTAGGACTATATGTTTCTTGGCATGTTTGAAGCTATAGTTTACTTTTCTATCCTCTATAATAGGAATGACTGAAAAATGTGTAGGGACAACCCCTTGGGGTTGAGGGTTTATGAGGACTTTATAAACTTAATGATGTCATAAGGATGGGAGGTTAGTATGTTCCTCAATTTATTGGTTGCTATGATGATATGGTTGCATAGGGCTATGTTGTTGGACTATGAAAAGGGAATTTTGTGTAAAAGTTTTATTGTTAATTTAATATTCAAGTAATGTGGTGAAATTAATTGTAATTTATCAATTCCATTATTTGAGATGGGAAGTTGTAATATGAAATATAATAAACTTAATTTTTAGATTATTCAAATGCCATTACGAAAGTCACAAGTATCAATTTTCTTATTGAAGATTTAATAAAATTCTTAATGAGTGTTATGAAAATTATTTTAAATAAACTTTAATTATTGTTTATGGGTTCATGTGAAAATGTGATTTTGAATCATTATTTTACATAAGTCAATAATAATAATAATAATAATAATAATAATAATAATAATAATAATAATAATAATAAAAATTCATGAGAAAATGTTATTTTGAATTTCTCTATTATATGGATGACACACATTCTATAAATGTTGATAAAAAATACTAAATTAATCATATAGAAAGTCAAGAATACTACTATTCTAGAGGATAAACTCATATTCTTGTATAAATAGAGATTAAGCTTTAGAATAATTATGTATTCTTTAAAATGTATAATAATTTTTAGGCTTCACTATAATTATAGAAGATATAGATAGTGCTTAAAATGTACAATCCATTTATTACAAAAGGGTCTAAGATTTTAGTTTAAAATGACTCTTTACATAAAATATGTGATTCTAAGTCACAGAAGTAGATTTTTGGAAAATTTATATAATATTATTATATCTTACAAAATTATATATAATAAAGATGAAATAAATTGGGATATTTACTATGGTAACAGGCACCCCAGGCCCACATAAATATACTCATCCAAATATTTAGTAACTATTAATCTCCTTCCAAAACCTGAAATTAAAAATAATACAATACTAAATCCTAGAGACAAGAAATATTTTTCAAAGAAAAATATATATGTATATAAAACACATATAAATATATTAATCAAATGCACTCTCTATAATAAAGAGGAAACTCAAGTCATCCCTAGATTATGCCATGTTGTTCTCTTGCAAACTCTCAATCTACATAAAAAGAACGACTGAATCTAAGACAAATAATTACACATCCTCATTAATTTATTCGAGGATTCATTTTTGTTTTCCCAACATAAGTTTTTGACCTTTGAGTAAGCCCAAATATAGTTCTAACATAGAGAAAGGGTTTTATTCCACCTTCTAGATTGAGAAATAAAATATATTAAACTCCCCTTTTAAATTATAAAAAGGAAATAAGGATATTTTATATGATAGTAATATAAAACTAATATAATATAAGATAATATATAGTATATATTAGTCGTAATATAATATAATATATAGTAGTAATACTTAAATTTACTTTTAAGAAAAAATAAAAATAAATTAAATTAAAATTGATATATATATATATATATAGAGTTAAGGTTGGAGGTGAGGATACAATCCACTCCAAGGTGGGATAATAACATTGTTTTCCACCTTGACAACCAAAGGGGTGGTTAGGTTGTAGCTCCACCCAAGGTAATACTAGGGGGTTCAAAAAAGTGACAACCCCACTAAATTTGGGATGATTATCAAGCCATACACCATTGGAAGCATATGGTTCCATGGATGCACCATGCCTAACCATATGGCTATGGAAAAAATAAATACTTGTTTTTTTTAGATTAATGGTAAAAACAAAAACAAAATAAATAAATGTTACTAATTTTGAAACATATACATATATATGTACTACATACTACATACATATATAAATAGATGCATACATATATAGGTTTTTTTATCTCTTGTTTTTACCATGCAAACACAAACTTATCCATAGAAGAAATTTAAAATGTATTATATTAAAAATAAAATATACACACCTTTCTTTCAGAAGACCTAGAACAACTCTATCAAGATATAAAATGCTTACAAACACTTAGAATTCCTCCTTATTATATTATAAGTCTTTATAAAAAAATATTAGAAGAAATATATGAAGCATGACCTAATTCCTCTATGATTATCTCCTTGCCTCTAAATAAAGAAGTGTCATAAGATAAGAATTAAGATGCTTGAACATGTTGAGAGCCTTGCTTATAAAAATAAATTAGGTCATATAAGGTTAATTAAGTAATGAACTTGATCAATCTAATCCAAGGGTGGAAAATTAAATCCATTTTGGGCCTCACACCTATACTTGCATTAATCCATTTAATATTTGTGTATTTGGATAGTGTTTATTTTTATTATTTGACCACAAATGTAATTGAAGTGTTGTTATTTTTATTAAATTATTTTAGAAATGTCATTATTTTATTACTCAATAGTCTATTTAATTATTTTTATAGGAGCATTTATTTAATTTTTTAATTATTTTATGTAGATATTAATATGCGTATTAATTTATTTATTTTATTCAAATCCAAAATTTTGTTATTGATTATTTATATTTAAAAGTTGTATAGTTAATTTCCTTCTATATTCTATTTTTTTTAGAGGAAATTTAAATATATTAGATAACCAATAAGGACAAGTAACCGACATATCTAAGTTGAAGAGCGTGTTTTTCTAAGGAAGCACCTGTAAGTAACCTTTATCTTGGCCTCACCAAAAACATCAATTTTATAAATTGAGATGGGATTGTGAAAATTTTAAAATATAAATCTACCTAAGGTACCTTACTACATTAAAAAATGGTGATAAACTTGTTCCATCAACTTAGCCACCTTTAGAGTCATTTAGGGTTTTGCTTAACTAAGTGTGTTAGTAGGATAACCCATTACTTTTACCAAAAAGAAAATTTTGGTTTTGAGTTATTATTTTAGTATTTGGGTGTTATATTATAGTATTAGAGCTCATTTTTAACATCAAAAACTCTAGGATTATTGTTTATTTTATTACTTTATTAATATTTCAATGACCCATCACTAATAACATTTTGCACTCGCACACGATGGATCAAGGAGTAAAATAGTTGGCCACTAGAATTTTGGGACATAAATCCTCATTAAGGTTAAGAGTTTACCTAGGTCATCTATGGTAGAGAGAGACAGAACCATTAATACAATGGGATCATTAGAATCAATAGGTAGACCCATGACCTAACACATAAGAGGATCCAACTGAGTCTAGAACTCATATTTTATAGGCTATTCAGTAGTTGGTTGGGGTTATTCAGGAGCACTTACCCCCTTCCATCGAGGGAGTTAATAACCATGAACATATTTACATGGATTTATACTTCAAAAAGAGGGTTATCACAATCACTCTAGATCCAAGTTTAAATAAGATATTATAATATTTTAGGGATGGGAATTATCCCATGTAGGATGTCACAGATCAATATCACCTAATGTGGATTGTCATCAGTCATGATCACCTACATTTCACCTATGGAGATAAATATCTCTAGGAGGATATCCCCATAGTTCATTGTCACCTTGATGTGAAAAAAATGGAGAGATAGAGAGAGACATAGCATATCATACTCATGAGTTCACTCGATTACAACCACCTAGTTTTTGTAGTTTAATAGATGGTGTTGAGGACTTGAGTCATGGCTATATAATGTCACCATACTATTTAACACATGTGGATATTTTAGGAATATATGGATCTGAATTATTACTCATTTATTGAGATTATTGGCATTAGATTGTTGAAAGAAGTATGAATTTGAGGAAGGCTTAGATCTTGATGCCCTCACTTAAGAGTATTTATGATATTAGTATAAGAAACAATATGTTACCAAACACTTCTAATATTAGAGGATTGACAATCTTAATTACCTTCATTAGTATTGAAGAACTATTGAAAAATATGAGGTCAAATTCTTTGAGCTCCTTCCATATGTAGAGTTTACATAGGAAGAGAAAATGTTCATTAATTATTTCATTAGAGGACTTACTTATAAGTTGGTTGGTTTAGTTCTCCTTATTGACCCAAGGACCATCTAAGTTATGGTTAAAATAAATTTAATGTAAAGGAGAAAAGGGGTAGAAATAAAGAGGCATGAAAGTGCCTTAGGGGGTATATTTATAAAAATTAGATAATATAGCATGGGGAAACCCACCACCCTCAAGAGGAAACTTTAGACTACCTTAGCCTCAGTGGTAAGGCCAAATTCTCCAACATCAAGCTAGCACTAAGGATAATAGGGATAAAAATAGTATAAATTCTAAATACATCCTTTATGAGGTCCATAGAGGGATAGAAGAGACAAAGAGAAGGTTAAGGAAAAACCCAAAGATAGGGAGAAGGACCTTATCAGCAAAGGCAATGCCAAGCACCTACTCAGTATTAGTGGTTTGGGAAAGGGGATATGTAAAGACCTCATTTCAATTTTAGGTCCTCATCATATTTTGAGCTAGATGTTCAATCTATGTAATACCTCATATTTTAAGAGAGTTTCCTGAAAGGAGTAAAAATAATGGGCAGAGGGTAGAAAATTTCAAGAAAATAGTGTATGATATTGGTCAAGCCCACATACTATATGTTGTATTAGATGACTATTAGGTTGATAATCTGAGAACATTATAAGAGGTGGTAGGAAAGATTAGATGAATACCAATAATAGTTATTTTTTACTTGATACTTTAGATTATTTTATTTAACCCTCAATAGTAAACCATTATAGAATATTAGATTCTAGGCAATTGGACCCTTGGGTGGTTAGAATAGATACTTGGGCTAAAAATCATGTTAGTTCATTATTCTATTTCTTTCACTACACCTTGTATTATCTTCCATGAGTCTAGACTTGCATATCTTTTCCTTATGGTCATATGATGTGGTCTTTGGCATGGAATGGATAGAGACTCATATTATTGGCAATATGATTATCATTAATGTCAAAATGGAGATAGTTAGCACTATGGATATCACTAATGTCAAGAGAATCAATCACATACAAGATTTATAGAGAGAAAAACATGTTTTATAATTGCACAAGTTATAATATTATCATATAAAGTTGTCATGATTTTACATAGACTATTTCAGTATGTTTATAGAGAAATTAATAGAAGATATGTTATAGGTTTTTTAAGTGCATATCATATATATGGTTTGCATGTTTAGATGAAGAAAAATGAGCTCAAAAATAATCTATCTTTGCTCTCGGCCATTGCTAGGCTATCTTAGTAAAACCTTATGGGTTTTAGTCATGGTGTTCACAAGCATTTCTATTTTTATGTTGATTGGATATAAGCAGAAACCAGTGGCTTAAGTTATAAATTAATACTTCCTCATCATTTATAACTAGCCCCTCTGACCTAGTGATTACCAACTTGGAGTAGTGACCAAAGACTTTAATATTTCCTAAGTCCTTGACTTAATATTTATTCAAGCTTGATCAATGGTTAGTACTTAATCACATGATGTAGATCCAATGATGTAGAATGAATTCAATATGTCAAAGGTACCTGAGAAATGAACATGATAGTGACATGTGTCACATTCATGAGACATTTTTAGATAGATATCCAATGAGCATATTAATATATCAGAAGATATAATGGTGACCATGTGATCATGTAATAAAGATCTAATAAATTGTGTGAGCTGGTCAAACTTTGATCTAATGGCTATATTTTAAAGTTGAGTAAATTGAATGATAATTATCAGATCATGGCATGAAACTTAAATATCAATGGTTAGTATTTAAATATTTGTTCATTTTAATATTCAAGTGATAAAACACTTAGGAAAGATGCATTATACAACATAGAGAATGATATAGATCATTGTGATCAATCAAAATTGTGGAATATGGCATGTGCATTAAAACTAGAGCTTGATATATGCTAAATATAGTAAAAGATAGAGAATTATGGTGGTGGTGTGTAAATTCAAGAAGCAAGAAACTTGTCATTAAAGATATATGAACCGAGTCCAAGAATAGAGCATGATGTGTTAAAGACCAAGTGTGAACATAGAGAAGATGTGAGACCTAGATCTAATGCATCTAGGATACACACTAAGTGTGAAATAGAGTTGAATTTAGAGGGAGAGAGGTAGAGAGGAAGAGAGAAAAGAAGTGAAAAATATGAGTAGTTACAAATTAGGTATGTAACATAGAACTGGATTCATTTTTGAATCAATTTTTTAATCTAGAGTTATAGCTCTATAATAAATCTAATTGGTAGGTGCCATCATAAGAGTTGAGTTGGTGTTTAATTAGATATTACATGATTCCTTATAGTAGATTCTCTTAAATCAAGGAATTGGTGTCTCCTTAGGTTTGATGCCCTTAAACATTGTAACGAGTGAGGTTTTGATTATGAGGCTAGATTATAACAATATATTTTAACATCTATTCTCACTATGATTTTTTCCATACTAGGTTTTCCATGTACACTGAGTGTGTTAGGATCTTGTAGTTCACTCTGATACCAAATTTTAGTACCTTAGAGCTCAATTGATTACTATTGTATAAGCAACTAAACACGGAATTAAACCAGAAGTAATAAGTAACTAGAATTTGGAAATAGCAAAGAATAGATGATATGAGAAATAATACAATCTATATTAACACTCTTCCAGAAGGAAATACAATGAAGAAATCTCATTCTTCCCACACCTCTTAGGTGTACAGTAATTCTCCCTCAAGAATTCTCTCTCTCAATAAATTACAACCAACTCAATAACCGAGTTGTTCCCTCCAGTGACAATTAACCCAATGGTTGTTGTTGCCTATTCTGATTGTGACAATCAACCCAATTGTTGTTGCCTCCAATCCTTGACCAGCAGATCTTCTTGATCTTGCACCCTGTAGATCTTCTTGATCTTGCACCCTATAGATCTAATTGATCTTGCTTACATTATAATACATCCCCATGGGTATCTTAAATAGATCCCAAAACAAATAATAATTAGAAATGTAGACTCAAGACTAAAATCAGTCTTTACATGCAAACTAACTATTCATCTAAAATTAGAATAGTTTTAGAATGCACAGATGACCGATGCTGATCACTGTCTATCTGGAGATGACCGACGTCAGTTCTTGTTTGACTGATGCTAGCTGATACATCACTGATGTTGGTTACTGTGTAGCTGAACATAGCCGATGTCAGTTGGCCTAACCGATGTCGATTACTTTGTAACTCAGTAACCTCCACATTTGCATCAATGAAGCTTTTAGCTCCATAATTTTAACAATCTCCCACTTGGAGATAAATAGCTGCACCTATACCTATACTTATACATCCTCTAATTTGTTTCTAGCTTGTATCTCCATCTTCAAGTTCAATCTTGAAGATCAACCACCAACAGTGAACACATATCCTATGGTGCTTCTCCTACCATCCAAGTCACCTGCCATATCCAAATCTACATACCCATGTAGAGAAGTGCTTGACCCTGCATAGCATAAATACCTACTAATGGTCCCTCTCAAATATCTAAGAATCCACTGAATTGCTTTCCAGTGCTTCTTTCCTAGATTGGCCATAAACTTGCTGACAACTCTCACTACTTGGGCAATATCAGGTCTAGTACATACCATGTACTCAACCTCATCATGTGATTTAGGACACTGTTCATAGCTCAGCTTGAATTGTCCAACCATAGGTATGCTAACCAGTTTTTCATTTTATAAATTAAACCTTTCCACTACCTTATTCACATAATGCTCTTGAGATAATCAACCTGTGATTTTCCCTATCTCTAGAAATACTCATGCCAAGGATTTTCTTTGCTCCTCCTAAATCCTTTTTGGCACATGTTTGAGCTACTTTTACCTTTAGCTCAGCAATTCCCTACATGTGTGACCCTACAACAAGCATATACACTACATATAGTAACAAGATAATGTAGCTATCATTATCCAACCTAGTAAAATAAACATAATGGCCACATTGACATTGACTAAAGCCATGCTTTGTCATAAACCTGTCAAACCTCAAATACCACTATCTTGGAGCTTGCTCAAGACCATATAACTTGGCCTTTTGTCTCACCTATCCATTCTCTCCTTTCTTTAACCTGTGAATCCATTCATCTTTTAGTGCTTTCCTTTCGGCTGGCAACTCAACCAAATCCCACATTTGGTTCTTTTCCAAGGAATCAATTTCCTCATTCATGCCTTGCTCCCACTATTTCTTAGATTATTCCTACATTACCTCTTCAAAACTTCCTAGTTTTCCACCATCAGTGAGCAAAAAGTAGTATAAAGAAGGGGAATAATGAATTTGAGGC
Source organism: Torreya grandis (assembly GCA_037957365.1). Lineage (NCBI taxonomy): Eukaryota > Viridiplantae > Streptophyta > Pinopsida > Cupressales > Taxaceae > Torreya > Torreya grandis. Next base: position 8,669,756 of record JARHVA010000013.1, on the reverse strand, counting down.
TTACTTACCCTTTTGAACCTCCTCATGGGCATTTGAGACTCATTGACAGCTTGCTGTCTACCCAAATTTCATTATAATAGTGACCGATCCCAGTCATCTCTCAGTCTGCACCTGATCGATGTCGATTCCACCTGTGTGACTTAACTGACATCGATTTCCACTTGCTCGACATCACTGACTTTGGTCTCCACTGGACCGACATTGATTCCTACCTGATCGATGTCAGTTCTCACCTAATTGATGTTGGTAACTGTGTTTTCCTGTGAGTGATGAATTTTACCCATGAGCTCATTTTGGATCATAACCTTGTCCAAATTGCCCTGCTCAAAATTATTCAGCCTCTTGAGTTGATCACTGTCCATCACCTTCTCCTTGAAAACCAAGGCTTTCCATATCTTAGAAGTGTCAAAAACATCATATTTCCACTTTATGTAATAAACCCATACCTTTCTTGTAGCATCATTAATGAAAGAAACATAATATTGTGATCCTCCAATAGAATCTCCCTGAGTTGGTCCCCACACTTTTGTGTGAACAAGCTCCAACCTGTGCTTCTTCTTTGTTGACCTAGTTTTTAGAAACCTCACTTTCTCCTATTTCCCAAACATACAATGCTCACAAAAATCTAGATCTATCAAATCTGAAAGCATACCTTTTGACTTAAGAACATCCATTCCCTTCTCACTCATGTGACCAAGCCTACAGAGCCACATCTTTGCATCTACAACTGAAGTAGATAAAATAAAAGGAGAATCAGTAATACAAGTAGATAAATAAAGTGTACCTACTTTCTTACCTCTTGCTAATACAAGTGCACCCTTGGAAACTTTCCAAGATTCCACTGTGAGAGTTACTGTACAACCCTCATCACCTAACTTCCCTATAGAAATCAAATTCCTCTTCAAGATGGGTACGTGCATGACATCCTTCAACACCCATATGTTGCCAGTCTACAATTTTAGCTACACTTTCCCTTTGCCAACCATTTGACAAGGCTCACCATCCCCTAAATAAACTTTTCCAAAGTCTCCATGGACATAATCATGAAAAATTCTCTATTTGGGGTTGCATGGAAAGAAGCACCAGAATCTAAAACCCATGATTCTACCTGACTATCCAAAGAAAATATGAGAGCATCTTATGCAACAATACCTGCATCTTTTGCTTTTTCATTACCTTCATGCTGATCTTCTTTCAACCAACAATCTTTCTTTGCATGTCCTTTCTTTCCACAATTCCAGCAGGTTATATTGCCATTTCTAGATTTGGATCTACTGCCTATCTTTGAACTTGATTTTCCTTGCTTGCCCTTCTCTCTTTTCCATCCCTTGCTTTCAACACTTAAAGCATTACCTGATGTTTCCCTTGTGATTTTCCTATGAATTTATTCATTCAAGATTACACTAACAACATCATCAACTTTCAAGATATTTGAAGCAGACACAGTATTACTAAATGCAATTACCAAGCTATGCCAGCTTTCAGGTAAAGAGCATAAGATTAAGAGAGCCTTAATTTCATCATCAAAAACTATTTTGACTGAAGTTAACTGATTTACAATTCCATGGAATTCATTAAGATGACTATATACAGATCCACCTTCTAGCATTTGCAAATTAAATAATTGCTTCATAAGAAATACCTTATTCGAAGCTGAGGGTTTTTCATATAAATTTTCCAAATATTCCATTAACTCTACCGTTGTCCTTGCCTGAGATAAGTTGGAAAACACAGAAGCTGCTAGGGTCAGCCTTATAGCTCCAAGAGCCTTTCTATCAAGAACCTTCCATTCTTCATCATGCATACATGTGGGCTTACATAAAGCCCCACCCAATGGTAAATACAGATCTTTTTGATATAGATAATCCTCTATCTACATCCTCCATAATTGATAATTCTTGCCATTGAATTTCTCCATTCTTAGCTTACTTTCTTCTGCCATTGCTTTACTCCCACTCAATTAGAAACCCCTGAGAGTGAACCTATAATCAAAAAACACTAACCTGCTCTGATACCACCTGTTAGGATCCTATAGCTCACTCTGATTCCAAATGTTAGTACCTTAGAGCTCAATTGATTACTATTGTATAAGCAACTAAACATGAAATTAAACTAGAAGTAATAAGTAACTAGAATTCAAAAATAGAAAAGAATAAATGATATGAGAAACAATACAATCTATATTAACACTCTTCTACAAGGAAATACAATGAAGAAATCTCATTCTTCCCACACCTCTTGGGTGTATAGTAATTCTCCCTAAAAATTTCTCTCTCTCAATCAATTATAACCAACTCAATAACTGAGTTGTTCCCTCCAGTGACAATCAACCCAATGGTTGTTGTTGCCTACTTTGATTATGACAATCAACCCAATTGTTGTTTCCTCCAATCTTTGACCAGCAGATCTTCTTGATCTTGCACCCTACAAATCTTCCTGATCTTGCACCCTACAAATCTAATTGATCTTGCTTACATTACAATACAGCCCCATGGGTCTCTTAAATAGATCCCTGAGAAGATGTGAGACCTAGATCTAATGCATCTAGGATACACACTAAGTGTGAAATAGAGTTGAATTTAGAGGGAGAGAGGTAGAGAGGAAGAGAGAGAAGAAGTGCAAAGTATGAGTAGTTACATATTAGGTATGTAACATAGAACTAGATTCATTTTTGAATCAATTTTTTAATCTAGAGTCATAGCTCTATAATAAATCTAATTGGTAGGTGCCATCATAAGAGTTGAGTTGGTGTTTAATTAGATATTACATGATTCCTTATAGTAGGTTCTCTTAAATCAAGGAATTGGTCTCTCCTTAGGTTTGATGCCCTTAAACATTGTAACAAGTGAGGTTTTGATTATGAAACTAGATTAGAACAATATATTTTAACATCTATTCTCACTATGATTTTTTCCATACTAGGTTTTCCATGTACACTGAGTGTTGTGTCTATTTCTATGTGTGTGATTTTTGCATATACTTTTTAATTTGCATTAAAAGTATTAAAGGACTAATTTTAATCAATCTAATAATTCAACCCCACTCTTATTAGATGGTTGTGTTCCAATAATTGGTATCAGAGCCCTAGTTTCTTAGAATAAGCTTAATCAACTTAGGTAGATCTTGGACAATGAACACAAATGGCTAGTCAATAAGGCTCTTCTTCAAATAAATCACCTCTCTTTGGTGGAAAAAAATATGCATTTTAGAGCATTAGAATGGAAGCATATTTATATTCATTAGGGTTTTATGTATGGATGTCTATTATAAATGGATATACAATTCCTACTACAACTCTTACCAATCAAGCTATCAAGAAAGCATATGAGAACAATGTCAAGACAAATAATTCTATCCTTTATGGATTGTCTAACTCAGATTTTGTTAAAGTAATACATTGTCAAACTATACGTGATGTTTGGGACAAGATGAAGATCATATATGAAGGTGATGATAAGGTAAATTAGGCCAAGTTACAAACATACCAAGGCAAATTTAAAAGTCTTAAAATGAATGAAGAAGAGAAAATTGTAGACTACCTCCTCAGAGTGGATGAAATATTAAATGCAATTAGAGGCATTGGAGAAGAGATGAAAGATTTGGTCATTATAAAAAATGTCCTAATATCTCTACCATCTAGGTATGATTATAAAATCTCTACAATATAATAATAAATAGATATAGATAAGCTCACTATAGATGAGTTGCATGGAACCTTCACAGCCTATGAGATGAGAATGGGAGAAGCAAATACTTTCAAGAGAGAAGTTGCATCCAAGGCATCCAAATAAGTAAAAGTAAAAGCACCTACATTTGGATCTGAGGAGATTGATGAAGAAGAATCTAAATTTTTCAAAAAATTAAGAAGAGGGTCTAGAAATTACAAATGTAAGTTACCCTTTAAATGTTTTAACTATGGTAAGCTATGATTTTTTCTACTAAATACCCTTATAACAAAAATCATAACTCCGAGCAAGAAGAGGATAGTAAAAATATGAAACCCTACTACTCTAAAAAAATAACTTCTTAAAAAATAATAAGGGATTGTACATAAAAGAATACAGTGATTCATTGGATGAGTGTGATAGCTCAGATGATGATCATGTTTGTGCCTTTGTGGCTGAGGGAAATGAATCCTTATTCATGACATTAGAATCAACTTATGTGGATCAAGAAAAAGAAGAAGTTAAAGACTTTGATGAAGAAGAGGAAGGATAAGTGGATCTAAAGGGTGAATTCATTTGTACTCTAAATGAAATTGAAAAGCTGAGAAGAGAAAATTCAAAATAGAAGAAGCAAGCACAAAAAGAGATTGAAAAACTATCCAAAAATCTTGAAAAATCTGATAAAATGGTAGTTAACCTAAAGACACAAGTTGAAAAGGCTAAAATAATAAAATATGTAATAAATTTGAACTACAATCTAAATTTGATGAATGCATGAAGTCAGAAGTAGAAATAGTGGCTTTGAGAAAAGAACTTGAAAATGCTAAAGAACAAATAGACAAAGGTTTGAAGCTGAAAGGAGGTTCAAAATTTATTGATGAAATGATCAACTCTCAAAAGACATCAAAAGAGAAATTTGGTCTTGGTTTTGAAAAAGGGAAATTCCCATAACCAGTACATCTAAAAAATTATATGACAACTTCAAAGTAAAAGGATAATCAAGAACAAAGAAATAAAAAGCTTGCATCAATGCCTCTGGAGATACAAAGACAAATTGAATCACTATTGATGTGAAGAAATCTAAAGGAAAAAAGAAGCCTAAAGAAAAGAAGAGGAATAATGAGTCAATTTCTAAAAACTCAAGGAAGATGTAGAACACAAAGTTAGTTGACGTAAATGGTTGCATAAGGGTGAAAGACTTGAAGAAGCCAGAGTTAAGAAGACCACGTCATCCTGCACAAAGAAATGTTATGACCAAGTATTCCTCATATTTCTATGGTTATTATTATACCTATAATTAATTTGGTCATAAGGCTAGTGATTGTATAGTTATACCTAAAAGCAGAATAAAATTTGTGAGCATAAATTCATTTTCACCCTTCTTATATACAAATGTAAGATGTTATAATTGCAATAATTTTGGTCACATAGCTAAACAATGTAGAAAAAACTTTGTAAGACCAAAAATATGAATTAAAATGAATAGCATGCATCCTAGTGTGAACAAAGGTTCACAAGTCTCTAAAAAAGGGGAAAATAATAAAAATAAAAAAACCTAAAGATGTGTGGAAAATAAAATATCATAAAGTTACACAATCTATGATTTCTCAAGCTACACTCCATGTCAAGGAGAATTTGTGGGTAATAGACAATGGTTGCTCAAAACACATGACTAGTGACAAGATCAAGTTCATCAAATTGAGTAAATGTAAGGAAGGATCTATTAGCTCAAGAGATAATATTGTAATAAAAATCCATGGTAAAGGAACCTTGAACATAGATGGAAAATTGCCTACACATGATGTCCTTTATATTGAAGGATTGAAACACATTCTGCTAAGTGTCAACCAAATGTGTGAAAATGAATACAAGGTCATATTTAATGTAGAAGGCTATAAGATAAGGATATTTGTAAGATTATTTGTAAAAGGAAAAAGAATTGAACACAATATTTATAATCTACATGAAGTGAATGGTAATAACTCTCTAATAGGAAAGGTTGATGAGAGTTGGTTATGGCATAGAAGAATGGGTCATGTCAACTTTGATAACCTAGTAAAAGTGAGATCAAATAAGTGTGTTAGACACATTCTTAAGATAACCAAACCTTCAGACACTACTTGCAAGGAATGTCAACAAAGAAAACAAACAAGGGTCAAATTTAAAAAAAAAGAGTATGCAACTACAAAGCCTTTAGAATTAGTTCATATTGATCTTTGTGGTACTACTAAGACAAGATGATCCAAAAGAGAAAGACACTTCATGTTGATAATAGATGATTACTCAATAATGACATGGGTAACCTTTTTTAAGGATAAGTCTCAGGCATTTGAAAGATTCAAGATCTTTATGGCCATGGTAAAGAATGAGATTGTATGAAAAATCAAATGCTTAAGATCTGATAGAGTTGGTGAATTCACCTCAAATTAATTAATAGAATACTATGATAATCATGGAATCAAAATGCATTACTCTAAATTAAAGACTCCATAATAGAATGAAGTTGTTGAAATAAATAATAGAATAATCAAGGAGATGGCCACAACATGCTAAAAAAGGCCAAGTTACCTGATGGGTATTGGAGAGAAGTAGTATAAACAACAATACATATCTTGGATAGAGTTCAAATGAGGTTAAATAGTTAAATACCTCCCATAAAATATGTTATGGAAAACCTACCTCTATTAAGTATTTCAGAGTGTTTGGTAGCAAATGCTAAATCAATAGAAAAGAAGATAACTAGGGAAGCTTTGAATCAAGATTTGATGAAGGAATATTTCTTAGTTTTTCCACTCAAACGAAATCCTAAATATGCTAAAATAAAAGGATATAATTTTTTTTATAAAGTATCAATGTCAAGGTTTAAGAAGGCCTAAAACATGTTAAACCTGATAGAGACATCTATGAAGAAGAATTAGAGTTTAAAGAGGAAGTAGCTAACGAAGAGCCTGAGAAAGTAAATGAAAATACACCTGCAAGATTTGTTTAAAAGGATCATACTATAGATCAGATCATTGGGAGAAAAAATGGAGTTTAGATAAGGAGAAGAGTTTCACTAAACAAGGAGCAAGTAATTTTTGCTCTAATATCTAAAATTGAGTCTAAGAACTATGTTGAAGCTAGCAAGGACGAGAATCAGATAAAAGCCATGGAAGAAGAACTAATTCAAATTTAAAAGAACAACACTTAGGAATTAGTTCCAAAACTTTTGAATAAGAATGTAATAGGTACAAAGTGAGTCTTTAGAAACAAACTCAATGAGGATGGAACTATCATAATAAATAATACTAGATTGGTGTGAAAAGTGTATGTAATCATAAATGCATCATTTTTATAAATCAATCCTGGCTCAAAGAAGATAGAGCATACCTACACTTCCGATTGGGAATATAATTTCTAAGTAGGAGCATGATGAATATGAGGATCCTCTAGGCCTAATTAGGGCATCACATGTCACAATACACCATGCTATGAAGGGTTCCAAAGCCTATAGTCTAACACAATCATGTAACAACCCTAAAATAGTCTTAGGTTTTCATATTCACTCTATTCCAATAAACAAGAAAGTAAATATAATCTAGTGCACACTAAAGATTTTGGTACAAAAAAGGGGTTAGAATTAAAACAAACTAAACTAAATATGCATAAAAGACATATACTCATGTCAATGTATATGGAATCCTAATGCATGGGAGAGAAGCACAGCTGTGTTATATATCTACTCTTACAAAAGAGAAATAAAGTTAGGAATACTTACCTTGAAGATGAACCCATTGATCCTCAATATCTCCCTTGGCCAAGGTGCTTCTTAAAATATTATTATATTATGTAAGGATAACAAAGACAAATTAGTTATAGGCTACATAACCTATCAATTACTTCTTCACAAGACAAGATCTGTATCTCCAAATAAAGTATGGAACCTTAAGATTTATTCCTCAAGTAGAATGGTCAATAAGTAGATGTGAATTCACACTTAATCTTCTTCACTTATATATTCTCAAATGGTTGGAAATGAACTTGTATATATAGGCAGATATTTCCCTAAATCCTTTCCAATATGTCAGCTATACAGGGTTGATTGGTTCGACCCTATATATTTTTGGGAGATAAATAACTAGGTTCCAAGCTAGGTTGGCTGAAGGGCTACAAAAATTCCAAGTGAAAAATACCCTTAAATAGTACAGGGCCGACCCAGTTGACCCTGTATAGTAATTAGAGGCTGAAAACTATACAAGGTTGACCCAAACAACCTACTATAGTCAACTAGTAAAAGGGGGTCAAGGCAAGAAAAAGGAGAATATCAATATGACAAATGTTTAGAATGGGTATAATAGAGAAGAATAAGCTTAGGGTAAATGGTTTTAGGAGACAAGTGTGTATATGTCAAGTGGAAAAAGGGACAAAAATTTTATGAAGCACTAATGGTTTTCCCACCCCTTTCCTAGTGCACCCCTTAAGGCATGCACTCAAAGAGATTGAGACTCGATGGGTTCTTGCAAGATACAAAGTGTCAGTGATCGATAAAAATTAAAAATACTATGTATACATATGCCCCACTCGAAGCTCATCATGTGTCACATACGTGAAACATGGTATGGTGCTTTGGGATAGAACATGATAACACATAATGTTGATGTTAAGTAAAGTGTTGTAAGTAGAAAATAAAATAAATAAAAAGATAAAATTGAAAAACACATACCTTTACTTACCTTAATGTTGTATATAAAGAATTATACTACAAGATAAGTGAAGGCATCCAATGTGAAGAACACTAGGCAAACCTATAGAAGTTAGTGCAAAAAATAGCCAAAGATTGAAATTTTTGGAATATAGGCATATAGTAGTGTAAAATGAGTTAAGGCAAAGATATGAGGATATTAGGAAAAATTGGTAAATTAGGATTATTAAGGCAAGGCTAGAATTTTGAAGGAAAATGAATGACAAATGATTGTAGAACATAGTAAATCACATTGGAAAGCATGTAAACATAAATGGCAAAAAGAAATGTTGAACATACTAAATCATGTTGAGAAGCATATAAAACATGAATGACAAATCAAATATCAATGTAATAAAACTTGAACAAAGATATGTAAGTAAGTGAAAAGTAAGCTCATGTAAGATAGGCAAAAAGGAAAACATGAAAGATGGAAAATTAAATGTAATTGAATATGTGAGACAAACATGAATAATTCATACATAAAGAGGAACATGTAATAATGGAAAATGTCATATGTAAGATAAGTGAAGTCCACAAAAAATCAAATAAGAACATGATGGAGAAATAAAAATCAAAAAGTTCTAAAGGATGAAAACTTGAACTTAGTTCTAAGATGCAATGTAAGAAAACACAACCACCTAATGACATGACTAGTATGACAATGAGATGGTATGGTAAGTAAATGGTGTAAGGGTGTAATCCATAGTTGTTCAGACATGTTTTTTCTCTCTAAAGATAGATAAAACTAAAACAAAATAATGCTAGCATGTTTTTAAGAGGTGAAGAAGAAAGAATAATAGAATGAAAATAGATTTAGAATCATAATTTTCCTATTAAGGGGGTAAATGAAATGGGTCGAGGGGATAATGAAGGAAAAACTAAGGTAGAGAAACTCTTTATCTAAGTCAAGATACTCAAATTAGGTTTTTTAAAATAAGATGGCTTTTGAACTTAAGGAATATAAAGAATGTCTCTTAGCCACACAAGTCTTAGGTCAAAAAATGAAGTATATAGATCATCCCATGAAGGCTATATGCATGAAAATTAAAATGGACCTACCTTCCCACAATGTGTTCCCCATTCCTCATGACCCCTTATAAATCCATCAATGTACTATGAAGATTGGGTACTTGCATGAGAAAGTAAGTAGCACCATAGATTTTTTTGAATTCCCCTATTCCAATCTACTAGCCTATTGTACCCCAAAGGACCTCAGCTCTACGTGAGACCAAATTTAGAGTTTGAGCTTTGATTAGAGATAGATGTGCTTGGAATCATGTCTTTTGGTGTGATTTGAGTTTTGATATTTGTATGTTGCCTTTTATATATCATTGCCTTTTGATTCAAATGATTTGGATTTTAACTTTCTTGATGGATTTTTCTATTATTCCTCCATATGGATTTGGAAAACCAAAGATGGGTGCTAAAGATGAATTTAATTTTAATACTTGGAATAAGGTTGCTAAGATAGATAACTTTAAAGAGCATGGGGTTTAAGAGTCTCATAAATCTAGGTAAAATAGAAGTGCTATCTTGACTTTGACATTGTTTTATCCAATGTGGAGTGAAAGGAAAGGAAATCAAGAGGAATGACACATAAAAAAATTTGAATTGCTTCAAATTACAAAAAATGTGATAAAGGGGAAAAAAGGGATACAATGACAGTAAAGTGTGATTCCTTATCATAAGAATGAGGGAAGTGGAGGAAAACATGCTAACATAGATTTTTATGCAAATTCCATCTATCAGAAGAAGTAAACGCTAAAGTTAAGAACAAGGATAAAAAACTTATTTTATAAAATAAAAGATAAGATGGTAATTTTATGAGAGATCTAGGTCATATCCATGGTCTTACACTGCAACTCATAAAAGAGAAACCCATGAGGGTGAATGTTAAATAAGGGGAAAAATAATCATAAAGCTACTAAGGAAAATAATAACATAAAAAGACAAAAATAAAAGAAATATATGAGGACACAAATGAAAATAAATGCCAAATGTAATGTGAAACAAAAACCAAAAAATGCAAAGGAAGACAATTATGCTTATAAATTAAATTAAAAGAAATAAAGTACACAAAAATCATTAGATAAAAATAGCATGTAAGATCTATGATAACGTTTGTATCAAAGATGAGCATGTGAAATACAAGTCTATAAGTCTTAAAAAAATTCTTGAAGTTGATTTTTTTTGTTATTATGCATTGTATAATAAGAGTGGGAATCATAATATGACCCAATGGGTAAGTGGATGTAAGGATGGGCATCACAAGATGCCCCAAAGTCTAAAGGGATAGTTGGATGGGCATTGATAGATGCCCCAACATGTGAGGTGGAGTGAGGTAACATTGTATCATTTGAATGATTTGCATTGGGTTGGTAGGTACATTTGGAGATAGGAAAATGTGTTGGTTTTGTAGATTTTAAGGATGTTGAATGTGACATATGGTGTGCAAGAGAGGTATGATGAGGTAAAGTGGGTAAAAGAGGACCATGTATGATATGTGTTAGAGTAGAAATTTAAACTAAGTAATCTTTTGGTTCATGTGACCTAAGAGGTTGAGGTTTAATGGATGCAATGATATGTTTAAATTTATTCATGTGAGCTATCCTTTCCTTATTAGTGTATGAAGAAGGATCAACTATGGTTTGAAAAAAAATAGCAGATGAGGTATAGGTATGGGCTAATTATTTTTGTTCATTAAGTAATTCATGTTGATGTGATTGTGGTTCTTGAGATTGAATTTGAGAAGCTTAAATATAGTCTTGGTATCATTTTTTTGTGAGAGTATAAAGATTGAAATGTGGACCAATCAAGGAAGAAACAAGAGAATAGTGAAGATCACAAGCCTCATGAAAATTATCTATAGTAGCATGCCAGCAATAAAACTTATCAGGATTGAACCATTTTGGAGGAGGTTTGGAAGGATCAAAGCTCATAGTTTTAGAGGGTGGATATTAATTCTTAACTTGTTCTAGACTCAAGGGAGGGTGGGTTGGGTTAAAATTGGTTAAATTGGATGCTCCATGTTGAGGTTAGGGAGGCTTGGATAAATCAATGTTATGATAAAATAATTAAAAAGGTTCTTTAGTAGTTATTTGAGATGGTTCACATTGAGTCATAATAAAGTCTTGCCTTTTTGCTTCATCTAAGGCTTCAACTAATGTTTTAGGGGAAATGATTCAAACTTTGTATTGAAGGGGAAGTTTAAGAGCAGTAACAAATAGTTTGAAAAAAGTGTCATCATTCATGTTATGATCCACTTTATGAGTAAGAGACTTCCATCATTTGATGAAAGTGTGAGAAAATTAATTAGGAAGTTGCTTGGAATTGATGAAATGGCTAAGGTAATTTTTAGGAAGGTCATCATGTTGGAATTCCTTCACTAGAGCATTGATTAAATATTCTAGTTTTGAGATGGAATTTATAGGAAGTTGGTTGTAACATTCAAGTGAATCACCCACAAATGTTTTGGCTAAGGGCTTAGTGGTATCCAAGGTGTTAGTTTGGACCCATTCCTTATAGATATTACCAAAAGACTTAATAAAAATAGTAGGGTCCTTAGTCCCATTATATGTGATAGTTGGAGAAATATTTCCAATATCTATGGATGCAATAAATGGGGATAAATGTTTATTTTGAATATGTTGGAGCATTTTGTTATTAATTAGAGGTTGAGGTATGATATTCCCATTTGCATCTCTTATAGAAGGAGGGAAAAAAATTTAATTTGGTTGAGACATGATGACTTGAGGTGGTTGAATAGTCATGTGTAATAAATATTATTGTATGTTCATCATTTGAGAGGTGTTAGTTATTTTTATGATGTCCATTTGATGTATGACTTGTGCAAGAAGTTGAGTTGTATCAATAGGTGGGTTTGAAGGTGGGGTATTAGTGTTTTAAGGAAGAGGATTAGTAGTGTTCGTTGGAAGAGGATTCTTTGTAGGTGGAGGATTCCCAACATTAGTGTTAGTTTTCTTAAGTGTGGTAGAAGAAGGAAGCTTGGTAAAGCCACCGTTCTTGTGAGGAGTGTAAATAGTATTATCATCAAGGTTTTTGAATAATTGGAAACCATCTAGATTATCAATTTGAGTGGTTTCAACCATGTTACTTTGGGAAGTGATAATGCTAGGTGCTTTTTTTATGGGTGTAATAAGAGGATTGTGAATATTGGTTGTAAGAGATGGAACATAATGTGAGGTTCCAAAATTTGATGTAGATGGGTTGATGAGTTTATGAATTCTAGGTTTAGAATGTGTAAAATTGATATAAGGTAAATGTTTGTCATGGTTTGGGATTTGTCTAATAGGATTCTCTGGATCGACTATACGGTATAGGATAGATTGATATTGAGAAGATTTTGATGACGAGTTGCGCCATAAATATTTGTCTTCTATAGTGGATAGGCAGGGTAGGAGAGAAAAACCTATGTATATTCAAAATGGGTTGAGATTATCAAAAAATAATTTGATAAGAGGCTTCATGATTCCAAATAACAACAGATATTAGAAGGCTAGATGGAAAAATAGGGATAAAATTGGTTAATAGGGAAGGTAGAAAATAGTATAGGGTTCATTAGGTCAACCCAATATAGAAAATAGGGTTTATAAACAATACAAGGTTAATTGTGTCGATCCATTATAGTGAACAGAGGCTAGAAAAATGTATAGGGTTTATAAACAATATAGGGTTGATTGGGTCAATCTAGTATAGTGAATAGAGACTAGAAAAATGTACAGGGTTGATTGGGTCAACCCAGTACAACATATATGGAAAATTAGAAAGCCTATAATAGATTATGAATTGAAACAAGATAAGTTTTACAATTAATTTCAAAAGTAAGAAAAGTATGGCAAATATATGATAAAAAGAATGAAATAAAGTGAATAAATCTTGAAAGAGTTAGTTCATGTTGGGTTCACTAGAATGTATGCAATCATAATTGCATCATGTCTATAAATCAATTGTGGCTTAGAGAAGAGGATATTTACATTTCTTATTGGGAATACATTTGTTAAGCAGGAGCATGAAAAATATGGGGATCCACTAGACCTGATTAGAGGATAACTTGTCATAATACACCATGTTAGGAAGGGTTCCAAAGCCTATAGTCTAACATAATCATGCAACAAGCCTAAAAGAGTCTTAGGTTTTTATATTCACTCTATTCTAATAAACAAGAAATTAAATATAATCAAGGGAAAACCAAAGCTCATGGCACAAAGTGGGGGTTAGAAACAAAACAAACTAAACTAAACATGCATAGAAGACATATACTCACATTAATGCATACAGAATCTTAATGTATGAGATAGAAGCACAACTACATTATCTATATACTCTTAAAAAGGATAAATAAAGTTAGGAATACTTACCTTGAAGATGAACCCACCTAGCCTCACTATCTCCCTTGGCTAAGGTGCTTCACAAAATATTGTTGTGGTATGTAAGGATAATAAAGATAAATTAGATCTAGGCTACACAACCTATCTATGAATCCAAAAGACTTCTCCACAAGACAAGATATGTATCTCAAAATAAAGTATGAAACCCTAAGATTTATTTTTCAAGTAGAATGGTTAATAATCAGATGTTCATTCTCACTTATTCTTATTCACTTATCTATTCTCAAATGGTTGGAAATGAACTTGTATATATAGGCAGATCTTTCCCTAAATCCTTTCAAATATGTCAATTGTATAGGGTAGACCTAATCAACCCTATATGTTTTTGGGAGATAAATCACTAGGTCTCAAGCTAAGTCAACTGAAGGGCTAACAAAACTCCAAATGAAAAATACCCCTAAATAGTACAAGGTTAACCCAGCCAACCCTATACAGTAATCAAAAGCTATAAACTTTATAAGGTCGACCTAATCAACCTAGTACAATCAATGGTAAAAGGGAGTCAAGGTAATAAAAAAAGGATAATGATATGATAAATGTTTGGAATGGGTATAAAAATTAAGAATAAGCTTAGGGTAATTGTTTTTAAGAGACAAGTGTGTAGATGGCAAGTGGAAAAAGGGACAATAATCTTATGAAGCACCAATGGTCTACCCACCCCTTTCCTGGTTCACCCCTTAAGGCATGCACTCAGAGAGATTGAGACTCAATGGGTTCCTACAAAATATAAAGTTCTAGTAATCGATAAAAGTTAAAAATATTATGTGTATACATAAAAGATATGCATAAGTTGAAGGCATAGATTTTGAGGAAGCATTTGCTCCAGTTACTAGATTGGAATCCATAAGAATGTTTCTAGCATTTTTTGTTTGTAATAAATTCAAATTATATCAAATGGATGTTAATTCTTCTTTCTTGAATGGGAACTTATAAGAGTAAGTTTACATAGAACAACTCAAAGGTTTTTAGCTACCAGAAAAAGAAGATTATGTGTGCAAACTGAAGAAAGCTCTGTATGGTCTAAAATAGGCACCTAGAGCATGGTATTCAAGATTAGACTAGTACTCAAATAATATGAATTCAATAAAGGTTGTGTAGATATAAATCTATAATTCAAATCATAAGGTAACCATATGTTAATTATTGTTCTATATGTAGATGATATCATTTTGGTGGTAGCAATAATAAAATGTCCAAAGAATTTTCTACTCAAATGCAAAATCAATTTGAGATGTATATGTTTAGAAAACTTTCTTTATTACTTGGTATATAGATAGCACAAACTAATGAAGGGATATTTATATCTCAAACTAAGTATGCTAAATAAATGCTCAATAAGTTGGAATGGAAGATAACAAACTACTAGGTACTCCTGTGATAATTGGTTCTAAGTTGAGAAAAAAGGATGAGTCCCTTGATGCAAATTAGACTTTGCATAGATAAATGATAGGTAGTTTTTTATACCTAATTGCATCAATAACATATATCATGTAAGCAATGTGCATGGTTGCAATAATTTGAGATGCTCCTAAAGAATCACATATCAATGCAGTGAAAAGGATCTTTAGATATATCATGAGTACAATTGACTATGGCCTATGGTATCCCAAAGGTGAATATTTCACTTTGACAACATATACAGATGTTGATTGGGTAGTAATTGTGGATGATATAATAAGCACTAGTGGTGGTGCATTTTTCCTTGGAAACAAACCTGTTTCATGGCTGAGCGAAAATCAAGAGTTAATTACTCTTTCTATAGTAGAAGTAGAGTATTTTACAGTAGTGGCATGTTGTACTCAAATCTTGTGGATGAAGTAAACACTCAAAGACATCAAGGTAAAATTAAAATCACCTATCTCTATTCTTCGTGACAATTCAAGTGTTATTAACATATCAAAGAATCTAGTGATGCACTCCAAAACTAAGCACACATCAATCAATTATCACTTTTCAAGAGAAAAGGTTACATATCAATAGGTCACAATGGAATATGTGCTAACATAGGATTAAGTTGCAGATATATTCACCAAACCTCTTCCCAAGGAACAATTTGAGTATTTGAGGTAAAAATTGGGAGTGGTTGCTCCTACATCACACCACTATATCTTTTAATAGAGCATGATTTTAGGGGAGGATCACAAAATCTTTGTTAATCCCTAGAAGAATGGAAAGGCAAATTAGGTATGCATATTTTTAAAAATTTATAATGAGTTGATGGTTGTAGATTCTTGGACAAACTCATTTATCTGATAAAAGGGGAGAAAATTTTGGATAAATAG
This sequence comes from Torreya grandis, assembly GCA_037957365.1. Classification (NCBI taxonomy): domain Eukaryota; kingdom Viridiplantae; phylum Streptophyta; class Pinopsida; order Cupressales; family Taxaceae; genus Torreya; species Torreya grandis. The sequence continues at coordinate 8,653,678 of JARHVA010000013.1, read as the reverse complement.
TGAGAAAGTTGGAGTCCCTTTGCCATTGATATAAAAGAGGGAGACAAAGTGAAAATGCCCTATGGAAAAGCTTTATGTTTATCAAAGAAGTAGAAAATAATGTGTCTAAGGTGTGTTTAGTCAAATGTTCCATTACCTAAGTGGGAAAAAGTTTGGTATGATTAGCTTCATCTCATGTTCATCAAAATCCAATGTAAGTATAGTCAATGCCAGAGAAGAAGTGGAGCATGAATTACAAGATCAGAGCATTTATTTTGCCATCAATGATAAAAGGGGAGATTATTGGAAATATGATTTTCATTGATGTCAAAACGGAGATAGTTAGCACTATGGATAACATTGATGTCAAGAGAATCAATCACAGACAAGATTAATGGAGAGAAGAGCATGTTTTATAATTGCACAAGTTACAATATTATCATATAAAGTTGTCATGATTTTACAAATACTATTTCTAGATGTTTGCAGAGAAATTACTAGCTTGGAGTAGTGATCAAAGACTTTAATATTTCCTAATTCTTCAACTTAAGATTTGTCTAAGCTTGATCAATGATTATCTATAAATTGCATGATGTAGATCAAATGACATGCAATGAAGTCAATATGTCAAAGGTACCTAAGAAGTGAATGTGCTAGTGACATATGCCACATTCATGAAAGCTTGTCAGATAGAGATCTAATGTGCATATTAATCTATTAGAAGATCTAATAGTGAGCTTTTGATCATGTAATGAAGATATAATGGAGCACATGATCCTGTCATATTTTAATCTAATGGTTACATTTTAAAGTTGAGTCAATTGAATGATGATCATCTGATCATGGTGCGAAACTTAAAGACCAATGGTCAGTATTCAAATATTTTTTCATCTCAATGGTCAAGTGATGTAACACTCAGGAAAGATGTATTATATGACATAGAGAATGATATAGAGGATTCGTCAAAATTGTGTAATATGGCATGTGCATTAAAACTAGAACTTGATATATGCTAAATATAGTAAAAGATAAAGAATTATGGTGGTGGTGTGTGAATTCAAGAAGTAAGAAACTTGTCATTAAAGAAATATTAACTGAGTCCAATAACAGAGCATGATGTGTTAATGACCAAGTATAAACATAGATAAGATGTGATACCTAGATCTAATGCATATATATATATATATATATATACATGTCATCTAGGATACACACTAATTGTGAAATAGAGTTGAATTTAGAGGGAGAGAGGCAAAGAGGAAGAGAGAGAAGTGTAGAGTATGAGTAGTTATAGAACTGGTCTATAATATAGAACTAGATTCATTTTTTAATCAATTTTGTAATCTGGAGTTGTAACTCCATAATAGATCTAATTGGTAGGTTCCATTAGATAAATTGAGTTAGTTCTCATTTAGAGAGTAGGTGCTATTAAATCAAGGGATTGGTGTCTCCTTAAGATCAGTGACCTTAAACATTGTAACCAGTGAGGTTTTGATTATGAGGCTAGATTAGAATAGTAGATTCTAGCAGTTATTATCACCATGATTTTTCCCATACTGGGTTTTCCACGTACATTGAGTGTTGTATCTATTTTTGTGTGTGTGTGATCTCTATATATAATTATTAATTTGAATTAAAATTATTAAAGGAATAATTTTAATCAATATACTAATTCACCCCCCTCTCGGTAGATAGTTGTGTTCCAACACATATAACCTACATGGATTGTTATGCTAATACTATCTAGTTATGTGATGATTTGGGTATAGGGATGGTTGTCTAAAGCCTTCAGAGACCAATCTCCCTCTACATGATTTTCACAATGAATCTTAGGTGAAATATGAAAAGGGGTGTTAGTTTTATATTATTAGGGTGAGAAATAGATCCAATCATGAGATAGATGAGACTAACTTGGATTATGAACCTCTTTTTCAAAGATTCACATATGTATTTTTGGTTGATTTTCTTAGCATTCCCCCTAAGTGTGAGATTGATTTCATTATTGATTTTACATGGTGCAGATCTTATCTCCAAGGATCCATACAAGATGACTACAATTGAGATTAGATATCACAAGATACAACTTCAATAACATTTTTAAAATATCACATACACCCTAGTGTGTCCCCTTGGGGCACACTAGTGATTTTTTTCAAAAGTAAAAATGGCCCACTCTATATTTGCATTGATTACTAGATGTTGAACAAATTACTGATAAAAAATAGGTATTTTTTTCCCTCAATCAATGAATTATTTTATTAAGTCAAGGGAGCCAAGGTGTTATATAACTTGATCTTAAGTTAGGCTACCACAATTTGAAGATAACATAGGTAGACATCCATAATAATAAATTCATAAATTAGTATGGACATTATGAGTTCACAGTGGTACCATTCAACTTAACCAATACCTCAAAATCCTTTTTGAGCCTCATGAACAACATGATTTTTTTTATTTAGATCATATTGTCTTTATTTTCCTAGATGATATTATTATTGTAACCCATACATTAAAGTAACATGAAGTGCACATATGGAGGGTTCTTTAGTGTCTCTAAGAACATCAACTAAAATGAAGTTTGTCCAAGTTCTCATTCTTTCAAACTGAGATACAATATTTTTTCCATTTTATTTCAAGTAAGGGAATCTGAATAGATCCTTCAAATATACATATGATTATTGAGTGGTTTATACCTACTTTAGTCACTAGGTTATGTAATTCATTAAATTATTAGGGTATTACAGAAGGCATGTACATGAATTTTCATATCTATCATATCCCATTACTTCCATTTATATGAAATGGATTAATTTATTCTAGTCAGAAGAGTGTGAGAGGGCCTTTATAACTATAAAATAATGCTTCACAATGGAAACTAACCTAGTAGTTCTTGATCCTACATAATATTTTTTGGTATGTATAAATGCCTTAAAGGAGGTTATTGGCTCCATCCTCATGTATAATGACATGGTGGTGTCATAGTCATGAAATATCAAGGAATATGAGCTCAAGTACCCCACCTACAAATTATAGTTTGCAACTATTACTCATGATCTAGTACAATGGCACCACTTTTTTATAATTTGAGCCTTAAGCATATTTTATATCAACCTAACCTTAACAATCAATAATGAAATTGGATGTTGGTTTGTGAGTTTCATTTTAACATAGATCACATTAAGGGTAAGGAGAATGTAATGAATATGCCTTTAGTAAGAGGTGGCATCAACTAGTCATGATGAGGGCCATGATAGATTTGATAGATCACATTATTGAGAGACTCTTGTAGGACACATTTTACTAGGAGGTGAGATGATAATCATACTTACAAATGACCATATTAGGTAATTTTTTCAAGATTATTTCATGAGTAAAGATAGGATCATATGGCATAAAAATTATATCTATGTACCAAATTATATAGATTTATGCCATTTGATCTTGAATAAAATCTCATTGAGCCCTTTATTCAGGTCATATGGGGGTGAATAATATCCATGTTGAGTTCCATCATTTATATTTTGGGCCTAGTATATAAAGATATATATTAGATTTTGTTCTTATGTGATTTGAATGCCAACATGTTAAGTAGAGCATCAACATCCAACATAGATTATTTATCCTCATGAGAATCCAAAGTAGAATTGGGACACCAAATAAATGGATTTCATTTTAGGTTTCCCTATGTCTACCTAGCACCATGATGCCATCATGGTAACAATGAACAAGTTAACCACATTGGTGCAATTTTTTCCCACCAAGAATACCTAAAATGCCACAATAGTGGCTTGAGTATTTTTTGATGATATTTTTATATTGCATGCTATACTTATAAAATCATATTGGATTGGGATAATAATTCAAACGTATGAATTTTTCACTACATTGTAGTGAGAATTGAGCACTATGCTCAATTTTAGTAATCCTATCATCCAAAGATGGATGGGTAAACTAAGCTAGTCAACTAGATTCTAAAGGATATGTTACAATGTATGTCATGGATCAATATTTCCAAGGGTAGAATTACCTCTTCATGGTGGAATTATTTTATAGAAAAAATCATAGCTCCAATAGAATGGAATATTTTAAAGCATTATATTACTAAAAGTATAGGACCAATTTGAGTTTTGACCACTTAGAGTATTACATTTCCATTGGAAATTCATTATTATAGGATATGAAATGTCAAGTAGTTTATATTTAGCTACACCTACATGAGGCAAAATATCACTAGAATAGGTATGTTGATGCCAAGATATTGGATCATAATTTTTTGAGCGACGATAAGGGTTTTTTACATGTGCAACCTCTTCATATCCTAATCCATTATGGAAGAGACTCTAAATTTGTAATGCATTTTTTTGGAACCTTCAATATCCTTGATAATATTGGACCAATAGCCTATGAACTTACCACCTAGTCTATCATGAGTCCATGATGTCTTCCATGTTTCTATTCTCTGGAAGTATTTCCAAATGTATCGCATGTTTTGGATTGGTTCACCTTACAACTGTATAAGGATAGGAAATTTTACTTAGATCCCATAAATATTTTGGAGCATCAGATCTTGGCCCTTCAAGGATGAGACTGAGACCATAGTAGGGTCCAATGAGACAGGGATGATAAGAAATTGAATACTTAAGAGGATGCAACACATTTTAGGATTAGTACCCATATTATTTTAGATGAATTATAGGAGGTTGTATTTTCAAGAGTTGTAAAATGTGATACTAGCCTTGGCCTCCATTTTATGCATCAACTATCATGTTTTTTTTCTTGTATAGTATTTATAATTCATTTTTTTAGATCCTTTATACTGATAATGATGTAGATTCACTAATGGACATGTTTATTATATTAATTTTACTCATATGTGTTAATGAGTTAAAGTTAATTTTGAAAAAATGTAATTTTGTTAACTCCTTGATTATTAATGATTTTGTTAGAGGATTTACATAATTCAGTGTATGGATATATCTCTAGACATATTGTAAACCTATTACTTGTACCAATATGGGCATGATCTAAAACTAGATATACAATCCAATGATTCAATATGATGAGATATATCCTCTTTATCTTTATAGATAATTTTTTTAAATAATATATTTAGATGTATCCTTGCATTCTATTACAGTTCCACCCATATTTCAAAGTTAAATACGACATAATCTTGCTAGGATTATATGTTGATTGGTCTATTTAAATCCATAGTTGAATTCTTATCCTCGATAATATCCATGGTTGTGATAAATGTGTGGGGGTCAACTCTTAGGCTTAGGGGCTGATGAGGGACTTAGATGATTTAAGGAATATTAAGGATAAGAGGTGAGAAACTTCCCCTCTTTATTGGTTGTTATGTTTATATGGATGTAAAGAACTATTTTTATGAACTAAGAAAAGGGGGTTATTTGAAAAAGTCTAAGTGTTAGTTTTGTATTGTAGGAATGTGGTGAAAATTAGTTGTATTATTTTTATACCATTACTTAGGTTGGGAAGTTGTATTATGAAATATAATTTCAACATGCTTTCAGCATTATTCCAAATGTTAATCTGCTAGTCATTCATAACAATTTTTTATGGAATATTTAATAAAATTATTAATGGGCATTCTGCAAATTAATGTAAGGAAGCTTTAAGTATTGTTCATGACTCCATGAAAAATGTTAGTTTTAATCATTTTTTAACATAAGTTAGTACATATATTATATAAAATAAGTTTTATGTATTGTTTATGAGATCATGATGTTTTTTTGAGCTATTATGTTATATGGATGATACACATTCTAGAAATGTTGATAAGGTTGCTAATCTAATTATAGATAAAGTCGAGAAAAATTTTATTCTAGAGGATAAAATGTTATTCTTGTATAAATAGAGAACAAACTATAGAATAATTACATATTATTTAAATGTATAATATTTTTTAGGATTCACCATAATTTTGGAAGCTAAATATAGTGCCTAAATTGTACAATCCATTTATTACAAAAGGGCACAAGATTTTAGCTAAAAATGGTTCTTTACATAAATAGATGCAATTTTGAGTTAAAAAAGAAGAAGCTTTTTGGAAAATTTATAGAATATTATTATAGCTTTGAAATTATATATAATAAACTATAAATAGCTTATAGCCTTTCATATGATAATAATCACCCCAGACCCACATAAATGTACACATTGTCTGAATATTTAGCACCTGTTAGTCTCCTTTCAAAACCTAAAATACAAAATTATATACTATTAAATCCTAGAGACAAGAAATCTCTTTAAAATGTGTGTGTGTGTAAAACACACACACACACATCAATAAAATACATTGTAAATGATAAAGAGGAAACTCAATTAATCCCTTGAGCATGCCCTGCGATTCTCTTGAAAGATTTCAATCTACATAAAAAGGGGTGAATCTATGATATATAACTACATATCTTTATTCTTTATTCAAGGATTTATTCTTGTTTTCCTAATATAAGATTCTTCAATATGAGTGAACTTAGATCTAGATCTAACACACACACACACACACACACACACACACACACACACCATATAAATCACCTAATCTAAGGATAAATGGAAACAACATAGAAGAGCAACCACCCAACAAGATGCCTAAAATAAACATCTTTGAGGTAATACTACCTAATTGGTACCAAGTCCACAATATAGCATATCATGGTTAATTAGACCACATAAAGCTATGCACAACTTTTTAAAAAATTTATAAGGAAATAAATAGGTGTGAAATTTTTCCAAATCAACCAGACCTACCTCCTTCCACTACTCTAGGACTTTCTAGAATTTAAAAAAAAAATTGAGACATGATTTTCCATTTCCAATGTAAAATGAGAATGAACTAAAAGATAATATAGATGAAATCCATGCCTTTCATAAATTCTAAAGGAACAACTAAAATTTGAGAAATAAATATCATGTTACTACTTTGACACCTCCAAATAATAGTGTTATTAATCCTCCAGATCCTAAGGTAAATAGTAATCCATCTGCTCTAAAAGGACATGATTAGAAATAAAGTGTAGAACCATAGAGAAAATGGGATATAATATAGTTGAATATATGAAAAATATTAAGGCAAATATCAGTATTCATGAACTAGCTCATATTATTGAGTAGAGGGAATTATTGCTCAAGTCCTTAACTGGGAGACCATCCACTGACAAATTAATAAATGCTCACAATAATATGGTCATTTACAAGGATAAGCCTGAGGTGCCACCTTTTTTCCTAACCATCAAAATGTTTGGTAATAATTTACATAATGGTCTAGTTGACTCAGGTGCCTCATCTAATTTGATGCCCATAATGGTATGTAATAAACTAGGCTTCCCCCTAGATAAGTCTAAAAGAGTGGTTCTATATTTGAATAATACCATGCATTGGTTAATTGATAAATGTTGGCATGTAACTTGCCTTTGAGACACACATATAATAGTATGTACATTGAAATCAATTGAAATAGCTATAAATTTACCAACAAGATTACCTCTTATCTCTATCAGAGTGGCCTAGAAGTTGACTTTTCAATTGTCCATTACTGCATATACTCTATAATTTATTTTCTATCTCAATTTAAAATTTGGGTAGTCCTTATGGCAGTGGTTATCACCACATTCCCAACACACCATTATCCTTTGTGGGGCTATTATAATAGTGTTTGCCCCTGTATCTAGTTCGTGTTGGTTGTTTTGGTGCTAGTCCTTCCTAAAAGACCAATTTTTAGAGTTGATTTGGGTTTTAAAATTCATGTTTTGACCTTATAATCAATTCAAATCCATGTTGTTCCCTTAGAACTTATATATCTAGTCTAATTTATTTAAGATTTTAGATGTGGAAGGTGGGATTTTAGCTTTTGACTATTGCCTATTCATTTTAAAGTCTTGTCTCATTTTTTGTCAAGACTTTTAAATTTTCTTCTGCCCTATGGGTAGACTCTATAATAGTTGACAACATCTTAAGATTATTCATATTGACATCATGTATCAATATTTATTTCATTCCTAACTTGGACTTGGTTATTTTTGTCTCTTCATCTCGAGTTTCTGATTCTTAGGTTCCTTCAAAAGGGCAAGAGAAGAGCATATGCTTGAACAAATATTTGTAAAATGAGTGTAATAATTTATTTTGAGTGATAATAGTGAATTCATAGTCATTCAGCCCCTACCTACTGTCACGGGTTTTTCTATAACCAAAGAGAAGGAAGATTGAAAGAAAGATTTGGAGGAAGCATCTACTGACGTAAAAATATTGGTATTAGAGCCTAAGTTATCATATATTGTGCACATCTATAAGAATTCCTATAAGACTTTTAAGTTTCCTTATTTTGTAAAATTTATTTGGGAAAATTATTGCATTGAGTCCTGTCCATTATTAAATTGGCATAGGCCCTTTTTACTCTGCATCTTTGTTTCCCTTATCAAAATTTTCTCGCTTTCCAAAATCTTAACCTCTTATCAATGGAATTTGGAAAAACCCATATGTCTTCCATAGTAGAAATCCTTAATGAATCTGAAATAGAAGGAATGTATGAACACCCTCCTTTTGTTCCTAAATAACTTTCTGAATGTCCTGACATAGAAGTCACAGAAGAACACCTTGAAAAAGAAAATAGTTTGTATAAACCTCCAGCTGTTAAGGCTTCACAAGTATGTAATAAATCTAAACTTCTTAAGTCTAATTTTGTTTATAAGTATACCTATTTATCTTTTGTAAAGCCAAAAATCAAATATATTGAACTCACCTTGAGTTATAAGCCCAAAATAAATTTCCAAACAAATTTTTTATCTCCATTACCTAAGCCTAAGATCAACTACATCAGATCTCATAAATATGTCAAATTTGTCCATTTTGGTCTTATTCATATACACATTACTCCATTGATTCTTGGTAATATTAAGCCTATAATATATTTAACATTATGTGATAGATGCCAAGTCAACTTCAAACATACCTGTCAAATATCCAGTCTTGGCTGACTTTATGATGAAGCTATCTATTTTGAGTTTTGTCCAAACCTCTATGTCAATGTCCATGATAAGGGTTGTAAAAAAGTTAAGTTTATATCCCTAGATTGTTGGGGTTTGTTTACTTCTCTTTTTGGTCTTGATATGTGTTGGTTGATTATTTTGTCTATCAGCATAGTGATAAAAAAAATAGGTCTTATCAGCCAAAGCAAGAAGATTAGTCATCCTAATGTGTAAGTTTATCACATCAGAAGGAGACTTCTCTCTCCTCTCATCAAGGGGAGGTTCCCTGTGGATATGTTGTGTATATATATATGAATAGAAAATAGTACTCAAGGGTAGGACCAGACATCCATCTCTCTTTCTTTAGAGATGATGTATACAAAACAAAGGAGGAACTCAAGAGAATGATAGATAGTACTCCTCTTCTTTCAAAAGAAATATTCAACCAACCATGAGAATACTCCTGGAAACAAAAGCAGAATATGGCTCAAGTATGGTAACTAGCAAATCAAGACACAGTGCAAAGTCTGCACATGAAATACTCAAGAGTGATACACGAAGAACAATGAAAGCTCAAAGTCTTTTCAAAGTTATTTACACAACAATGAAAATACAAACACACTGAAGGCAGCTATGGGGGTGCAAAGTCTCTTCACAGTTGATTCTCCAGGACACCTTCTTGACAAATTAACTAATCTTGCTTATTAAATCAATGAAACAAACAAGATATCATAGCACAAAGTCTAAAAAAGTCCCTTATTTTCATTAACAAAATATGATAAATAGACTGAGCACAAAGTCTCAATGATGCCTCTCAATTTTGATAGAGATTCATTTAGATTCTCAAAAAGAAGATGATCCTTATTACAATAGCAAAAAGTCCCTTCTATAGCCTCTTCAAAAAGGACTTGGAAACAATCAATACATCAATTTGCATTAAAATATGTTAAGGAGACACGCTGGAACTTAGGGGCACTTTACACATTTCATTTTATCAATGCAAGGAAATAAGTCGCGCTTATTGAAAGTTTGTAACTTCCAATGTTCCACTTGGCAATCTGATCTTATCTTCATCCTTTCTCCTTGTTTGGCTAATTGAATCGGGTCCTCTATTTAATTTCTTGTTCTATTTCTTTCCCACTTTCTCTTGGTCTTGGCTTTGAAAATTGTGAATGTATTCTGGTATGTGGATCAAAAGGATCAATGGCTATTTTACTGTCTCTAAAATTGACATTTTCATGCCCGTCACTATGTTTCCAATGGCTAGTTGACTGTGTTGAATTTAACGTGTTCAGGCACGTCATCCCTTGGTCTTCTTTTGGCTTTTCACTTGGCACTTTTCCATACTGGACTTTGCCCTTTCGAGCCCTGAGAAATGATCCTTCGAAGTCTGTCGACTCTTCACAAATTTCCCAAGGCTTAAATGATCCTTCAGCTTCGTTTGTCAGCCCTTCACAAATTTCCCCTGGGCTTTTCCTCAGGCCATTTGCTTTAAACATTCCCATAGACATTTTCCCTGAGGAAAATTCTTGCGAACAAAAAGTCTGGGTGAAATTCCCTGGGCAAAAAGTCTGGGTGAAATTCCCTGAGCAAAATGTCTGGGTGAAATTCTCGCAGGCATTAAACAAGTCTTTGAACAAGTCTTCAAACAATCTGAAGGGTACTTTGGTCAATGAAGTGTCCTCTACAAGGACACTTATCCTTTAGAAAAGTCCTCTTTTGCATTGAACCATCCCTTTGAACCTAGTCGATGAACCTTTGTTGAACCGATTCAAAGGTTCAATGAAGCACGCCAAGCCTTTGAAGCAAAGCCAATGAAAGCATTGAACCACTTGATTGAACCCACCTTTGAACTATTTGAAGTTGAACCAAAGGATGAACCAAATGTTGAACCTACTACTGATTGTTTGTTGATATAAATTCTTACAATTTTCATGAAGCTCATTGAACTTGGACGTTGAACCATTTGGTTCAAAGGTTCAATGAAGCATGTCAAGCGCCTTTGAACCAAAAAGTGATGAACTTGTTGTTGAACCATTGAACCATAAATCCTTGAACCAACTAACAAACCAAATGATTGAATCGAAAGATGCTAAAACAAAGGAAATGAACCATCTGAGTGAAATAAAGCATTAAACTGCTTGGTTGAACTTGGACGTTGAACTGTTCCTTTGGTTGAACCAACTGTTGAACTTTTGAACCCGTTGAACCTGTTGAAGCGACTAAACTTTGAACTCTTCCTAAAAAATGAACAAATGTTGAAAATCAATTCTTTTGACTAAAAAAACTACTTGCAAGAGTCTGTAGATTTTTTGAGAAGCTCTAAAAATGAAAAATCTGAATACATAAGACAAATTTTGAAAATGAAAGATATTATTTTGGTTTTTAGAACCAAAATAATTCAAATGTTGTTCCAAAAATGACTGTTATTTTTAGGAGACAATAGCTGGCTCTAATTGGGGAACTTCTGTCAATTGTAAAACTAATTGGAAGGAGTAGAATTTAGAATCTTTAGTGTCTTCAAGTATGCCATTGGGTTACAGAGTCATGCTACCCAAAAATGAAAGGCATCAAAAATGGAAACAAACAAAACAAAATAGAATTAAAAACTATACAAATATACATATATAATGATCTGAAACTTCAAGAATTGAAGTACTTCAAATGTTACTTCTTGAGAGACAATGAAAATAGTGCACCATACCAGTAAGAAGACATTTTGTCCCCAGAAACGGTGAACGGCGAATGGAGCTCTCCACCAAGAAACCAATTTTTTGCATCTTCCTCTTGGTCTTTCCTTCTTTTTGTTCTATGGCAGGACATGGTCTTCAAACTAAAAACCATAACTCCTTGTTCTCCTTGTGAAGGGTTCTTTTACCTAATTTTGATTTGCAGCAGCATGGTCCATTACCATAATTGGTTATTATTCTGGTTCAGTCCAGCATATGATTGGATTGTCCACATCAAAATCTTGACAAACTATCAGCTTAGCATCTCCTTTGATGTGAAAGAGTTTGACTTCATCTTGAGTAGTGTTCAATCCAAGCAACAGAGGTCTGTAACCAGCTATGGAAAAAATGCTGACTTGAAAATTACATGAAGGAAGAATATCTCCTTGAGGAGATATCAACACAGTCCCAACTTCATCATTGGTGCAAGAATTGATGTCATCATTAGAAGCTAATCTCCTATCAGATTTCTCTTCTTTAGAGATGGAAGATCCTTCCTTATTTATAATGCACCCCACCAATTCTCCTGAAATCTTGTTTGGATCAATTCTTGGATTGTCAGCTACAGGGATTTCATCTATAGAAACATGAACATCCTCTATGGTCAAGAAGTAATTACCCTTTCCTGAAGGCTCAAACAAAATTTGAGCTGCAGGGGCCATTTGGGTGACCACAATTTTTACCTCAGATAGGTCTGCACCTGGTTCTCCATTAATGTCCAATTGCTCAGGATTGGCTTGCAGGGATTCAAACTCAGTCATCTAAATTTTGGATTTCTTGACATGATTAATCATGTCAAATGACTAGAATGGGCTTGGAAGAGAAGATGGGAGTTCATCCTTTTGATTTTCAGGAGGGGGAGGACTAGTTTGCAAAGTTGAAGTAGAAGGTGCAGAGATGTTCGATGTACTTACTTCTTTGGTAATCACCAAGTCCTTTGATTGAAAAGGAAGAGGGGTTCTCTACTCAGCAATTGAAATTATTGGTTGGGGTTGCTCCTCTGTCTTCTCTTTCTCAGCTTGTTGGGTTGACTGATTCTGGGACTGGGTGAATACTGCATATGATCCTTTGATTGCTTCACCTTCACTTCTAGATGCATCTTGGTAATTCAAGAAACCAATGTGGGAGTCACCAACTGATTCTTCTAGATCCTCTCTGAAGAGATCAGTGCCATTTTCTTGCTCTAACTCAGGTTGGAAATAGGAGACATGCTCTATTTCCAGATATCCAACTACCGAGTTTGTTGGAGGTGCTTCAAGGGCAGGATTCTTTTATGGGGGAGGAAGATGATTTTTTTGTCCTTGACTTCTGGCAGCATTGCCTTGATACGATTGATTAGGGAATGTCCTCCTTAGTATATCTTTATATAGAGGAGCATAAGACATACTTGGTGCCATTTTCCTTTTCAAGGCTAGCAATTCATTTGCCAGCTTTTGCACCATTGGATCAATGGTGCTTGTAGATAAATATTCAGAAGATGATGAAGCTCTAATTTTATTAGGATCTCTCCTTATCTTTCCTACCAAGATAAGGTCATCTTCTAGCTCAGTAGCTAAGTCTTGAGTAGCCTCAAAGTCTATGTGTCTAGCCCATCTTAATAGAAAACTCACTTCAGGTAGCTATGAATTGATGAAAAAACACATGAGATTCTAATGTGTCGGCTGGGCGATCATGGGAATCCTGTGCTTCAGCTTATTGAACCTAGTAATTAAGTCCCTCATAGGTTCATGGGGTTCCTTCTTCATCTATGTGAATTGAGCCAGCAAGGCATGTACATCTTCTATAGGTTTGAACCTTGCTTCAAACTTGGCTTTGATAGTGTCTTAGCCAGTCATTGATCCAATTTATAGATGGTAAAACTAGTCTATAGTAGCACCTTGTAATGTCTCCATGAAAAGCCTGACTGCCACGTCTTCAAATTCCACCCCTATCACACCACAGGCTATGGTGAAGGCTGCAATGTGTTCATCAGGGTGGACTCTTCCATCACCAAAGAATTTGCGGAAATTCTTCCTTAAACTGAGTGGTAGCTCATGTAGAGGTGGAGTCAAGTTGAGTGGGCCAAAAGAGTTACCCCAAGGGCCTCGAACTACCATGATTTAATTATGAACAATAGGGATAACACATCTGAGTGGAGTTGCCAGATTATAGGACAAAAATGGAAAAGAAATTGACCCTACTTCAGCTTAAAGCTTGAGGCTTCAAACTACGCTTTCATTCCCAACAGCTCTAGTTTTGCAGACCAGATAATATAATGGAGATGGATGAAAATGAAGATGGATGAAAATGGTAAGGATATAAATGGATAATGGGTAAGACATAAAATAGAGTCACCAGAGTCTGTAATGGATAAGATTATAATGATAATGGGTTATATAGGTGGTGTTTCAATCTAAAACTTGAGGTTCCAAATTGCACAATATTGTGTATATCCCTAACAGAGTCGCCAAAAATTGTTGGTTGATTATTTTGTCTATCAGCGTACTGATAAAAAAATAGGTCTTATCAGCTAAAGCAAGAAGATTAGTCATCCTAATGTGTAAGTTTATCACATCAAAAGGAGACTTCTCTCTCCTCTCATCAAGGGGAGGTTCCCTATGGATATGCTATGTATAAATATATGAACAGAAAATAGTAATCAAGGGTAAGACTAGACATCCATCTCTCTTTCTTCAGAGATGATGTAAACAAAACAAAGGAGGAACTCAAGAGAATGATAGATAGTACTCCTCTTCTTTTAGAAGAACCATTCAACCAGCCATGAGAATACTCCTAGAAACTAAAGCAGAATATGGCTCAAGTATGTTAACCAGCAAATCAAGACACATCACAAAGTCTACACATGAAATACTCAAGAGTGATACACGAAGAACAATGAAATCTCAAAGTCTTTTCAAAGTTCTTTACACAACAATGAAAATACAAACACACTGAAGGCAGCTATGGGGGTGCAAAGTCTCTCCACAGTTGATTCTCCAGGACACCTTCTTGACAAATTAACTAATCTTGCTTATTAAATCAATGAAACAAATAAGATATCATAGCACAAAGTCTGAAAAAGTCCCTTATTTTCATTAACAAAATATGATAAATAGACTGAGCACAAAGTCTCAATGATGCCTCTCAATTTTGATAGAGATTCATTTAGATTCTCAAAAAGAAGATGATCCTTATTACAATATCAAAAAGTCCCTTCTATAGCCTCTTCAAAAAGGACTTGGAAACAATCAATACATCAATTTGCATTGAAATCTGTTAAGGAGACACGCTGGAACTTAGGCACTTTACACATTTAATTTTATCAATGCAAGGAAATAAGTCGCGCTTATTGAAAGTTTGTAACTTCCAATGTTCCACCTGGCAATCTGATCTTATCTTCATCATTTCTCCTTGTCTGGCTAATTGAATTGGGTCCTCTATTTAATTTATTGTTCTATTTCTTTCCCACTTTCTCTTGGTTTTGGCTTTGAAAATTGTGAATGTATTCTGGTCTGTGGATCAAAAGGATCAATGGCTATTTTACTGTCTCTAAAATTTACATTTTCATGCCCATCACTGTGTTTCCAACAGCTAGTTGACTGTGTTGAATTTGACGTGTTCGAGCGTGCGTCATCCCTTGGTCTTCTTTTGGCTTTCCACTTGGCACTTTTCCATACTGGACTTTGACCTTTTGGGCCCTGAGAAATGATCCTTAGAAGTCTGTCAGCTCTTCACAAATTTCCCCCGGGCTTAAATGATCCTTCGGCTTCATTTTTTGGCCCTTCGCAAATTTCCCCCAAGCTTTTCCTCAGGCCATTTGCTTTAAACATTCCCATGGACATTTTCCCTAGGGAAAATTCTTGCAGACAAAAAGTCTGGGTGAAATTCCCTGGGCAAAAAGTCTGGGTGAAATTCCCCAAGCAAAATGTCTAGGTGAAATTCTTGTGGGCATTAAACAAGTCTTCAAACAAGCCAAAGGGTACTTTGGTCGATGAAGTGTCCTCTGCAAGGACACTTGTCCTTTGGAAAAGTCTTCTTTTGCATTGAACCATCCCTTTGAACCTAGTCAATTAACCTTTGTTGAATCGGTTCAAAGGTTCAATGAAGCATGCCAAGCCTTTGAAGCAAAGTTGATGAAAGCATTGAACCACTTGATTGAACCCACCTTTGAATTGTTTGAAGTTGAACCAAAGGATGAACCAAATATTGAACTTGCTGCTAATTGTTTGCCAATGAAAATTCTTGCAGAAGTCGTGAAGCTCGTTGAACTTGGACATTGAACCATTTGGTTCAAAGGTTCAATGAAGCGCGCCAAGCACCTTTGAACCAAAAAGTGATGAACTTGTTGTTGATTCATTGAACCAGAAAGCCTTGAACCAACTGACAACCCAAATGATTAAACCAAAAGATGTTGAAACAAAGGAAATGAACCATCTGAGTGAAATAAAGCATTGAACTGCTTGGTTGAACTTGGACGTTGAACTATTCCTTTGGTTGAACCGACTGTTGAAATTTTAAACCCGTTGAACCTGTTGAAGCGACTGAACTTTGAACTCTTCCTGAAAAATGAACAAATGTTGAAAATCAATTCTTTTGACTAAAAAAACTGCCTGCAAGAGTCTGTAGATTTTCTGAGAAGCTCTAAAAATGAGAAATCTGAATACATAAGACAAATTTTGAAAATGGAAGATATTATTTTGGTTTGTAGAACCAAAATAATTCAAATGTTGTTCCAAAAATGACTGTTATTTTTAGGAGACAACAATATGTTTGGGGAATTTAAGTGTGCTTCTATTAATATATCTATTGTGTATAGTATGACTAACACAAACCATCCTAATATTTTATAAAATTTTCCTTATACCTATAGACTTAGTGGAACTATCCAACTACAAAAGGGACATATAGAGCTTGTCTAAATACCTTCAAATTGGAAACTTGATTGGTTGAAAAATGGTTCTCCAAAAATGAAAGGTCAAACTTCTGTGCATAAAAGTGATGGTAAAACCATCAATATTCTTTTGAGGTCTCTTTCTATAAATAATTCTTTTATTCTTTCTCCATCCAGACCCTCTACTTCTTCTTCTTGAAGAACTATAAACACAGGTCATATCTTGATAAAAGACAAAGAGATCAACTAAGGACCTGATCCAAAAGATCAGTTACCTTGTACATTGATGAATCTTCCAAGAGAAAATCGTTTAGATAGATTAACTATTCTTGAAGACAATATAAACCAAGTCTGTGTAAATATATAGAGTCATTTGTCTTCCATAGATACTAAGCTAATAGCCTTAGATGAAATCCTTGACTGGCTAGTCAAGCAAGATCAGGCAGCCAAAGCACAAATTCTAGCTATAACATATAAGGTCAATTTTGGTTCTAATTTAAAACCTCATAAGAAAAATCCCAATACTTCTTTGATGTAAAGAACACATGTTCAGCTCTAGCCATGGTACTTGAATATTGATGATCTTTTAAATCCACTAAATGAGATATCTACTTGGTGTAACTCCATGAGAGTTATTACCGTGAACACTCATTTAGATCCGGTCGGTACCACAATTTTTTCTTCAAAATTCTTTTGGGGAATTGTCACCCAATGGTGGGATTTTATGACAAAAATTGAACAACATGAGTGTTTTCATCATTAGCCTAATCCTGTAGCTTCATTATACCATTTATTAATTAATGAGTTTGCTCCTCTAGTTGGTAATAGAGAACTAGAATCAAAGAAATGGCTTTTTAAAATGGATCTCTATGATCTTAAATAATTTGATGCTTTTGCCAAGCAATTTAGAGAATTGGCATATGAAATTAAAATATTTAGATCCACTGAGATCAAGTTAAAATTTTTGCATTCTTTGCCCTATCATCTCATTGATAAAGTCATAGCATATATTGATCTCAAAGGCCTAACAATTGAAGATCTTTCTCTCTCTAATGTCATCGACTTTGTAAAACAATAGGCCATGCAGTTAGTCTCTGAGACTAAAACTATCCAAAAGCTTACCAAGCATCAAGCATCCCAAATTGCTCTTATTTTTCTTGAAACAGCCCTATTCGGCTATCAACCATTTGTCCAAACCTATAAATAGTAGAAGCAGCGCCTTAAGCACTTATCCTTTAAGTGCCACTCCTTTCCATGATGCCATTCTTATGCTCCTCTTCATCATTTCCTCAAGAAATGAAGCACTCCATGTCCTCCATCTAAGCAACCTATTTGATACATCTACTGCAAACCTGGCCATATTGCCCTGTAATGCCATTGCAAGAATCCTACTATTAAAGCCATTTTTACCTCCAACATAGTAGCATGGTGGGATATTATCGACTCTAATGAAGATCTTTACCTCTAGGATGACATTTATGAACCAATTCTAGATGATCTCCCCATCAAAGACTTTGAAGATGACAAAGATGTTGATGCTCTCAAATCATTAGCCGATGATTTAGAGAAACCACTCTCTTATATGCAATGTCCCTAGCATCATGATTACTCATAACTTCCATATGAAGCATATGGAAACTATTCTCACCATCATCAAGATATTCTTGAATGAGACACGAAGCCAAGGACTAGAGGGCACACCAAAGGACAAGGATCTACCAGAGGGAGACAACCCTCTATGCCAAGGATACCTCCAACATTGCAAAGGCCTCAACATCCTCCTTTGCAATTTTAGAGCTCTTTCAAGCCCAGTGCCTCTTGGATGAAGAATAAATTCACCATCATAGAACCTCTAAGAGAAATTCTAATACCAACAATAGAGCCACAGTGGGATGTCTTATTGCCCACTGAAAAGGAAGAAAAGGATGAAGAAGTAGAAAGATCTTTCTACTCAGACCAAGATTACTACCTAGGTGAATATAGTAACTTTAGAGAAGAAGAAGAAGAAGAAGAAGAAGAAGAAGTCATCTACCCTGAACAATATCTTGTTCAAGATCCAGGGAGATAAAAATTGGTATGTACTAGTATTCCTCCCTTAGAAATTCCACAACTAGCTTACCTTACTCAGCTGATTAATGGAAAGTTTTCCCAATTCATAACTTTAGAAATAAGTGGCAGACTAGTAGATGCATAGATAGATATGGGATCTTCTCTCTCATTTGCAAAATCACAAATCATCCATGATTAGAAGACATTGGATGAAACTTTAGCTTATAAGACCCTGGATGTCCAAGGGAACAACTTTGTCTGTAACAAATACAAACACCAACAAACCCTTAGAATCTAAGATAAAATCTTCCAGTGTGACTTTTTTGCCTTAGATAGGATGCCTGTAGATATTCTACTAGGTGGTGCTTTTATTGACAGATACTCACCCTATGGATCAACCACTAAGAGTATCATGTTCACCATAGATAATGAAAGATTGAGAATTCCTTGAAAGCAATTCCTAAGCTCCATGACCTAAACACCTGAAGAAGTAATTCCTACTAAAATACAAGCCATAGGAGAAAGGATTTGAACCACTATCTGTTCTAATAACCCTCAATAGTTTTGGTCCAAATCTATGCCTGAGATGGACATCAAGTTCATCGAAGGAAAACATATGAAAATTAGGAAAAAGATCCAAATACTAGCATAGGATTATAATGATACGGAAATACAAATCAAAGAATTAGAAAGTAATTGTTTCATAGAAAAATCAACCTCTTCCTACTACTGCTATGCCTTTATGGTCAATGAGCATTCAGAGCAAAAAAAGGGTAAGAAAAGAATGTTCATCAATTATAGACCATTGAATGCCATTACTTAACCTTTTACATATCCCATTCTAGATAAAAGCTATTTATTGGAGAAAGTTGAAACATGTAAATATTTCTCCTAGTTTGACTGTAAATCAGGGTTTTATCAAATCAGGGTCAAAGAAGCCAATAGAGAAAAGATAGCTTTTAGATGCCCATTCAGCCATTATTAGTGAAATGTTATGCCATTCAGGTTAATGAATGCTCCAACATTTTACCAAGCCCATATGGATAATATTTTTAAAGGCACTTCTAATTTCTATTGTGTATATATTGATGACATATTAATTTTTAGTAATTCTCTTACTGACCACCTCTCCCATCTCAAAATATTTTTAGAACTGGTAGAAGCTGCAAGTATAGTTCTATCTGATACAAAGATCTAGCTTTGTAAGATAGAGTGAAATTTTCTTGGAATGATAGTCCAAGACTCCAAATTGTAGATCCAACCACATATTAAAGAAAAGGTCATCATTTTTATAGAGAAGCTTGATAAACCCAATCTTCAGTCATTTTTGGGATTATTAAATTATCTTAATAGTTTCTATCCTAACTCTGGTGAAGATAGGTTTATTCTAAAAGAACTTCTTCAGAAGAAAAAAGCTTTCCAGTGGAAGACTGAGCATACAATTGTTGTTCAAAAGATAAAATCTAAAGTTGCATCTCTTCTAGAGCTTCATATCCTAAAAATAGACCAATTTGTGGTCTGCACTGATGCCTCTAACTTTTCTTGGGGAGGTATGCTTGTTTGTATATATGATAATAAAGAATTCATGTGTAAATTCTCTAGTGGAGTCTTTAGTGCAGATGTTCTTAAATGAATCTCTTCAGATAAAGAGATCTATGCTATAAATAAATGTTTAGATAAGTTTATGTTAAAAAAATTTCATCTGCCACACTTTGTTGTAAAAATTGATTGTACTAGATTTCTGACCTTTAGATAAAAAGATCATGGTCGAAAAGATGTTCATGGTAAATATGTAAGATGGCAAGCCTTTTTCAACCAATTTAACTTCTCTATAAAACATATTAAAGGCACTGATAACATTATAGCTGACTAGTTGAGTAGAACTCCTCATGCAACAATAATGCATCAACCCAACCCTAATTTCAATTTAACCAGAATCTACAACCAAAGATTTGCTTCCCTGAACATTCTTGTCTAGGAATAGATTCTCTGAGAAGGGTTGCATCTGAGATGCACTCGGATATCTTATGCCATAGGACAAGATTTATAGATGTCTTCTACCACCATTATACATGTAGATCATCATCAAAAAATTGGTGTAATAACTATTAAGAGACTTAATAGTGAATTCTTATTTCACCAGTTCACTAAACTAATCAAGCATCCTCTCTAGACATGGCTGATAAAGATAAGGTCATCTCATAATGAACATCTCTACTGATGGGTAGTAAGATACGGTCCACACCATATCCATGAAGAAGAAAACTATGACCAAGACATCGTAGTACATATAATTATCAGAAGACAGTTGGAATGGGAATCATATTTCTATATCACTCCTTACTGTCATGCATGTGAAGTTGGACCCTAGTATTGACATCTTTCAAGTACCTTCCAGCTAAGGTGTCTCTTTCATCCAATAAGTGAAGATGATTTGCTTACTGAAGTGGAAGCAATGTTGGACCCACCAAGCCAGACATCTTCATCTAGTGCATCTAATAGTATATCACTATAGATAACTTTTGAGCTGTAAAGCAAGATGGGATAGACACCGCCTAAGCAAAGATTCCTAGCAGGACCTCCCAAAATGCTATAAATAAGACTCTTTGCTAGTGATAGATCATCAAAAAAATTCTTAGCTTTATAAATCTATTAACTTTGTTCAAGCGTATGCTATTCTCTTACCCTCTTGAAGGAACCTGAGAATCAGAAACTCAAACAAATCTTTGTATAAAGAGTGTAATAATTTATTTTGAGTGATAACAGTGAAGTCGTAGCCATTCAGCCCTTGCCTACTATCACGGGTTTTTTTGTAACCAAAGAGAAGGAAGATTGAAAGAAAGATTTGGGAGAAAGCATATACTAATGTAAAAATATTGGTATCATAGTCTACATGATGTATCAGATTCAAAATTTTATTATCATATTCCTAGATAGTCATGTTTTCTTTCTTGAGTAGTTGATAGTTTGTTATTTTCTTATCCTTGAAGTTTTCAATTAAGTACCTCTTTAAAAATTGGATCTCAAAATTTGTCCAGGTAAGTCTCATACACTAATACCCTTCCAAGGCATAGATATGGTTCCACCATATGGTAATAGAAACATTTAATTGGTAGACAATAACCCTTGTCTTCGCATTGGATGGCATGTCACACAAGTTAAAGTATTTTTGTAGAATTATGAGCCATGCATCAGTTGCATCTCCTAATTCCTCACTTGAAAAGGAAGGTGGGGGAAGCCTTTTAGCTCTTTGATGATAGGGTCTACTATTTTTATTGGTACTTCCTGGAGTGATTACTCTCCTACTTGTCCAGCTTTCAATCAAGGAAATTCTTCTTAAAGAGCACCCTCAAGATTATTTAACCTTCACTCTTTATTTTTAATTTTTCCTTGAATGACATTTAGAGTAGACAAGATTCTATGGAGGACTTCTTCTTTCTTATTAGTTGGATTGTTCCCAACTGCATTATCATTTAATATTTCACAATTGTTATTATCATTATCATTATGTGGAATAGGTTAATTTCTAATTTGGTTTGGGTTTTAGGTAGCATGACCCCTACCTCAAATTATACCTTTACCTCAACCTCTAACTCTTAAGATTGGCTTATCAATTCTTTGATTATTGTCAACCTAATTATTACTAACCCTAGTCTTAACTATTTTCCTATGAAGTCACAAAATAGTTTCTTAGGCAAATTTTAGTAGTAAAAATTCTTTTAAGTCTTATTTAGAGCTTGTTTTAGAAGTGATAACTTAGCATATGATATGATACCATGTGAAACAACCCCAAATAAATTCAATGTACTTTCTTTCAGAGTCACAAAGAAAAAGGTGAAATGGTTTATTACATGTAACTTGGTTTTAAATGACCTACCACAATCCCCATAACCACATTTACACATATGTAACTCTATGCTAGGTTAATTAAACCTAGAAGATTCTATGGAGAAGATTTTTTCTCTAATGAAACCTGCATGCAGTTCGAGGTGTATTGATATGCAAACCATAGTGATAAGTTTGAAACTATATGGTGGTAGACACCTTCCCAATAAGATCACCTAGGTGTCTTTATCCTATCTAAGAGACTCACATCTGTGTAAGTCTAGGTATAGGTTAGGTATATTATTGATCCCTTCATTGCACTTAGGATGCCAGGGAAAGATCATCCTAATAGGGAGCCATTTATATAACATCATTTGTAATCTAAATTTTTTAATAAAGAAAACATATTTGTTTTAACTAACTTAATTAAAGGTGTAATCTGAATAAGTGAAGTAGTTTAGAAATACACTTCTAGCTCATGAAATTGCAATAGAAAATTTCATTTAATAAGTTTTATGTAAATGAATATCTTATTATATTAATTTCTGATCATGGTCATTGATGTTAGGTTTTCATTAATGTCAAAGAGAGCATGGTTCCTAGTACATTAATGAAAAAGTGATCAGATTGATGGTTTGGAGAGTATTTGACTTAGTAAGGTAATTGATGGATGATATATATGGTATGATCATGTTACAAATACCTTATGGGATGTTATAAGTGATTAGAGTGTGTATGAAATGAATGAAATTCATCAAAACAATCATATGAATGTTTAAGCTCAAGTAGTCATCTTAACAGATAAAGTTGAGTGATCAAATTGATGACATCATATTTCACATGTGTTAATGTTTCAAGATAAATTTGATACATGGATGGATTCCCCTATGAAAGGTGATCATGTGATTCAAATTTTAGGTCATGAGGTTGAGCATAGCAAAATTTATTAAATTGCAAAGTTGGCCTTCCAGGCAAAAGTTTACTAAGTTGCCATACTTAGCCAAATTTTCAAGAAGAAATATATGGAAGCATTTAATAAAATCATAGATCTAATGGTGAGTGTTTAAACTGACTAGATAAGGATCTAATGGTGAGTGTATGATCATATAGAGATCTAATGGTGAGTGTTTAATCTGATAGATGAAGATCCAATGGTGAGCATGTGATCATGAAGTTAGATATCAATGACATGCATTAAGTCAAAAAGTCAAGGGATGTTCAAATTACATGAAAAACTACTAATTGGTACAAATTCATTGATTTGATAGTACAAGGTGTATAGAAGGCACACAAAGTTACCAACTGACACAATCATGGGAGCTTAGATCACAGATCAATAGTGAGCATTGTAAGGTAAAGACTAGGATACTTATAAGGAGATCAATAGTGGTTATTTGTTTAAATTTTATAGGGATCACAATATTAGGTTAAAGTGTCTAATGTTTAACATTTACACAGTGATCATTGGCATTTGAATTTAATAAAGGAAAAACCAGTGCTTGGTATTTTACTTATATATTTTGATTTAGGATGAATTTGAAGGTGATGTTAAAAAATAAATTGAATAGGAATTAAAGGTGAATCTAGATATGTGAGTTATAAGGTTTGAATTTTTGTACAATCAAATATATTAAGCTCCAAATTTGACTATGTGTTTGACCATGTTCTACGAGTGACCCGAGAAAGAAAATTAAGTTGTTATTCATAGTATTTTGATGTTTTAATATTCAATAACTATTATAAAGTATTTTAAATGCCATGAATACTATATTTATGTATTTTTGAGGTTTGACCAATCCATCTTCAGTCTAAAAAAATTCTTAGAAGTTGACTATGTTGGTTGAATGTACTAGTAAATTGAGTGACCATGTTGCAGGAGTGAGTTAAAGGAGTTCTAAGTAGAGTTGAAGAAGAAAATGAGTATGGAGATGTTATATAAGTCTCTAAGTATTATTAAAATGAATTATATGTCATGATATGCCCCTGATCAGATATGGAAAGTCAAAATAGTATAACTATATTTTGATTGTGTGTGACCAATCTGAGTGGTCATTAAATTATATACTTAGAGCCTATTTTAAAGTGTCTAAAGCACACAAAGGTATGGAAAAGGTTATAAATGGTTAATCCATGTGATCTAATCATATGGATATGTGAAATATTTTAGTGTTTTCTTCATAAGTTTGTGACTATGTTTTTCGATATATGGAGACCTAAAGAGCAAAAAGACCTATTTGGTAGGTTTGAGTGTTGAATTGGTATTATAGGTGGCATGGACCCATATGGGAGGAAAAAATGACTATTTTAAATAGGTTTAATGTGTTAAAATAATTGGTAAAGGATTAAGGTGGTCCAAATAATCTCACATGTAATGTGTGAGTATGAAGGCCTAATTGTTTTAGGTCTCACCAAGACCTAATGGTGGTTTGGAGATAATGAGGTATTAGCTGAATTATGAAGATTGTGGTTCTCACATGTAACATGTGTATAGAAATATGTTAGGTTTGGTTCAAATATGTAAAGAATATTGGCTGACCAAGATGGGTTAAAAGAAGAGAATGGTATAAGTACAAGGTCTAATTAGACTAATTGTACTAGTTGTGCATGTGTGGATTCAAGTGAAGGAGACAGCCTTTGAAAGAGAAGGTACAATTAATTAAGTACCATAAAGAGTGAAGAGGATTAGTCATTCTTATATTATTAATTTGATGCTAGATGATACATGGGTCATTGGACCTAATGAGCCTAAAAGAGGTAGTTTGAGCGTGTTAGCCCTAGAGTCAGTTTGAGAGAGAAGAGTGAAAACAAAGGTGATTATCATCAATTGAAGAGAATAAAAATGTGTTCAAGGTTATTTATTTATGTAGCCGAGTGGGTTTTTAGTTGCATAGGGGGTTGGTTCCTCCTTGTAAGGTAAATTTTTCTAAAGGTCTAGTTATAATGGGTGCTCAGCTTGATATGGGCAGTAGCTCCTTATGGGATTGGTGTCTCACTAAACTAAGGGATGGGTGTTCCTTGATTATTGGGTGTTAGATTAAATTTTAGATCATGATTTTATAGGACTTTAGTCCATCTTATAGGTTTTAGTGGGTTTTATCCCCCCAAAAGGGTTTTTCACATATATGATGTGTTCATGTGATGCTCTTCTATATACTTTGGATGTATGTGCTTTCATGTTTATATTGATTAATCAAGATTGATGTATGTTATATGTTTAATATTTTTTAATTGAATTGGATTATCTAGCATCACTAATTTACCCCCCTCTTAATGATTGTACCTTTAATAGTAATATCCCTAATTATATCATTGTACCATGATATATAGTTCAAGGAATCATTGTACTTCATTCATTCATTCAACACATAACCACAGGCTACTTAAATCAAATTTAACTATTATAATTTTCATATAGATTATAAATGGATATTGTGTTTTATATTATAATGGCTACTTATTCTTACTAAACCATCATGTAATTATTAACTTAAAGATTTAAATATATCAAATGTTAATCACTTGTCAATTGGTTTTGACCTAAGGAAAGTATGTCAATCAATCGTAGTTGTATGATTTATAATTTTTGTGTTTCATTTTAACTTTCATGATTTTTTCCTTTAAGAACATCGAGTTATTTATGCTAATAATTTATAAGTTTATCAACCATTATCAAGTGTCATTAAGTCACTAATAGAGTTTTAAAACCAAGCATGATTTGTAGGTTTCCATGAGATTATCAGTTTATTTAACATACTCATCTAAGTTATTTGAATGATCATAATGTTGTGCCAAATTAATAGTTAAGTTCTATGAAGTAGTAACAACTTCTTAATGTAAGTGGAAATAGTTTGAGTGTATGTTGACACTCTAATGTCATTTTAGAAGCTTGCATTAATTTATTAAGAACAAGAATAGTAGTTTGTAATAAATGATTTAAAATATTTAAATGGGTTCTCTCTCATCTTTATAAGCTTTTAGTTTCTAACATATCACAAGATTATGCAACTAGTAAAATTTCTAAGTATTCTTGCATCTTAGTTGTCACAAGTAAAATACCAATCAAAGGTAATCTAAATTTATGAATTAATTCAATCTACATAATTAAATAATAATTTTCAATTAAATTAACTTGGATAAGACATGTTTAGTAAGTGGAGTAATAGATGTGTTTAACATCTTATAATGAAAAAGAATAAAATAAACACAATTTTGAAATCAAATTTCTTGAAAGGACTGATTTTCAAACTTATTGTATGGATTTAATGTGTCAAAATGAATTAAAAACATTAGCTCAAACAATAATTTCTTAACATGTCATTAATTGATTGTATGGCTATAAATTTATCACATGCATAATGCCTTTTTAGAGCACATAAAAAAATCATAAATTATATTATAAAAGTATTGGTACAACAGTAAAGAACTCTCAAATAATAAGATATAAAAACTTGAAATTGATATACAAGTGCAACCATAAGTTCCATGCTCAATAACATAGTCTTAAGAACTAGTTAGGAATATAAAATATATTACTAAATGATAATCAATAATGAACTATTAACACTATAGTAATTGGAATGCAAATAGAAATATTACTTGTAACAATTAACATTCATCTACTTGGAGGGATACTCAACTTAACAAACTGAAACATTAAATCAAAATTACAAATAGTGCTCAAATGAATAATGAACAACAAAATAAAATCATCTTGTTTTCATTTTACACAACACAAATTTTTTTTGTTCATTTTTAAACATGATAGAATACAACAATGACTAGTAAAATAATTAAATAATAAAAATAGCCATTTGATTTCAATGATATTAAGTTGAGTAATGACTTATTTGCATGATACATCTCAATCTGACCTATCTTATGAGCCCTCTAATTGATGGCCCTTATCACCCCCAACCATCAGTTGGGAGGTGAAATATGATTTTCACATTTTCTGGATAAGAGTGTGGTAAATAAGAGATAAGAGCCATCAATAATTTGTATTAGTTACTTCAACCAATAAACATGCCATAACTAAAAATTAAGTACACACAAATACCAACAAACATACACGGATTTGGTATCCTTATTATACCTTTGAAGGTTTTCAGAGGTCAACTATAATTTTAGTTGAACCTAGTAAACCCTCATCCTAGGTTCTAGGTGTACTTTAGTTAAAATACGCCATTATAAGTGATTTAAAATCATCTAATATAGTCAATAAAAAATAATAAGTATTCACATAATGTATGTATGAAAAATAGGTAACACAACACCAAAATTTTAAATATTTTTCCCTTCTTGCCAAATTATTAGGTATAGTCATTTCATCACTTGTAAGTGGTGAAATCACTATATCTGACCCTTTTGTATGGTTGGATCAAAAAAACAAAAAAATACATATTATTATAATAATATTAATGAAGTATCAAGGGTTTGAACAAAAAAATCAATGTATAATTGAAACTCATTTTTAAAACTTATAAACACTAAGTAGATTTTTATATTAAAATGTAAATGTACCCTACCCAAAAAATGGAAAACCATCTAGTTATAAATCCTCATATTCACACAATCCAACCACTTATCAGGTAATAAAAATAATCCAAAATATATTTTGATAATGAATAAATTATAGCCATAAAATAATTATTTTAATCAAGCAAATAATCTCTAAAAATGCCATTCTAACTAGTTGTCTCAATAGATGAGAATATAGAAATAAATTTCAGCCATAAAGAATATTTCATTCAAGAAAAATAATCTCTAAATTTTTCATTCTAATTGGTTGTTTCAATAAGTAAGAAATAAATTTCAGCCATCTAAATGAGGCATCCCCCTCTACAACGTTAAAATACCTAACACAAAAAGAATAAAAAAATAACTTACAAACCCTACATCTAGATAATGGAGCTAAAAATAAATTATTATCATATCATTTTTTGACAACTAAGAAACTAAATAAAATAGCTTAGGATTTTAAAAATAAAATTTTCATTTTTAGATTTTTAAAAATCTAGAAGTATTTTTTTAACCAAAAAATAAAAATGGTTGACCCATGATATAATAAGAGATAAACATTTGTTTTTGATTACTATATAACCTTTGCAGCTAAAAATAATAATTAAACCTTTCATTGTCCACAAAATAAAATAACAAAACTTACTTGTTTGCTACTCACATGGAGGAAAGAAAAAAACTAAAATTTCTTATTTGTTAGCTTCCTTGTCTTCTCCCCAAGCCCATGCTCAGCATTTTATAGCCACAAAACAAGATGGGCTTTTTCTATCTTCCATTAATTCTCCTTATCTCCCAAAATATCTTCCCATAATTTCCTCCAAATTTTCTTAACAACACACAACCAAATCTCTTTGGCAGTTGTGACCCCCATCTATTCCTATGCCAAACTCAAGAATGAAAATATTTTTTTCAAATATCAAAAATTAGGTTTTATTTATTATTTGTTTGCAGTTAAAACCCTACGCCCCCTTATACAAACACCATCATTTCCTAAATCAAATCCTTTGATTTGAAATAAAATAACATGCCAAATTAATTCATAGCCCTAGCATGGGTAAAGAAAATATAATTAAAATAAAACATCAACATTTCCCCTACTATGCCTAAGTCACTTAGTTTCACAAAATAAAATAGGACATAAACATTTTAATACTACACCTACGTTACTTAGGCTTAAGATAAAAACAAAAATCCTTTATTTCTCATTCTAAACACTATAAATTTTAAATGCTTCTATAACGTCCAAGACAAGCTCAATCAAGCTAGTAATTTAAAGGTCCATCTTTATTTAAAATTCATTTAAATTAACATTATATAAAAATTGTTTATAAGCCAATGATAGCCTATGATCAAACAAAACTAATGATTATACACAGCACAACATGATAGTAATATGGAATAGCTATGTCAAACAAAATTAGATAGTGAAATTGAACAAGCAACTAATACCAAGTGGTCAATGATAAAACAAACAAATAAAACTCAACATAAGTCAAAAAGATGATCAAAACAATAATAAGAGCAAAATACAATTAAAATTTGATGAAAAATAAAATGGATAGACTACTTCATACTGACTATGGTTCAAGTACATCATCTATTTTTACTTGTGTCAATTACCCAACTGCTCATTTCCCTTGTCCCTTATCCCCTCACCACCAAATTCCACCACCATCCTAGCTTAGTTTACCTGTACCTACACCCACAAATGAACATTATTATTATCTATACAATATAATAATATATATAGATGAACTAAATATTATAGTATAAAAAACTGAATGTTGTAACTAAATTAACACATGCAAAATAAACTAAAGGTATAGTATTTAGTCCAATGTCAAAAATATCCAACTATATATGATATGAAATAGATTATAACATCATTTAACATAGTACCAAAAAAATAATAGCTTAAAAGTATAGTCAAATAGTATAAAATCATACTAGAAATATATAACAGTCTAGGAAAATAAAATATGCAGGCTGGGTTATAATATACATTTAGCTAATTTCTAATAATCTAACCTGCATAAATCTAGAAGCAACACCAATATCATATGAAATATCTAACCTAGTAATGGTTAGATAAATCAAACTACTAATAAGTTGTCTATATAAAGTAGGGTTAGCTTTTTCAAATGTAGGTTTTTTTATTAATTTTAATACCAACTTCAATAGGATTAGATGTACATTTATAATCAAACATATTAAACTTAACAAGAAGATTATGTGTATACTGATAATGTGATACAATAATAAAAAATTTATCCTGCAATATAGTCATTCCTAAAAAATGATACAAGATGCCTAGATTAGTCATTTCAAATATTTGACTTAGTTTATCTTTATTTTTATGAATTAAACTAATCATATTGCAAGTAATCAAAATATCAACAACATATAATATAATCAATATTAAATTACCATTTTCAACTTTAACAAAGATATTATTATTAGGGTAGTAGCTAGAGAAACCTAGTTCTTTGAAAAAATAAGTAATTTTAGAGTATCAAGCTCAAGGAGCTTTAATATATATTTAACTTACATATATAATGTTCTTTTTTAGGGTCAATGAAACCTTTAGGTTGAGACATATAGATTTATTTTTCTAAAACACCATTTAGAAAAAAGATCTTGACATCAATTTGGTAGATAATCCAACCATTTTGACTTGCAAGTGCAATAAATAATCTAAAAATACTTATTTTTGCTACATGAGCAAAGGTTTTAACATAGTCAATCCGATGTGGCCTCAAGCCATAACTCACTCTCAATATTATAAATTCTCATAGTTCACACGTGAATTCTTAATTAATTCCCAGACAAATTATCATTAATATTCAATATTACATAACTTGGCCTCAAATTCCAAGGAGGCTTTCTATTTTAAACAAAGCTTATACTCTCTCTATCCTAGCCTAACTAATAAGAATGAATACATTCTTTTATATATTTACAAGGAAAATTTACAAGGTATAAATGAGACAACATAAGATCCACATCCCACATCCTATTTGGATTATTCATGACAAATAAGTAGGGTCCAATGGAAATGCTACGCCACATTCTCCACTTGGGGTTATCATTTACTAAATACAAAGACCTTCATTTAAAGTTGGTGCCTCCTTTCATGACTAGTCAAAAATATAAAGGAGATACCAACTTATAATGAGGGCCTTTGTCTTTAGAAAATGATAACCCCAAGTGGAGAAAGTGGCTTAGCATTTCCCTTAGACCCTAGTTCTTTGTCATGAATCATCCAAATAGGATGTGGGACGTGGATGTTATGTTGTCTCCTTTTTTCCTTTTAAATTCTCCTTGTAAATCTATAAAATATTATATTTATGCTTATTATTTAGGCTAAGATAAAGATAATGGAAGATTTGTTGAAACCAAGAAATCTTCCTTAGAATTTGAGGCCAAGTTATGTAATGTTGAAGACTAATGATAATTTATGTGAGAATTATTGAAGAATTCATGTGTAAATTGTGAGAATTTATAATCTTGTTGAAGCTTGAGAGTGAGTTGGGGCTTTAGGCCACATCAACTGGTATTAGATATTTAGGATTTTAAGATTTATGGAGTGTTGACTCCATCACAATCTTGGTTTTCTAAGTAAACCAAGAAATGACTAGTATTGATTTAAACTTTCACTTTTACCAATTGAATATACTTGATTTTATAAAGCCACCTAAAACTAGTAATATTCTTTTTAGGTGAAGGTGGGACAAGATCCCAAGTTTGGTTTTTAACTAAGGTATTAAACTCAATATGCGTATCAACTTTCCATATATCATCTTCAATGTCTTTTTTGAAATATTGAGGTTCACATTCATATATAGTCATTAAGGTATGATAATAATGTTGACTCTTATTTAATTTATTAATATTATCAACATTAAAATATTGAATCAAAGATTTTGACCATTTAGGTCTTTTAGATTGAACATGAAACTCAGAAATTTCCTTAAACTCTAAGTTATGAAAAACTAGATCAACTTATTCTAGGGTATTTTTTTCTTCATAAAGAGAAATAGGAGAGCCAAGTTCATCAAAAAGAGAACATTAAGGAGGTTTCATAAAGGGCTCACAAAAAAGTTTTTCGAGAATAAGTACATTCCTATTCTCAATTATCTATTTTTTAAATGGATTATATACTCTTAAACCTTTAGTATTACCATCCATAACCTATAAAATAAAATAATAGGAGGTAGGATCAAGCTTATTTATTTTAACTTTATGAACAAAAATAGAATCAAGACTACTGAAGATCTTAAGATGATTCACACTAAGCTTATTTTTAAGCCACATTTATAAATGAGTATAAATATACAAAGCTTTGGTAGGGAATCTATTCATAATTTCATAGTAGTATTTATGGTTTCAACCCATAAGAACTTAGCAACATTTGTATAATGCAACATTATTCTAGCCATTTATATTATGGTGCAATTTTTTATTTTATTAATACCATTTTGCTATGGGGATTAGGGATTTGTTAGTTCACTTTAAATGCCACAACTAATTTAAAAATAATCGAAGTATATACTAATGTAATCACCACCATTATCAAATCTTAATGTCTTAATAAAAAAAATTGAAAGCATTTTCAATAATAGTATTAAATTATTTAAATTTAGACAACACATCAGATTTATTTTTAATGAAATGTAACCAAATCATTCTAATATAATCATATATAAAATTAAGAACATACAAATAACCATTAAGAGATATTTGACTTTAATAGGTCCTACAACATCACTATTAATTAATTCTAAAAGATGAGATAAATTGACATAATGATTCTTATGGAAGGAATTAGTATGTTACAACATAAACAACCTTCACAAGTTTCATGATGGGAAGAGATAGAAGGTAAGTAAATAATAATATTATGATAATACATGTCATATAAACTTATAAAATTAATATTTCCTAATCTTCCATGCCATAATTGAGATTCATGCTTACTATGCGATGAAAGTAAACATACAAAATAAGTAGTAAAATTGTATAAGCCATTATTTTGAACACCTTCAACAATCAGAGAACTAGATTGATTTCTAATAGACCAATTATCTTTAAGAAATGTTACAATAAAATTATCATTTGTAATTTGAGAACAAGATAGCAAAATTTTCTTAAGTTTAGGTATACATAAAACATCATTAATAATAACATTTGTAAAAAAAAAATCTTTGTTTAATTGCTTTTGAAAATGAATTATTTCCAAAGTAATATTTTTAGATATATTTCTAGAATAATAAAAAATATTAGATAATAAATTCATATGGTGTGATGCACCACTATCTAGAATCTATTCGTTCTCATTTAAAGCAAGTAAAGTAGCATATAAAGAAATAACATTTGAAACTTGATCGTGAATGTTATATTGGTTAGGGTTTTAATTCTTATGTTTATTTTGATTAAATTTTTTCTCTTTGTTATTTTTATAAGATTGATTATTAACCATGTCTATATTTTTATAACAAGTTTCCCTTTTATGATTAAATTTACGTCATAGATTGTAATTCCCATTAAACATAGGTTTATGAATCTTATTGCCAGATTTCTTATTTTCATTTTTGTTTTTGGTAGAATTAGGGTTAGATTTTTAGTTTTTATTATTCTCATAAATAATGTTTAGAATGATAATTGCTTGGGTGGTATTCTCCTTATAATCAAAATTAGTCATAACGTATTTGAAAGCTCAGTTTTGTATGTCTTAATAATATTAGCATGTCATCTTGATATGTCTTTTTTAGTCTTGAACACAATGTTTCATAGCTTTCAGACCATTAATTTTTATTTAATGTGAATTTTTCATATGTTATAGTTTGATCCATTAAGCATTTGAGATTTATCTAATATGAAGTTAGATGAAGCAATAACTTTTCTTTAAAAATGATAATGTAACAC
Source organism: Torreya grandis (assembly GCA_037957365.1). NCBI lineage: Eukaryota > Viridiplantae > Streptophyta > Pinopsida > Cupressales > Taxaceae > Torreya > Torreya grandis. The sequence continues at coordinate 8,619,797 of JARHVA010000013.1, read as the reverse complement.
ATAAAAGTGAACCCTTTTTAAATGTGAATTTATAATTTATTTGAAAATAAAGTAAATTAAAAGTGTAAATAAATAATAATTATTCAAATTAATACTAGATAAAATAATAAAATTACAAAAGATTATAATAAAAGAAGGTGTTATAAGTGTCACAAAATACACTAATATAAGAGAAATTATTAAAAAAGAACCTTGTTTAATGTGAATTCTAACTGTATTTGATATTCAAATAAATTACAAGTGTAAACAAGAAAAATTTGTTCAAATATATGTTAAATAGTGTGAAAAAATTGAATCAAAGTACACTAATTTATTTCACAAGAATCACACACAAAATAATTGTTTAAATACTATAATTAAAAAGGGTGTAAAATATATAATAGTAGATTTTTTTTTTTTAAAATGGACCACACAATGCATCTAGAATGTGCCAAAACTTAGGAATTGGTTGGTCACATGACTATTCCCCAAAAAATATTCACTGGGTTAAATGTCACAACAAGGTTGACAAGTTTAGGTTTTTATACGTGAAAAAAGTTAGCATACAAACCAAAAAATGGAATTAAAAATTAATTAATTTGATCAAAAAATATTTGAGGTAATAACTTTTGAAACCTTGACCTCCTATTTTAAAATTTTATACCAAAATAAACACAACCAACTCTCTTACTATAGTAGTTAAAAATGTGCATGCATTGATTTATATATAAACACTATTTAATTAATTTTTATTTTATTTTTTAAAATAAAAAACAATAGTTAATACATGCATGTTTAAAAAATACTTTTTAGGTAAAAGCTAAAAATTGGTGGGGTATATACTTACATGTAATATTAGTGTTTAATAAAATAAAGTATTTTTAAAATATTTCATACAACTATATGAAAAAAACTTACCTATAGCATGTACAAGGAGAAGAATGACACAAAAATAGCAATTTAGAGATGCACAGATCAACGTACAGTCCATCAAATAGCATAAAATTTTTGCAATCATATTATATTTATCTACTAAATCTAGCCACATCTTTAAAATCTAATATTTGGTCCAAATTTTTATTTTTTAGCAGACCAGTGTCATACTATAGCACCCATGTGAGAGAAAACAAATAATTGGTGCTTAAGGAAGCCTTCAAAGGCCTTGCAGAAGTTTTATATTATCCATAATGGATTAAATCTTCACAAGGAAATAAATAATAGGGTCCATAAGAAGGAGATTTAAATTTTTATATTTTTAAAATCAGGTAGGGTCGTACTATGTTGTACAATGGTTCCTTTAACAATAAAACAATATTTTAAAAAATGGTTTGAGGCTTGAAAAACATAATTGGCTGCTCAAATTTGACTTAGAATGAAATACATTACTCTAAAAACCTATAGGGATATCCAAAAAAAATTGAATGAATAATAAGATTTTAGAAAGTTCTCAAGGCCATATAAATACTGCACTATTCTTCTACAAGTCTAATTTTTACTTCAAAAATAATTTCCAGTAGCTTGATAGAGGTCTTAAATAATTTAATTAAGGTTTGGATGATCAAAAAAAAAGGATATAAGCTTCCTACCTTAGTGATATTTATATTTGTTCCTCTTCCTTTATGCATCATGCATAGGCTTGAACCAACATGTCTTAGGAAATTATAAAAGGAATAAAATAATAATAATTTTTTCACAAGAACACCTTCCAAAAAATCTTGTCGGTTAAATACACTACATCTTAGGATCAAAAAACAAGATGGAATATATTACAATATTATATGTATTTAATGATCTAGATACAAGTAAAGAATACACAAATAACAATGACACAACATGTAGGTGGGAAAACCTCTAATGGAGGTAAAAACCCCACAGTGGATATTCAATATTTGAGAAACTATACACCACAATACAATACAAAATTCTCCTTCTCACTTCTTCTCAACAGCCTTCATTAATATTTTCCAGACACAAGTATGAAATATTCAATCCATGAGATTTCACAATAGAGATAAAACCTTATCTATAGTGAAATGTGAAGGAAGGTGACCATTGTAACTAATAGGTCCAACCATCCCAAAAGACATTTTTTAATAATTGGTAAGTATTAAATAAATATAATTTTATTGTTTATTTACATGATATTTTCACCTCATGCTAATAAATAATATATTATTATTTAATTAGCTATCAAGATAAGCTAAGGGTCAATTAAGCCCACTTAGACATTAAATGTTCTAACACAATTCAATGGAAAAAACCTAATGTTATAAACAATCCCTCTCCCCCTTGCCTACTTGGTTATTGCATTATAAGTGGAATTAGATTCATCCTAGAGAGAAGTTTAAATTTATATAAATACCATTTTTATTTCAAGCCTATCCATTTGATTTTATTGTAGTATGTGGTGCAAAGGGTGGAAAATTCCAAAACTCCACTCATTGTTGCCACTTTCATTAAAAATAATATTCCAAAATTTCTATAAGGTTCTTGTTTTCACTTATTTTTACTACTCCTCTTGTTATGCTCCCTCTAATCCTTCTTATGTTAAATTATAAAAAAGTAAATTAATGGATTTTCTATTGGTGAACATTGATAGAATTCAAGGATTCCATCGGGTAGCTTGGGATATATACTATAAGTTAAGGTCCCTATGAAGGATTGGACTTTTAGAAATTCAAATAGAAGGCTATGATTTGGGCGGGGGGGGGGGCCAGGGCAGGGGGAAATAAACTCATTTTTCACCCCATATTTGGATAGATTTGAGCTCTAGTCTATGTGAGAAAGATGGTTATAATTCCACATGATCGACATCGTAGTAAGTGGGTTTGAGAGCACTAACATCCAGATAACTATAGGGACCCAATAGTGATGTTTATTTTGTTATTTTATCTATAATTTGTCATTTATGATCATTTAATAGGTGGTTCAAGGAACAATAAAAAATTTGTATTTAGTGAAAGCTAGTTATTTTTCTCCAAACATGAGTTCATTCTCAATAGATGCAAGATCGATAGGTAGTGCCATAAGTTTGTTATGTTTCGGGTATCTAGGCATAGAAATAAGGGAAATGTAGATTCATGATGTATTGGGTGTGAAACTATGTTTTTAATGGGGTTTAAGATAATTATGTCATAGCTAAGGATCTTTGATATCAAACATGAGAAATGCAAGATTATAAAAAATAGGTGTGAGTTTGTTAGTAGGGTAAAAGAGGAAAGAGTTAACAAAAGTGTAAATGGGGGATCAGTGATTTGACAAAGGATAGTTATTGATGGATTAGTGATGATGCATTAAGTTGTTGTTGAGGCACAAGAGGATCTACCTTTAATCAAGTCATGAGATTGATGACTAACAATTTTGAGAGAATACACACTTTAGATGATGCAATCTTTAGCATGCTAGAGTTAGTCAGTTCATATCTTATGGCATGGATTCCAATAATAAGTAAAAAATGTGGCAGTTAAATATGATGATTAATATGTGATGTGATGGGGAAATTCCTAGAAAAGAGGCATGAGATTGTTAGTAAGTAAAAATAAGAAAGAGTGAATGAAAGTGTAAGGGGGGTAGTGATTTTATAAAGGCTAGTTAGTGATGTAGATTAGTTATAGACAAGCTAACGTATTAAGTTATTAATGTGGTGTAGGAAGATATGCCTCTAATCACATTTGTAAGGTTGATGGATAGTAGTCTTGTGATACATACCCACTTTAGATGATGCAAGCTTTGGCATATTAGCATTTGTTGGATTATATCATATGGTGTATATACCACTGATCTAGATAGACCGATCCTTGATCACCACATTATTCAAGTTCTAGTATATTGAGACCAATACATTTCACTTACCTACATGAGAGATGATAGTCACACTTGAGGACATGTGGTGGATCTATAGGATCCACATCAAAAGTGATCAATTATACTAGTAGTCATAGGCCCTGATGGCCACAATTATGCATTTGATCAATCACAATGAAATTGGAATTATATTACAATTGGCTAGATATTGACATATTATATCAACATGTGTTCCTAGACCCATTTTTATATTATATTCATTTGTACCAATGTTAAGTCCTAATCTGTATGTTTCCAAGTGTAAATCCTCATAAAACTAAGCCAACATGACTAGACCCTAAGAAAATACATAGTAACACTCAACCATGTTAGGCACCACATCACAAAAACCAATGGGGAAATATCACCCACTCTTATCATCTAGTAGGATTCCAATAATAAGAGCTAAAATCATTAGGGTCAAATGATCCATCTACCCACATCGATATAATATTTTAACATCTAGTTGACCTTGATACAATCCCACTCTAATGTGATCTATCAAATGCATAATCATGTCTATCAAGGTCTATGATTGATATTAAAATTGATCAACTTTAATGGGGATCCTATAAATAAATCACATGTCCTCAAGTTTGATTATCATCTCCCTTGTAACAAGTGCAACATGTTGGTATTGTTATACTAGTGCTCAACTAATAGGGTGATATTGGCTCGATCTATCTATATAATTTAAATCCATGCCACATGATATAATCCAACCAACTCTAGCACACCAAATATTGCATCATCCAAATTGTCTATGTCTCATAAAACTACTAGCCACTAACCTCATGACTTGATTAGAGGTGTATCCTCCTATACCACATCAACAACTGAATATGTCAGCCTATCTATTACTAATATCCATCACTAACTATCCTTTATCAAATATTTACCCCCTTACACCTTTTTTAACTCTTTCTTCTTTTCCCTACTAACGAATCCACAAGTTTGAACCTACAGAATGGAACATGATATAAAAAATAATGAGTTACACAAACAAAGATGCTTATTAGTAAATGAAACTCACATATTGAGAAACACAATATCATGTGGGTTAGACAAATTATTATATGTGACCATGGTGGTTAATATGATGTCATATTTTTTCTATGAAGTCTCATTTCCATAAAAAAAACTTACATTTCTACAAAATGATGTTGTGATGGTTGTTGGAAGCGTCTAAACTCATAATTTTGGGACCTTGGCCTCAAATTTGTCTTCCAATTAGTCTTAAAAGCTTTAAAACAACTAAATAACACCAAATTAAATGAGGTTTCCCACTATGATCACCATTATGTATTGGGATAATTTTGAAATTAAGATTCAAATACAAAATATAAATAATAACATGCCAAATGACTAAAAAATAATCTCAAATTCATACCAAACACTTGATTGGGCAAGGAAAATAGACTAAATGTAAACACTAATTTAACTAAAACAATATTACTTCAATATTGTATGAAATATATCTCTAAATACAAATGTGTGCCCCTAATTCGATAAAATAATTGCATTTTAAATGGATGAAATGCTGGATTGAAATGAATATATCAAGACTTGGATGACTATGAAGATTGAAAATGGTATCAAGAAAACATGGAGATGTTGGTCAATCATTATTTCAATTTTCATAGAGGATGGTTGGTTTACATAAAAGGTGGTGAGAAGAATGACTGGATGGATTTGAATCTTGTGCATGGTAATATCAAGGGTGGTAAAATAATGTATAAATTAAAAATCCCTAAGGAGATAATTCATTTAATAATCTAAGGAATTAAAAATTTATTTTAAAATGATAGAAGAGGTGGTGTGGGGCTCTAGGTACCTAGGATATTCTAGACCCCATTAGGATTAAGTAAGCCTTATTAGTTGGTGATTAATAGAGGGATTAGTAGGAGAGGTCGGTGGAGGTAGGTGTGATGGAATTTTTAATTCCAAAAATAGTATAATTGATTATTTTTAAGTTAATAAGGGTTTAATATATGTGTAATAGGATGAATAATTATCATGTGGAAATGGATATGATTAGTGAATGGTTGTAGAATGTAAGGGATTTTTAAACTAGTGACTAAAAAGGGTAATAATAAAATATTAAGGTGAATAATTATATTAGTATGATTAATAGGTGTAATTAGTGTGATGTTAGATGATGTTGTATGTGATGAAGGAGCTTCATAATTAGGTATATACATTTCCAATTCTTTATTCATGACCTCCACTTGGCCATTAGACTGAAGAAGAAATGGAGTATTATTTTTGTGCCTAATTTCATACTCTCAAACAAGGGCTAAAATTAAGTTAGATGTAAATTTTGGTCCTTGATCTTTAACTATCTCTCTTGAAACTTTATATCTTGTGAGTATCTTTCATAGATAAATTCTACAACTTTTTCATCTCTTGCATGTGTTAAAGCTTTCATTTTTACCCATTTGGTCTAAATTTTTTTACATACCAATATGTACTCCTTATTATTATAATTTGGATCTATCATGCCAAAAAATTCAATCCCCAACTTGTCAAAAGGCTCCAACACCAATTTGAGTTGGAGAGGCATCTCATCAAAATGTGTGGGTTCCCCCATACATTGACATTTTTCACATTGGAAGGCATATTTGATAGCATCTCTTTGTAGGGTGACCCAACACTATCCTATAATAAAGATATTGGATTTCATATTCTTGGAAGTAAAATGTCCCCTGCAAGGTTCAGTATGATATGCTCAAAGGATGTCAATTTTTTTCCTTCCTTATACTCTGGTGCATGATTAAATCAAACATTGTGTAAAAGAGATATCCTTAGATCCATGAGTATGGACCACTTTTATCCACCAAGTGGCACTTATATTTTGAATAAAAATGTTTTAGGTTTAATTTTACAACCACATAATTAACAATGTCTACAAATGAAGGAGTATTAAATTGTAAATCAAAAGTATTTTCATCTAGAAAAGAATCATCTACTATTGAACTATGTTCTAGAGATGTTAATCATGATAAAAAGTCTATGACTATATTATGTTTACTTAGTATATATACAATATTGATGTCAAATTATTGTAAGAGTAATAATAATCTAATTATTTTCCCATGGACTAATGGTTTATTCATTAAGTCCCTGATTGTAGCATGTCATTATGAATAAAACAACATAATCTTTAATATAATGTTTAGATTTGTTGATGCCATATAAAAATGTAAGGATTTTAGTGTAGTTGAGGTCTAATCCCTGAAGGTTTTTGTTGATGAAGTATATGGCATAGCTCATGGATACTTATTTTTATGAGTACAGCTCCTATTATGATATCAAAAGCATCTATATGGATATGGGAGGGTAAACCAACATGTCCTAGGAAACTTCAATCGTCCTTTTATTTTTTGGGGGTTGGTAAAAATTTTATTAAATATATTTTTGAATGATATACCTTTATTCCTATAGCTAGGATGTGGTGGCCTAATATAATACCTTAAACTATGCCATATACTTTATCAACAAAAACATTCAGGGAGTAGAGCTCAACTACATCAAATTCCTTGAAATTGTGTATGCCATCAAAAAATATAAAAATTATATTACATGTTATGTTATTTTTATTCACATTTGACCATGCTACAATCAAGTACTTAATGAATAAACTAGGAGTTGGTGTGTGAATAATTATATGGTTATTACTCTTACATTAATTTGGCATTGTTATTGTAGATAGACAAAGTAAAGATAATATAGTCATAGACTTTTTATCACCAATTGTGGTCCTTGATTTGTAATTTTCTCTCTTGGATGTGAAGATATATTCTTAGAGAAATTGTGTGACTTTCTCATCTCTTAAATGCGTTTAAGCTTTCACTTCCACCCATTTTTTCATGTAAAATGTACATACCAATATATACTAATTATTATTATATTTTGGATCTATTGATCCAAAAAAATTAATCCCCCACATGTCAAAAGGCTCTAATACAAACTGGGGTTATAGAGGCATCTTGTCAAAACATGTGGATTTCCCCACACATTAACATCTATCACATTGGCAGGTATATGCAATAGTATATTTTTGTAGGGTGGCCCAAGAGTGACCTATAATTGAAATCTTAGATGTCTTATTATTGGAGATAAAATGTTCCCCATAAGGTTCATCATGGCATGCTTAGAGGATGACGACTATTTGTTCATTCCTTATACTTTGAAGCATGATTAAATTGGGCATCATGTAAAATATATATCCTTAGATCCATGAGTATGGACCATTTTTTTCAACCAAGTGGTGTTTCTATTTTGGAGAGAAGTTTTATGGGGATTATTCCTTCAAACACATGATAAACAAAAAATATGTTCATCTAGAAAAGAATCATCTACTAATAAAGTGTGTTTTGGAGATGATAATCATGATAAAAAATTTCAACTACATTATTTTTACTTGGTCTATCTATAATAGTGATGTCACATTCCTATAAGATTAATAACCATCTAATTATTTTCCTGCTAATTATTGGTTTATTTATTAAGTACCTAATTTAAACATGATCCATGTGAATAAAAACATCATAAATTTTCATATGATGTTTATATTTATTGATGGAATATAGAAATATAAGGAATTTAGTGTAGTTGAGCTCTACTCCTTAGAGGTTTTTGTTGATAAAGTATATGACATAGATTAAGGATCATTTTTTTTCTGAGGGAAGCTCCTAGTGTGCTATTAGAAGCATTTGTATGCACATGGAAGGTTAAACCAACATGTCATAGGGAACTTTGAACATCCTTTTATTTTTGGGGGGGATGGTAATTTTTTTATTGCATTTATAGCCGAGATGGGGTAGCCTAATAAAGTACCTTCAGTCGTCAACATGTAACATTTTTATGACTTAGAGATAATTGATTATCTTGATAGCCTTGAAAAATTTTATTGAGGTTCTTGATAAATTCTTCATATGTTTCTCCATAGGTTGTAAATTAATCCATATAAACTTCTAAACATTCATGGGGTACATTAGAAAAAATTCTCAAGACAACCCTTTGAAAGATGGTAGGATTATTGCATAGTCCAAATGATAGTATGGAGTAAGCATAGGTACCCCAAGTACATGTTAAGGTAGTATTATCTTGGTCCTCAGGATATATTTTGATCTAGTTATAGCCATTAAACTCATTGATAAAGGAGAAATATTTATTTCTTGTCAATATTTCAAGTACTTTATCAGTAAAAGGAAGAGGAAAGTGATCTCTCCTCATAGTTGTATTAATTTCTCTATAGTCTATTAAAACACTCCATTTTCATCCCTTTTTTTGAAAAAATAACAAGGTGTGGCACCTAGTGACTATAGGATATAGGATAGATAAATCCTACATCTAGGATTTTTTTATAATTCTATTTTTGCTATGTCCTTAACAACAAGGTTCATTTATATTTTTGGTTGTTAGATAGGTTCGCATTTCTCATTGATACATAAGTGGAGGGTACATATATCTAGGTGTATGCATCTCATATAATGGTAGCCCTATGAGAAGTTAATTTTTTTAATTTGAAGCATGGTTTCCAACTTAGTTTCTTATTTAGAGTACATCTTATTGTTGATATTGAAAGGTCAACCAAGTAGGATTTTCACTAGTTTGAACAAGGATACCATGGATTATGTGCTACAAAATAATGGGTTAAGGATACAATGATGTGGTGGTAGTTTAATAAAATTACTAATATCTCCCATGACATGTAAGGTTTTTTCTATTGAAAATATGTTTGTGAGGGGACATGGTATGCATTTAATAGGTTGTCTATTTGTGGGCTGATTTGATAAGTGTATTATAGATATTAGAAATCATTGTGTCATCATATTATCTTTCAAGTGTGGGATAAAAGTTTGTAATGAGTATTTTTATTTGTCCTCATATTTAATCCAAAAAGGTTTTTTTTTCTTACATGAAGGCTGAGCTCATGGGTATTAAACCAATTTAGATTTGTAGTGTTACCATTCAGGATAAACATATTCTATGATCTAAAACTAATGAATGTATCAGTTATATCTAACCATCGTATCTCTTTTATAATGTGATATCCTCTTAAGTTTTTTTTTTTGTATGTAAGTTGATAAATTCATTCAGATATTCCCATGAATCCATAGTAATGATAAGATCTTCTATAGTACCTTCTTGTCTAACTGCTAATCTATATACCATATGAAAAATTATGGAAGTTAGGTGGATACCTTTAAGGCCAAATTATTTCATATTTTCCTTGCTCATTACATTAATAGCTTCTCCCAATTTTATTAAGGTATTATGGATGAGAGTACCATATACATGGACATCAACTACTAGGTTTCTTAGGTCAAATTACTTGGGTAGGACTGTATTTCCAAAAATGATGTTTGTAAGTTATCCAATTACCTAGACAATGTTAGGTTCCTTCCTCTTTTGGATAGGCTTATTTAGGCATAGTTTTAGGATAACTTTGGTGTAGATGGGGATGTATTTTATGGTTTGAAATAATGGGATTTTAATGCAAACATTTTTAAGTTGCTATTAAAAATAAAATTTAGATTCTTGTTTTTATTTTTATATGTTTAATCTCTTAGGAAGAGGAGGGGTGTTATGCCACTCTTTAATTGTAAATTTGTTTGGTTAAAGGGTGCAGATTTGATTATATTATTGTGGATTAGTGGCTATTTCAAGGACCTCTTTAGAGGGTTCTGTTATTATGAGTGAGGTGAGTTATGAGATAATTCACCATGAATGAAGCTTAAATTTATCTTCCTCTATTGAATAATTTGGGTATTGCATTATTTTGTTAGTGTGTGTCAGTTGAAATGACTTATTTTTGTGTTTTGGTATAGTTCATGTAGATAATTATGTTTGTCAAGGAGATAGTTGGTTACTACACATTAATTTTGGTGGTTGTTTTTATTGTTATGGTAGTGATTATTGGTAAAAACTAACATGTGGATTAAACTATGGCTAATTACCGTTATATGGTTGTTTCTATTGGTTGGGAGGGTATTTTCAATGCTAATTTAAAATTTGAGATTCTCATGGTTGATTCCTATTTTGAGACAACCATTGCAAGTTTTAGATTTTTACCATGACTTATTTTGAGGCTAATGTAAATTTGTCATAGGTTAGAATTTATGTCATGTCCAATTTTAGCTTTGGGGTGGAGTTGGGGTACAAGGATTATATACTCATAAATTAGGAGGGGTACATGAAAATTGAGAATTAAAGAATACATAATTTGATAGCATACCTATGTTTTATGGTCTTTATGACTGTGGTTTCTACTAAGCCACATAGAAAATATTCTCTTTATTTCCTTTAATGTCATGAATATATAATACCTCAAGGTTATCCTTTCTTATGATTTCTACTTTTTGCATAACAACATGACCTTTACAATCCTCTTTCTTCCTACGATAATCTAGATAATATACAATCAAAACATAATTTTTATCTTCTTATATCCTCATTTCATGTAGTGTGTCCAATTATGTATCTCAGTGAATAATGATATATTATTTCATGTCTTGCAATAAATTTCTTACCTCCCTCCCTGAGAGTCCATTGGTCGATGATGAAGGAAATATTTTTTTATTGCAAGTATCTATCATCATAAACTTTGAGTAGTTTCTACACAAAAGAGTGATCTCATTGAATTACATTTGTGATATGTTTCCGTTGCTCATCAAATATAGTGCTTTCAAGAAAGTCTTCCTTACTTACATTCAAGAATACAAATTTAATGGATTATTGGCTCAATGTATTTTATTTATATGTTTGAAAGCTAAACATATATCTCTCTATGTAATATTTCAATGGTTTATCTTCATTTTGAAACATCAAAAATATAGTATTTATTCTGTAGCCCCTTTATTAATAGTAATATTAATATTTAGAGAGGAATTTGTCCTTCATATCCTTCCAAGTGGAGATTAAATCTCTTCCCCACCCCATGAACCATCTAAGACATTCATCCTTGAGAGTAGATGGAAAAAATTCAGCATTTGAGTGTCATATTTATAGTCATAACTATGACATAGGACATCAAACTCAAAAAGAAACATGCCATGATCCTCATTTTTAATTATTATATAGTAAGGAAAAGCAAAGAAAGGAATATTTTTTATGGTTGCATTAATCGTAGGGGTATTAATGGGAAATTTGAAAGATGTGTCTTTATTAAAAAAAAATTCTCCTTGGAGATATCCCATAGTCTTCGAAGCTACTTATAAACTAGAGATTCTTGCCACCCATTTTTTAAATCCTTTATCAATTTTAGCTTGAGATAAGTATTAAATGGTGGATTTATGATTCTCTAATGGAGAGAAAATTATTTGAATGGTGGTGATGGAGTGGGACTTCTTAGAAATTATTTTGGAGTTCAACAAGGATGTCTTGTTCAACTAGTTTAGTGGGTTTAGTAAGTTATGCAATTATGTTTTTTACTTTTGGGACTAGAAGTGCTTTAAATTATATTTTAGAGAGAGTTTGGGTGAGGGTGGGGGGAGTTTAATACCATATTCAAAAGTGTAGGTTTCCCATATAGACACTATTTAGAATGGTGAAAATATTTCATTTTTAGGGGTATGAGGACCCTAATGTTCCTTGTTCTTAAACTATTTTATTAATTCATCTAAGAAATCATCTAATGCTATTTATTCTAACTTTTCAAGTGATAACCATTAACTAAATATTGGTGTTATTTTATAACCTATAGTTGTTGTAAGTGGTGACTCTTCCCATGTATCAAAGTTTAACCATCTAGGTATTTACCTAAATAGTATCACTCTCGATACATATAAATCAGCCAATATTCATTTATTATTATGCATGTCCTATCCTATATAGGGTTAGTTTAACATGGATCTTTTCTAATTTTGATTATTCTACTTTTTTGAAATTAAAAATATTAATCCAAAAAGTGTGAAAATTAATCTATGAAAATGGTAAATTTAATCTATGAAAGCAATAAATGTTATACTCAAAAAGTAAGAAGTTTTAAGCAAGAAAAATAGGAAACCTAACCCAACCTTCTTAAGATCATAATGCTTGACACATATCCCTATAAATGGTTCTAAAATGATGATAAAATATAAACCACCAATAAAACCTAACGCAGTTGATCAAGATTTGTGTATAATCTTACCAATCAATAATGGGATAAGATAGCTACTATTTTTCAACCCAGTATGTGTATATTGTAAGATTCTAATATTGTATATGCAACCTTAGTTATTTCATAGGTTGAGAATCTATAGGTTGTGTATAAGGAAATGCAGTTACATAAATTACATTACATGAAAGGAAAGTACATAACATGAAATCACACTTGTAAGAAATGAATTACTAAAAGGAATTGATTTTTTAATTTATAATTTTTTAATATTGATGATATAAAATTAAGAATTTTCACATAAATATAAATTACTTTTATAAAATTAAACTTATGAATGCTAGAAACACACTTAAAACTAAAAATATAAATGATCATATAACAAAAATAATAACTAATTAACAAATCAATATCTTCACCAAAACTCTTTACAAGGGGGCCCTCTTTGGTTAGATTTTAGTTTTAATCTTTCCCTTGTGTATGAATTGTTTACTTTAAATCACTTATTCTTGCATTAATGAACCTATAACAATGTGAGTATTGATAAAATAAATATTAAAAAATATTTAAACTGTGATTCTTCTCTTCATTCAATATTCCCTATTCAATATTTAGTACTAATCTCTATGCTTTGTTATCCCCTCTTTAATATGATAGGAATGTTCTTTATTTTTACTGTCTAGTTATAACATAAATTTTATTTTACCTTAGATGCTTTTAAAATTATATAAAATCACTAATGATGTGGGTATCAGTTGGTTGGGTCACTTGGATGTATCCAAGCCCACCAAGGTTTGATTCTCATTGAGGCATGTGAGGTTTATTGTGCCCATTAGTATCATTATTATGGTAGTGGATTATAATTGATCGTTGGTGGTCGATGATGGTTTCCATGGAGTGTGTAGGTGGGTCCCATGGTAGAAGAGTTAATTTTAGTTGCTGGTAATTCCTGACGATTGATTCAACTTGTGGTTTGTGGGTTATAGTGTTCTGTTGAGGTAACTTGGTCATTAATGGATTTATCTTAGGGATATGGACCCCCATTTTGTGTCCTAGATGAGTTTTTGCTCTGATGATAAAAAATAGGTTTCCAATTTGTAGCTCCAATCAAAATCAAATATGAATAAAATTAAGTTTATAAAATCAACCTATTTATGTTAAATGAAGAATCAATCAATTACAATAAAGAAAAAAGTAGTTGGTTTCATGGTTCAAAATGTTGGGAAGGACATTCCATAGAGAAAAGAGTGTTAATTACACATTTAGAAATTTTTTCCACTTTTACTTAGAGTATAGGATCTTTTATTTATGTTTTCATAACCATTATAACTCACTAGCCATAACATAAAATAATGCACTTAACTATTATAGATTTGTTACATGCTAGAATAGTTATGATATAGTTGATATGGGTTATGATAGACATATTTTTAAGTAGCTACAAGTTAAATCAAATGTATCTATAGTTGATATGGGTTAAAATGGATGTCTTTGTAGTTGTAAAAGATAGAATAGTGATCTACCATTGCTATAGGTTATCTACCCAATTACTATGGGTTGGCTACCCAGTTGCTTTGGGTTAGCCTTCCTAGTTGCTTGGTTATAGGTTCCTACCACTTAACTCATTATTGATATATGTATGTACCAAATTAGTAGTAGAGAAAAAATACTAATGAAATTATATGATGTAAAATTATTCCTAAAATAAAAAATTTAAACATATAACACAAAATATATGTATATCATATTTAATTAGTTATATTTGATATAAAAGAATACAAAAGACAAAATTATGTACTTAATATTGGTAGAATGGAATTAAAAAAATAGGTTATAAGATCTAATTCAATGGTTAAATTATTGAATCATCAATTATTCCACTCTTGTTACCTACAAATCAACCAATCTTCCTTTATAAATATTTTTACCTTGTCCTATATAGGGTTAGTGTGAAATAGGATTTTATTATTGTTACTTAATCTAGATTGATAGAATCAAAATTATGAAGTAGAAATCAAGAAATCTACTCCATGAAAGTAGAAAAAAATAGTCTATTAAAATAGGATTTTGAGCTGAGAAAGTAATAAATTTTAAGCAAGGAAATTTAGAAATTTAAACAAGTATAAAATTTAGATTTAGGAAAGAGGAAATATTAATCAAATTATTAAGATAATAATGTTTAACACATATCCCCAACAATGATGATAAAATTATTATCATAATTAAAACACCAATTAAACCTTATATAACATAGCTAATGATAATGTATAACCTTATCATTCAATGATGTGATAAGTCATCCACTTGGTTTATCAATCCCACTAATTTTACTAATTGTCAACTCAAGGTACTTGTATTTTGTAAAGATGTTGGTATTGTATATGTAACATTAATTCTTTTAGAGACTGAGAAGTTATAGGTTGTGTATAGGGAAACATAATTACATGAAATTAAATTTATTGAAAGGAAATTTCAGTAAATCAAATCATACTTATAAGAAATGAATTGTAAAAAAGAACTGTTAATTTATGTTTTTGAAAGATTTTTGACACATAAGTATGAATTATTAGATAAATACAAATTAATTTTACTAAATTTATTTATGAAAGATAAAAACACACGCAAATAAATTTAAAAGAAATTGTAAATGATCACACAAAAAAAAAACAACTAATTAATGAATTTGTATCTTCAGTAAAAATCTTTACAAAGGGCCCCTCCTTGATTATATTTTAATTTAAATCCTTCTTTTGGGTACAAGTTTAATTCACATCCCTTTTTTCTTACATAAATGTACTTGTAACAATGTGAGTATTGATACATCAAAAGATTACTAAAACTTCAGGTTGTGTTTATTTATCTTATATTCACTACTTATTCAATATTTTGTATTACCTTGTATACCTTGTTATCTCCTCTTCAATAAATAAGTTAGGTTCTTTGATGTTAATTTATAGTTAAAACATAAATTTTGTTTACCTTATCTAGTTAAAAAAAATATATGGAAAAAACCTATTCATGTTAAATGATAGATCTATAGCTAAAAATTAGTTATAATAGAGAACATGACATAGAGCATATTATTGCATGGTTTCAACATTTGAAAATCATGTTCCATTAGATAAAGCCCATGTTGACAATGAATTTAGGCATTGATATGACTTTCCCTAGATTATAGGTTCTATTTGTCATGATATTTTTACCATTACATCTCAACATGTTATAATAACAAAGGTTGTAATTAATTATTATAATTTTTCTATTGTGTCAAACAACTATCATACAGTTGATACAAGTCAGACCAATTATATATGAAGTTTCTACAGGTTACAAAAAGTGTTTTTATAGTTTATATGGGTTATGATATTATAATTCCATTATTATTGGTTGGATACCCAGTTGCTATAGGTTGGATATTGATTCATATTTCTTCATAACTCATCCTTGAGATCTGTATGCATTGAATTATTAATAGACCTAAAATAGTAGTGATAGTTGATATAAATGACGTTTAAGATCAAATAAAATGTTGAATAAATAATAAAATTAATGAATAATGTTGCCTTGAAGTGAGCATAAATCATAAAGTTGAGGTAAATATGACAAGTGGAAAAATTGTTATATGGAGAGAAACCCCACAATAGTATTGAAATCTTACAACAAGAATCTTCAATTATAATAGAATGAACAAGTTAAGAAAAATGTCCTTAATCCAAGAGAAAAATAGTAATTGCGAATCAAAACTAAATCAATAAGAATGTTATGAGTGTGTAGTCACAAGACAAAAAGAAGAGGAGAGGTATTTATAAAGAGATAAGAGAGAAAATAAGTTAAAAATATAAACTCTAGCATATGTGTCATGTGTCCTTAATCCTCTTATAAGTGACGAAGATGTGTGTTTCATGTGGGAAGAGGAGTTACATGTAAGTAACTCTAAATCCAATAAATAGACTACTAAGGTGAGTGACACCTCAAAAGGCTAGAATAAAATATATTTATAATTATAATAAATACATACATATATAATATTTAGAATAAATCTATAAAAAGAATTAAATTAAAATTAAGGTTAATTCTCCAACACTCCTATTAAAATTAAATTTAGAGTTATAAAATTTGAGAAAACCTTTTACAAATAAAAAAGGGAGTTAAAATTACATGATACTCTCCCTTAATAGAAACTTCTTTCAAGAGGACTTTAAAAAATTAGAAAATAAAGAAGAGAAGGTGCTATCAAAAGTCACAAAAATGAAAGTATGATCACCAAGAATCTTTAAAAAAACAATTTGAATAATATGGTCAATCCGAAATAAAATAAAATAAAGACCAATAATAAAGAGTAATGATCCACAAAACCTACAAGATAAAATAAGCTAACACTAATATTTCAAATTAAGTTATCAGTATGCCATCAAAATACAATCTACATACATAAAATAATAAAAGTAGAAGTACAAGGTAAATGGAGTAAAGACAACTTTCATTATAAAGTGTGTAATCATACATAAAAAGAAGTTAGTCAAAATAATCAAAGTATATATCTTATGTAATAAAAAACAATGAATGCAAAAAAATAAATAAATAAATAAAAATCAAAATGGAGATAAATAAGATGTGTCACTTACAAAAGATATTTTTTGTGAAGCATTATAAGAATTATTGTAAGAATACATATTAAAATCTCTATAAGATTCGTTTTATTTAATTATACTCTTAGAGATGGGAGATTTAATCATTTTTCAACAATGCAAAGTGTCGCACGTAGATTTATCACAAGAATTGCATAGATGTAATTTATAATATTTAGATATGTGATGCTTGTACTTCTACAATACACACAAGGTTTAGTAATTTTAACAAAAGCATGAGCATTAAAAACATTATAATCAAAAGAGGTTGCATTATAAGTCTTTTGATGCAGATGATAATATAATTCTAAATTTATAATAGAATTAGTTAAATCAATAAAACTAAAACCTTTACAATTTGCATTAAGAATAGGAAAAAAAGGTTTGAGAATGTTGTCTTCATATTTACAAATCGCATCACCCGAATAATCTATATTGTACATAATTTTCAAGTCGGGGTTGGTAGAAAAAGTGTTTAAAAAAAAATTATGTGTTTGAGAAGCATAAAAGATTTCACTATGATTAGAACTAGTGTCATGTATAAAAGATGCAAATTTAGCATTTAAAGCGTCAATATAGTTTGCATTTACTTAATAAAAGAGACTTGTAAACCATCTAGAGTGTTATTTTTGACATGCAATTTGTTTCTTAAGAAGAATTATTTTAACATTTTGAAAAAAAAAATTACTTAGATTTAATAAAAATGAACAAAATGACCCATTTAAAAACCATGAGAACAAAAGAAATATATTTCACTATTATTAAAAAATCAATAACATAAAATATTAATTGATTCAAAATATATTTTAAAAAATATATTAAATAATAAAAAATTTACTTGACTTTTAAATTATTTAACTTGTAAATATAAATCCATATCAAAATTTGAATATAATTATCATTTAAAAACAATTGGAAATAAAAAATAAATTTTCACAAATAAACCTTAAAAAAAAAAAAAAAAAAGGCTTCTCTCTTTAAATATATTTTAAAAAGGAAAAAAAAAAAAAAAAAAACATAAACCAAAAAAAAAACCAAAAAACACTTTATGTGGCACGACATGTTAAAAAAGCACCTTACAAAAACCAAAAAGCACTTTATGTGGATTTTTTAGAATTGTTGTTTGATTAAAACAGTTATATTTAAGAACCATTTCATTTTAAGAAATCAAAAATTAATTTTAAAAAGGAAAGATTGCTGAATTTTAGAATCTTTTCGAAAATACAATTATCCTTGTTTAAAAAAACTCCCGTGGCATTAGTTAGCACTTGTTTCCATAAAAAAATGGAATACGTGATATACTCTAATTATAAATACATTTATAAATATAATAAATACCATTTATAAGATTTAAGATAAACTTATAAATTTATAGAAATGACCCAACTTAAAGTGAATTCTCCAATAATAATACATGATATTATATTATTCATAGAATAAAAATTTTAAAATATTTGATAGAAAATAGTACAAAAGATAACTTCATTTACTTAGGATTGATAGAAGGGGATCAACAAAAGAGGTTCACAGACTTCATTAAAGGTTAATCTTTTGAATCATCATCTATCAACATGATTATTATTTCATATCAAGTTATCGAATTAATTATAATAGTGTGGACAGTAGCGTGTAGACAACATTTGAAATTGGGTTTTTCTCGCCAAGTTGGGCCCCCTGAGTGCGACTGGGGGGATCACGGATCCAATGGAGGACACTGCTGGTGGCAGTGCCTCTGGGGATCTGTTCAAAAATCTGGTAGTGGATAATCCATCCAACGGATGGAAGAAGGCACTTACAGGTGAAAAGACGTGCCCCTCAAAAAGCATGACAAGCCTCCCTGTTATCTCGGAGGGCACGGCCCTGCATATCCCAGACGATCTGGTGGAGGAAATCGTGGCATCCATGGACCTTATGTTGGTAGGTAAGTTTTTTTCTTTCCGTCCTAGTATCAAAATGATTAGGAAATGGATTTTGTCTAGGTGGAAAGTTAAGGGTAGTGTTTCGATCACTGCCATGGCAAGAGGCCTATTCCTTTTTAGTTTTATGAATAGGGAGGACATGATCGCTACTCTTGGTGGAGGACCATGGCTATATGGCCCACATTCTCTTGCCCTATGCTCGTGGAAACTAGGATTTGATCCTAACTCAGACCTTAATAAGTCTGCTCCTACTTGGGTAAGACTGCCAAGGTTCCCTTTGGAATTCTGGGATGAAAATAATTTCACAGCTATTGGCAATTCTATTGGCCAATATGTCACTACATATCATACAACCAGAACAAAGTCCAGATGTGTGTACGCTAGACTTTGTGTCAATGTTGAAATAAATAGGACTCTCCCTATGACCATAGAGCTAAACTCTAAATATGGGACATGGACTCAACCAATCACTTATGAAAATACTACCACTTTCTATCAAATATGTAAGAGAAAGGGACATTTAATGACATAATGCACAGCAAAGCAAAAGGGGAGGAAAGATGATTCCCAGATTGAAGGGGAGGATCAGGCTCTCAATTACAAAAAAAATAGCAAGTAGGAAATGGAGAGTAATGTGGAAAATCCTGACAACACAGAAAAGGGAGAGGAATAGACGGGAGAGGAGGATATCACTAGTAGTGAGGGAAAAGCTATCCCAAAGAAAAATATAGTATCAGTTGATAGTCAGAAGGCTATATTTAAAACAGCCAACCCTCTAAAAAAATAGACTAATATGTCTAAGGAAGGAGAAAGAGGTAACCTTTTGATAGAGGAAGTCAATGAAGAAGACAAAGTTCCAAGAGTTGGACAGGAAGAAGTAACTCTAAGAAGTCCCACTAAAGGAGAAGTAGACCCACAGCTAAATACGGACATTTTCCATGCTCTGGAAGTCGGAGACCAAGTAGGAAACTACTTAGCAATAGGTGTAACAGAACAAAGTGGTAGTAATGAACAGGAGGAATGGGTTACCCCGAAGAAAAAGAACCAAAAAGGTAAAAATTTTGTAGATGTTGGCACTGAGCCCAAACAAGGGAGGCCAACCCTAAGAGAAAAAAGACAAAGAGAGATTGCTAGGGAGATTGCCAGTGGTAAACAGAATACACTGGAGACCCAACCCCGCAAACCCTCTAAATGAGAATATTATCTTAGAACTTGAGGGGCTTTAATAGTCCCTCAAAGCAGTTTGAGGTTAAAAACTACATTTTAGATAATAAATTAGATATTTTATTACTCCAAAAAGTAAAGATGAATGAAGAGAATTTTATGAAAATCGCTGCCTATATATGGCCTAAGGCAGCTTTTTGCATTAGTCTTGCTGAAGGGGCTTCAAGGGGGATTGTCACTATGTGGAATAGTGCTAAAATCCAAGGGTCTCTTATGGCTTATAATAAGCACTTCTTGATTACCAATTTTTCTATGAAATCTTTGAACTAGTTATTGATCAATGTCTATGGACCAAATAACAGAGCTTTGAGACAAAAATTATGGATAGACCTGAGCAGTTTCAGGAATAATCCCCAGCACATTAGATGGATGTCAGCTAAAGATTTTAACACTCCTCTATACCCTTATGAAAAATAGGGTGGAATTATGGATTACTCGGACAGCATGTTCGACTTTGCTGAATTCATCAATGATTGGGGATTATTGGACATAGAGCTACAAAACCAAAATTTTACTGGGACCAATAGAAGAAGAGGAAATCAAATGATTCAGGTTAAATTAGACATATTTCTTATATCAAGCAACTAGAAGGATTATCATAATATGCAGGCGCAGGCTTTCCCTAGAACCATGTCTAACCACTGCCTAATCTTCCTCAGTTGGAGAGAACAGGGACATTCTGGACCTTCCCCATTCTGTTTTGAAGCTATGTGGATCAAACACAAAGACTTTAGACAAATGGTGGCCTAATGGTGGAAAATTCCAATTCAAGGTACTCCTATGTTCAAAATAGTCAAGAAACTCCAACATATTAAACAAGAATTTCATGGATGGAATAGATACAGCTTTGGGCAGGTCTTTCAGCAGAAGAAAAATATAGTTGGAAAACTCAAGGATATACACCAACTGATAGATAAAGGGGATGACTCTAAGGACACTTTAGAAGAAGATAATATGTTGTCTTCAGAATGGAAGAATCTTATGGAAAGAGAAGAGGTTTTTTGGAAATAGAAATCCCGTGTTCAGTGGCTTAAAGAGGGGGATAGGAACACTACTTTTTTTCATCTCTCAGCTATGAAACATAGGAAAGCCAACTCAATAACTAAGCTTGTCCTAGATAATGGTGACATTATTACTAAGGATAATGAAATAGGGGAACAAGCCAGGGCTTTCTTTCAGAATCTGCTTACGGAAGAAAATAATAATGATGGAATTGATAGACCTATGAATCAATTTATTGATAAAATCCCCTATTTGATAACGAAAGAAGATAATCTAGAGATGTTAAAGCCTATATCCAAGGAAGAATTTCATGCTATTTTATTCTCCATGGGTGCTTTTAAAGCCCCAGGTCCTAATGGCTTTCCTCCTATATTCTTTCAAGAATATTGGGAGATAGTAGGAGTGGACCTCACGGTTGTTGTGCATGATTTTTTTAGATTAGGTAAACTTTTGAAACAAGCTAATAATACCTTCATAGTACTTGTTCCTAAAAAATCACAACCTTCACACCTCACTGATTTCAGGCCCATTAGTCTATGCAACACTGTGTATAAGTTATGTACTAAAATGCTAGTCATGAGGATTCAACCTTTGCTAGACAAAATTATTTCTCCTACTCAAAAAGGATTCATCCCAGGTAGGCAAATTCTTGATGTTGTGATCACCACATATGAGACTATTCACTCCATGGATAAGAGCAGAATCCCTAGGATGGCTCTCAAGCTTGATATTTCTAAAGCTTATGATAGAGTCTCATTGACTTTTCGATTCCAAGTGATCAGACAAATTTGGGTTTAATGATAAAATATCTCGCTTGTTATGGAACGCGGTCTCTTCTACAAAATTCTGAGTGCTGGTTAATGGTGTTCCTAGAGGGTTTTTCTCATCCTCGATAAGAATTCATCAAGGAGACCCTCTCTCCCTGTACTTATTCATCATTATGGCTGAGGCACTGGGAAGATACATACAAGTAAATATAGCCTCAAAAAAGCTAGTGGGCATCAAACATGCCTCCTCCCTTCATCATATGGTGGTACAACAATTTTTGGATGATACCATCTTCTTTGGCATCTCATCAGTGATTGAAGCTAGAAGATGGAAGAATATCTTAAATAATTATGCCAGAGAGTCGAGACAAAGGATAAATTTCCTAGAAAAGCAATGTGTATTTCTTCAACACTCCTAATGAACTTAGACATAAAATCATTGATATATTAGAATGTGCTGAAGCTGGCCTACCAGCTACCTACCTGGGTCTCCCACTCTTAGTCAAAGAGGTATCTCTTGGATTTTGGAATGGAAGTGTGAAAAGAATGCAAAGGAAACTTCTTGGTTGGAAGGGGAAACTACTTAATAGTGATGGTAAACTGCAACTTCTTCGGGCTTCGCTACAAGGTATTCTACATACTTCCTATCTCTTTTTAAAATTCATATGTATTTTGCTGAGAAATTGGAACAGATCCAAAGGAAATTTTTATAGACGGGAGTGGAAGACAAATAGAGAATGTCTTTAGTCAGATGGAAAAAAGTGTGTCTTCCAAAATCTCATGGTGGACTTAATATTAGGTCCATTAGGAACATGAACAAAGCCCTTCTCTCAAAAGTTAGTTGGAACTTGATCCATAAAAACAATGATTGGGGGGAAATAATGTATGCCAAATACATGTATAGCATTGATGATTCCAACTTTTTTCAACAGATGGGATTACCCCAAGGATCTGTGATATGGAATAAAATGCTAAAAAGTAGAAGCCTTCTCAAACAAGGAATTAGATGGAAACTTGGAAATGTCCAGCATATTAAATTCTAGGATGATATCTGGTTAAAAGACAAGGCTCTCATCACATAGGGAAACTATGAAGAGATTGTTGACTTTACTACCCAATTTTTTAGAGATAGGGTCAGTGATTATATGGAAAATAACAATGGGATGAGGAGATGGAAAAATCTTTTGGATTGTTGTGTGCACCGGCCTGAGCTTTTCTCAAGAGTTCGAGAGATCTAGAAGTGTGTTCAAGAGATCAAAATCCCTCTCTTTCCCCGAGAGGATAAACAATACTAGTGGCCAGATAAGAATGGATCATTCTTTGTCAAATTTGCTTACCATCTGCTCATTCTTGAAGCTCAGAATAAAGATGTATGGAAAAAGGTTTGGAATCATAAAATTATTCCAAAAATTAACATGTTTTGGTGCACTGCTGCTCATAACAAAATCCTTACTTAGGATAACCTTCAAAAGATAGGGTTTACTTTGGTTAACAGATGTTTTCTATGTGGTTCAAAAGAGGAATCAGTTTCACACCTCTTTATCCACTGTGAGTTTGCCCAGGAATTATGGGGCACAATACTTAACAACTTTGGTATTGAGTGGGTATGCAATTCTGACCTTAATGAAGTAATTCTCAGTTGGAACCCAACCTTCACACGTCCCTGGCTTATGGAATTATGGAATCAAGCTCTACCATGTTTGAGTTGGACTTTATGGAAAGAACGCAATCACAAAAATTTTAGGGACACTGCTAGAAATGCTTCTCAGGTGTTTAACTCCTTTGCTAAGACCATTATGGAAAGTGTTACAACAGCTCATATTCGTGTTGCAGAGAAACCCCTATCTCAAATTGAAATCCAAATTGAAGCCAAATGGAAGGTTTTAAACCAAATCCCTAGGCATAATAACTCCAAAATACTACAGAGACTTAATACTAAATGGATCCCCCCTAAACCTAACTAGATGAAACTCAACTTTGATGGGGCATCCAAGGTGGATGGTAAAGCTAGTGGAGGAGGAATTATAAGGAATGATAAAGGATGGATGTCTATTGTCTATGCTAGTGGAATTAGATGCCAGAGCAACAACTATGCTGAAGCAATGGCTTTACTATGGGGATTAAAGTTAGCTATATCCCTAGGAATAAGGAACTTGAATATATAAGGAGACTCTAAGATGGTCATAGATGCCATTAATAAAGCTTCAAATGTGGGAATCAAGCTAAAAGACATCATTACTAATATCCAATTTCTTTTACAAAAGTTTTTCTGAAGTTGAGATTTCCCATACCTACAAAGAAGGCAACAGGGTCGCTGATGCTTGTGCCAACCTTGGGCAGCAATTTTCAGGTTGGAGGGTGTGGCGACAAAGTGTTCATATTCCATTAAACATTAGGGAGATCATTCAAAAGGAGATGACTTGTCAAGAATGAGGCATATTGATGACCCTAAAAATACCCCTGTTGATACCCCCAGCTCCTTTGTGAGCAAGAAGGGCAAGAAGAGAAAGGTTGATGAAGAGGAAGAAAATATTAAAGAGACTACAGAAGGGACCCATAAGAATCTGAGCAAGGCCATGGGGGGCCAAGGTGGCAAATCTCACAAGCCTTCCAAAATTAATAAGGAAGGATTCCCCTCTAGAGTGCGAAGGTCGGGGTGGATTGCTGGTAAACCAGCCCTGAAGGCCAGACTGATTGATTATTTACAAAGTGATTTGGAAGAAGCAACCTAGGAGGAAGAGTCTGAGGAGCTAGAAATCCAAGAAATTTTGGAGGACACTGGAGGGAAGTAGGCTACTAGGGATTTTGAGGTTACTGAGGAGCAGGGTGCTAACACTATGGGAACTATTGACAATAAGGGGAAAATGTATGTCAAGGAAGCTGGTGAGGTCACTGAGAATGAGACTAATTGGAAAACTAAAATTAGGGCCCTGAAGGACCACATTCAGAAGCTAGAGAAGGTCTTCACCAAAGGGCTTCATAATACAATTCTGTTGAACATGTCTATGCTAGAAGTGGTGGGTAATATTGGGTATGCTGACAACGCAGAGAATGAGAAACTCAATGATCTTATCAAATCAATAGTTATGTAAGGGGATACCTCTCTGACTCTGGTCTTCTCATGGCTTGTGCTTTATTTCTCTCTGTTGTTCTCAGCTGTGTCGTCGTCTCTCTAAAGGCATTTTTTGTTTGTTTGCCTTCTTGTCTTTTTTGACTGTATAGGGTTCGGCCCCTGGTTTGCCGCCTTAATCAAAAACATGATTATTATTTCAAAAACTAAAAACTAGATCTCATTAACAGAATATTGAAAAAAAAACCCATTCTATATGCAATCTTGTCATCTATGAGAGAAAGTTTAACATTACATTACAAGAAACTTTGATTGACGATTTAAAATCAAGGAAACTTCTAGATCTATATCATTATATTAAAGGAGGTGTTTCTTGGCCATTCGTATAGACAAATTTTGGTTAAGGCTAGTATAAGATCAAGATAAAAGTTATAATAGCCTATATTTTTTTTGAAAAACTCAAAGATTTAATTGTGTTTTCATTATTTTTTATAATATTATATAATTCAAAGGCTTGAAGTTATTAGTTTTTTATTTTAGAAAATTAATTAAATTTATTACTTGATGCGAAAGTCATTAAAAAAATATAGGTTTGTTATTGGCTAGATGGACTAACTTTAATTGTGGTGAATTGAATCTGAATAATAGTTTTAAGTAATGTGTTTTCTACATACCTTTTTATTTATATTTCATACTTAATGAAAAAAAATCTGTTGATTTTTTTTTTCACTATTAAGTTTTCTTAATTTTTTTTTGCAACAAAGAAATGGTCAAATAAACATATTCTGATATTTCAGCATTTGGAAACCATTAACATTTAGTCAAGGAGTAAGTTGGATCTCAACATTATATTTAATAGCATTTCCACATCCTTGATCTTTTTTTTCTTGCAACATGTCAATATCACAAAAATATAATTTTCAATCCCTTATGGTTTGTTTTAGGTATGAACAAATTGGGTTTAGTAATAAAAAGGAGATTCATTTGATTTTTTTTGAAACTTGGTTTCATTTGTCTTTTAAACAGTTTTCATTATGTAAATATAAAGTGAAACATTAGTTTTTAGTAGTTGAATGTTATCACGATGTGTCACCTATAATTTATTAATTATGTTTTATAAAAAATATGATCAATATGTTAAACAATTTTCTAGAAATTTTTGTTCATATTTTAATTTATAATTTTTTTTGAATAATTCATATGTTTTTTTGTATTCTATCAATATATCCATTGTACCTCCATACAATTTCTAATTATTTTATAAATGAAAATCTTTTTAATTTTCTAATCACTGAATTGTATCTATAACAAGGGCACATAGTGCCAAGTCCTTGTGGGAGGAGAGAGAAATAGTCTTCAAGTCTATTGCAGAAGTTGTGGTTGTGAATGTTGTACTTATATCTATTGTATTATGGCTACTATACTCAGTTTTTAACCATCCATCTGGCCATGTACCTATTAGGGATTGGCATTAGCCTCAATTTATAGGTGTCCAACAATCAAGTGCTCCAGTACTGTCATTCTAGTCCAAACATTGCCATTCTTGTCCATCCTTTGAGTCTATTTACATCCATTGGTTTACATTTGCAAGTTGATATATCAGAATATTAGCTTCACATTTTAGTTTAGTTTATTGATTATCAATTTGAATGGGCACAACCAGCCATTGGCATCTTGTGGAAATGATCATTGAAGATGAATTAATCATTTTTTATGATTTTTATTATATAAAGCTTGATTAGTCTAGGTGTTGATGAGCATAGGCTAACCTCAAGTCATAATTGTATCCTATTTCCACTAGTTCTAAATCTAGTTTGAGTTATATTATAATAAAATTCCAACAAAAATGGTGATGCAAAAGGTTCTATAAAATCATCACATAATTTGAGAAATAGAAATATGTGGGTTTTATATGACTTTATATTTTAAAATCAAAACTAACATTAAAGACCTAAAACATCATGGGTTGATATTACATTGGCTATTACATGATAGTATGACTCTAGATACATCATGTAGAAAAAGTAATGCCTATCTATTTTTGAACAAATGAGAAAATCAGTAATTTGTAGATCTGCACCAAAATCCATTTGAAAACATCATACTTGATTTTGAATAATTGAAATAGTTTTCTCATGAATTAATTTCCATATCCAACAATAAAACTAAGTCAAGACTCCCTAGATTATAAACAAGCTTAACCGATAGAGAGGTTAGATGCCTTGTCAATCAGGTTAGCCTATACCATAAACGAGTTGCTACAGTCTAGTCAAAGAACATTAGTAATATTTAGACCAATGGACAAGTGATGAAGAACATAGATGCAATGGCACTAAGTAATGTTAATAAGATTATATGTTCACCAAAAAATGAACCTAAAGTAGAGATGAACATCACAAGTGAGAATATGAATTCTAATAAGTTTCTCAAAACACAACAAAGAAGTTGGGGATGAGGACATTATTAAAGACATTATGCATTTTTGAGTATAATTTACCTGCTCAAATTTTGTCCAAGGGTTTGATTATAATAGAACAACAGTCAACAGTGATGGTCAACCTACCAAGCCTATTTTAGCTAGAAAACAAAATAATTCATCACAAGATTTGATGTATGTTCTTGCATTGAGCATAGATTGAATCATGAGTAAAAAGAGGATGGTAATATACTTGATTCACAAACAAACCTTTGTTCAGTGTTGAGAAGCTTATAGTCAAGTAATGTATCATGCAAATAGTAAATACTAGATCTTTAAGAAATTATATGTTGATTACAAGATTACAAAGCACATTATAATGCATCTTAGAGGTGTCAATCTTGGATGAATACACCCAACATTATGACATAGACCATTCAATGGATAACTTTTAAGGATTTAAAGTAAATTAATACTGAAATTAGAACTTACAGTAAAATTCATAGTTAAATAATGAAGTTACAATCTAACATTATCATACATGGATGACAAAGATTGGAGGATCATAATAGACTTGAGTCACAAACAAGATTAATTGGAAAGCACATTTTAATTGTGACACAAACCATTCAATGGATATTTTATAAGGATTCAAGGCAAATTAATATTGAAATTAGAACTTATAGTTGTACTATCATATCTATTCAATGCCAAAGATTTATGTGGTGATTGTCTTCCTCTAGGACCCAGATAGGGTGTCATAAGCCTCCTACATTTGCAACATCTTTACAAGGCAACATCTTTTCAGCACTTGAAACATATCTACAATAGATATACCCATAGTTTTATCACTTGAAACATATTTACAAGGCAAAATTAATGCAGCATGACACCTCGTAACCAATAATGATTTATCATAAGCTATCGAATTGTGTTCTTAATTTAGAGACAACATTTTCTAAAAAAGAGCTTCAAATAGCCTCAAATAATTATTCAATAGAATTGAGAGCCCATTTTCATATTGAGTTATCCCAGATTCTACACTTATTGATTTGCAATAATAACAATAACAACATTGAAACAAATCCATACTAAAATAATTTACATTAAGCAATTCTACCTCAAAGGATGAAAATAGATGATTCCATAAGTGACATTGGAACACTCAATAATAAGTAGAAAAGACATATTTGATATATAAAATAAATTTATCTTTCAAAAAATGATAAGTACTTAAATTATACAGCCATATAAGAACCACCCCAAATTGAATTCTTATTCATTTCAAATTTTAAGGTTTTTCTATTTCTCCTCTATTTAGTGAGAATAGATTAGGATTACTAATAAACTCAATAAATGATATATATGTATATGTGTATGTATGTATAATACTAAGAAATTTATATGTAATAAGATAATTATACCAGATCTGGCAATTATAATTTGTTTTAAATTATGAACCTAAGTTGATTAAAAAATAAATCATTGATAGAGGATTTAGAGTAAAATAAAGTTTTTAGACATGTAATCAAAATTCCAGTGCTATGCTCTGAAATTTAAAGGAATTTTGTCAAACAATTTGACAACAACCTTAATGCACCATGTTTTACACAACCAATCGATCCCCACTATGCATAAAAAATAATAATGAAAAGATTTTAAACATGTTTTCATCAATGATATAAGATTTAGCTAATTTTACTTTCAGCCATCATCTGAGCTACTTGAGGGGAGGAGGATGATGATGGAAATGGTGATGTTGATGTTGCAGAAGTGATTGAGATTTAGATTCTTTTTTCTTGCAAGTAAGAGGAACTAGAATTTTGAAATATTGTTGAAGCTGGTATGCATCATAAACAATTGAAAGTAAGAGTTAAATTCAAATTTTAAAACTTGAACAATGGGGAAAGAATTACCTCCAACTTAGCTGGAGTATAATTAGGCAAGGCCAAAAAATTATCGAGCTAGATTCGTAATAGAATAAACCAAGATTCCCTCTCTAATCAAATCCCTCTCCTTCAGCTGTGAGTCTATGTTCCTTTAATGTAGCCTATAAACAAGTTCTCATTATAAGATTGTGTTAGCCATGAAATTGTATTACATATTTATCTTTAAAAAATTAAATAGGGATATCTTTTCAAAATACATATAGAAGTAGATATAATTGCTTTGACCTAGAAATTATAAAACCATGTACTAACAAAAACCTAAGGGTTAAGGAAAAGCAACAATGAAATCAGTAGCCATGGATTTTTAAAAAATCAATGGATTGTAGGGGAAACAAAAAAAATAGAAAATTTTCTTGAAATCTCACAAACACCAAGGCTTTGGGCATAGCTGCAAAAGGCTTCGGGTGATAGAACAAGATTCAGGGTAATATAAATTATGAGTATGAAGGATATGTTTGAGAAATAGAGCTTAAACCCTAAAATTGTAGTTGTGCACTAGCATCGAACTCCCTACCTCTCTACAAATAAATAAAGCTTATTGGGTGGCTGGCTAGGGTAAAAAGATCCCAGCTCCTTTCTCATCGCAAAAGTTTATTTACAGAAAGGCGACCATGGTGTCTGTAGCTCTAATAGACCTAGAAATTGTCAAAAGTATTTACAGCTTACTGTTCACCATGCATTCAGGCACCTATCATCCAATTTATTTTTTTGAATTACCTCGACACCACCAATTTTGACACACATTGACATCACAACATTTACCTACAATGATGTTAAAAACTTCTAATTTTGCCTGTAGTCAGTGCCTTGATCTATGCAAAATCATCCATAACATCTGATTTCTTAGCCCAATCAACATGTAGGAAATATATATATATATATTTTTGTTTAACTTGTCATAAAAATTGCAAGTTTCCTTTGTAAAAGCTTTGCATAATTTAAGGTACATTGATCAAGGTCATGTGATTGGTCAATAACCTCCAATCTAATAACAAGTTAAAGAGTAATGAAGGCAATAATCCCCCTTCTAAACTAATAATATTGAATTTAAAAATATTAAATAAATTAAAACAAAGCTAAAAATATATATATGAAAAATGTTATAAATACATATGATGGATCGATTGTTTGTTTGAATGTCAAATGGAATATAAACAATAAATAAATGGATGGTTATATGTGGAGATTGAATTGTATGGATCTTTGAATACTCTCTTAAGTGTGAAAAAGAGATTAAGTCCATGTCAATCTTTAGTGATTCGTTTTCCTATGCTAACTTTGCCATATAAAAGGTGGTTGAAGAAGAGAAAATCGCAAACAAATTATTTTTAATGCATATTTAATTATTTTTGTTTTATTTATAGTAAAACATTAACAAGTTTGGTATATAGGAGGATCTCTCCAACTTTTTTTTTGAAAATTTCCTTAATTTTTTTAATTAAATTGGGATTATGTTGCATTATATATTTAAATATTTATTAAAAGATGTTATAATGCACAATTATGAATTAAGAAATAGTTAATGTTTTTTTTTTTAGGTTTTAATTTTTCTTATTTAACATATTCTTATAAATGAAGAATTTTTCATATTTATCTAGATCATATTTTTATATGTTGAAGATTTTTTTGGATTATAACATATAATATATTTATTTAAAATAAATATAGTACATATTTTTTTTTAAAATAGATAATATTAAAGCATATCTCAAATAAAAAATAAAAATATTTTTTTTTTTTAATAATATTATTTTCAAATCTATTTGAATTCATATAATACTTTAATTATCTATTCAGAAGATACCATTGGAAATTTCTAAAATTAGATTAAAAAGTGAATCCATCTCATCAAAAGAAAGTTTTTTTTTTTTTTTCAAATGAATTCATTTGATAAGAAAAGTTCTCAAAATAAATATATATAAAATCATTTCATCACAGGATTAAGAAAAATTAAAAGAGTGAATTCATTTCAAAAAGAAAATTCTCAAAAAATTATATATTCAACAGGTGTTCAATATAAAGAAGAAAAGACTCGTCCAAAAGTTTATAGGAAACATTGTGTTCTTAAACAAAACACATTTATTAATTTGAAATAATGAGTTATTTTTTATATAAATCTAATACTTTTTAGAAGATACTGTACCCTATCAGAACGAGTTCAAATAAAGTCAGTTGAAGATCTAGTTGAATGCCCATATACAGTCATTTGAAGATCTAGTGCAATGGTGGGCATGCGAGATGGGGGCAACCATTAAAGAAACCATGCATTCTTTCTTGCAGATTAAAACTACATTACGGACCAGTAAATATGCTAAACCCCTTTGGCTTTCCAACTAATCCAAGTCAATGATGGCAACCCCGCAGAAACAATTCCATGGTTTTATTCTAACCCTAATAATACGGCTTATGCTCTGGGTTGTTGTCACCATCAATAACAAGCCACTGGTTTCGTTCTTTGTCCGTATAAGTACCCAGTGACTTGAAAATATCTCACACCACCACAGAAAGGTAGCACATAAACATTAAATACAATATTTTCTTTGTCTGATAGCTATGCATGATATAAATCCTCACTATTTTGTTCCAGAATTACATCCGCACAATAATTACTGTGTTGAAAATGAAAAAAGGAGGCCATCTAAATTCCATACCTGCAAAAATAAGTTAACAGAAGGAGAATTCCGTCCATCTATTCCGTCTCAGCTGCTCAATTTTACAGATCCTCTCATGCAAAATAATATATTATTTCTGGAGCTCTCCTTTGCCCCTTCAGTCTCCACCGATAGAAATAAATAATGTCCATGAAGAACGATATGTCATACAGTTCTCTTAGCAGCTCGATTCAAATCGTTTGCCACAGAGGAAATGTCCATTTCCCTCATCTTCATTCTTTGATGTAGTGATTTCCATTTTAACTCAAGCAGTTTGCTCTCTCTGAAAAGTTTTATTTTCTCCCTGAAAACATCACATCTGTGTTTGGCTAAATCTTGAATTTCACAAGAAGAAACTCCTGCGGTAGCGATGTTTTGATTGAGATCCAATATAACCCTCCGGAACTCGCCCAATGACTCCTCCACAATGTCTCTTTTCAACTTATATTCTTTTTTGACCATTTTATCAAGATTCTGAAGCTGCTTCAGCTTCACCAGATTTCCAACTGTCGCAGGTATAGGCTTCTTGTATATGGTTTTTTTAATGACATCTAACTCTTTTTCATAACCTTGTATTATTCTTAGCCATTCCTCAGTCTTTTCATCTCGGCAGACAATGTCCTCGTCTTCTCGAATTGCTTCGTCATTGTCATTGCCATTGCCATTGCAGGAAGAGCCAATACTGCTACCAGTCGGCCTGCTCATAAATGAAACCTCATGATAAAATTTTGAATCGGATCCTCTTCTGTGAAAAAAATTAAAACTGGAGGATTCAGATGATCTGTCGACTGTAGTAATAGATGAATCTGCGAGCAGGGTCGCCCTCATTTTTTTAGTTTGGAGGATTTCTTGCAGGGTTTCCTCTGTTGAGGTTGCCCTACAGATTAAAACACTTGGAGATCCCAAAAGACTCAGACCTTTCTGAATAGATTAGTAATAGACTAAAATACTGCATGCATTATTAAAATAAAAAAGGAAGTTAAAAATAATTAAAGTTAAAAAAGAAAGTTTAAAACAATTATTAAAAAAAAAAAAAAAGAAAGCTAAAAATAACGAGTCCACCGTTAGTTTTGATGAATCTTAAAAAGTTTTGATGTGATTAAAATAGACCACAATTTAAATGATATTTATTTTGAGATTGTTTTAATTTTTTAATAATTAATCCTGTGGGTGCTGCATATTATTATTTCTTTTTAGATATTGCTAACAATGAAAATGATACTCAAGATTAATCCATTTAATTATAAATAAAAAATCATATGACATATAATTAAATAATCATATGACATGGAATGAATTTATAAAAATAAGATTACAAATACAAATAACTTTCCTATATTTTCCTTTCGTCTAATTAAGAATATTTTAATAATGATTGTTATTATTATTTTGATAATTTAATAAGTTAAAAATAATTTATATATAATAGAAATTATATATTTAAAATATACAATTTAAAATCAAAAATTTTAACAAAATTTTATTGAGTGTTAAATTATATGCACATCAATCACAATGTTTTGTACTAAAATTTAAATAAGACCAAGAATATAAATTGAATAAGGATTTATATGGCCTCAAGTAAGCACCAAGTAAATGATATACCTGAATTGAAGGATATTTTCATCAAAATGGATTCAAAAGAAGCAATAGTGAGCCTATTTTTTATTATAAACAAGAAGGTAATGGTATTCTTACGGTAAGTTTGTATGTTTATGATTTCTTTTGTATATGGGTAGAAGTTCTAATATGAAGCATGAATTCCAAATTTCTATGATGAATTATTTTGAAATAAAATATCTAGGTTTCATGAAATACTTCCTAGGGAAGAATGTTCATCAAAGTAAGAATGAAAATTGAATTTTTCAAACAAAGTATGCAAAGGATATATTGAATAAAATAATTATGGTTGATTATAAACCAATATCCACTACAAATACTCCTAGAGTTATGTTATGTAGATAAGATGGTTCGAAAATAGTTGATGAGACAACTTATAAAAAGTATTGTTAAAAACTTAATGTTTCTAACTCACACAAGACAATACATTGCTTATTCATTTTTATCTTATTTCAAGGTTATGTCTAAACCATCCAAAATTCATATTAAGGCATATGAGATGATTTTGAGGTATGTGAAAGGTACTACGATTTTAGTATTCATTATTATGCCACTAAAAAGTTTAAACTTGTTAGTTTTATCGATTAAGATTAAGGAAGTAGTTTGGATGACCAAAAGTCACCATTTAAAAATTATTTTTCACTTGGTTTAGGTTTGGTTACATGGATTCCAAAGAAGAAAAGTTTAGTTTCAGTTTCATATACATAAATATAATATATTTTATTCACTATAGAAGATACACAAACATTATGGCTCTAAATTGTTCTAGAAGAGATTGGGGAGAAACAAAATCAATCTAAAATATTTTTTTGTGATATGTAAGTGCTATCAAATTAACCAAGAATCTAATCCATCATAATTGGTCAAATAATTTTGATTTGAAGTACCAATTTATTTGATATTTTGTTCACAAGAAAGAGGTGGATTTTAATAATATAAACACCCAAGAACAACTTGCAAATATCTTCACTAAAACTATTTCAAATTTTTAGTTTTTAAAATTCTGAGATTAATTTGTTAGTTTGTTCAACTTCAAGGGAGGAATGTTAGTTGAGTGTTTTTGAACGTTAAATTTAGAATAGATAAATCCATGCAATTGCTTAGTGTGTCTTTAAGATATATTTATAAGAATAAATCCATGAAATGGATATATACAGTATTATTTTGTCTTCATGAAAGTATTTTTTATTTTTATCTTTTAAATATATTTATAATAAGGAAGACATCTTACATGTTGACCTTATCTTATCATTGAGTCAAACTTGTTTTCTTGAGTCAACTTTTTATTTTCCTAGATTCTATGTTTAGTTTAGTTAATTTTTAAGTAAGGTCTTAATTTAACATTAACTTGTCATGTAAGTTAATTATAATTGGTTAGTCTTAATCTTTTTTGTTAATGAAAGATAGTGCAATAGTGTGGCACCATATTTATTCTTAGAAAATATTTTCACATATTTGTATCTCTAATTTTATATTATATGTATTCACAAATGAAAACCAACAAGCTTATTATAAACAATATTTTATGGATAATGTAGCACCTCAATCTTGTATAATTGGTAAACTCAAATCTTGGTTGCTCCTCTTAGTTCTAGACCTTTCCCACTTTTCAAAGTATTTAATATGCTCTATCTTGTGCCCCTTATCCTATTTCTTATTTCAACTAGTCTTATGTTCTTAACCTAAACCTTCTATCTTTCCAGGAATGCTTAAAACTACTTGTCTTCCACCTTTGTAAATTTTGAGTTTGTACCTATTTTCTTGCTCCCTAAAGACTAACATTTGGGATAGACACTTGCATCGATTCTAATTTCTTGACCTAATATAAATTTCTAGTGCCCTAAGGTCACCCAATTTATAAATGAAATATATCTTAATGGTTAGCCTAAGTTCTTTAATGTGAGTTAATTCTCCAAAGGGATTGATATAAATACACTATCAACCCTCACTCATTCCTTATCTAGAAACTTCTTACCTACTCATTAGTGAACATACAAAAGGCATTCAATCAATCACTCAAATGAGCAAAGCTTTCCTATTTTATCTTATTTCCATATCATTCATAAGGACAGTACATACATAGGTCTAAATTACTAAAGGAGTAGCCTAAGATGTATATTTTTTAAGTTACAATCTAGGTAACTATTGTACTTGCTTTACACATATTACATGATTCACACACAAGTTAACACGTAGGGGATAACTACATTAGTCTAATGCCCTTTTTAGAGTATTAGTTATGTAGGCATCATTTATTGATACAAGAATCTTTAGGGTCAGCTCAACACCTTGTACCCCATAAACCATTTTTTTCCAAGGTCACTATGAAGATGGAGAACTATTTATTTACAAATTTATGAGGAAAAATAGTCCATGACCCAAATCTAAATACATAAGATCAAATGCAAATTTAAACCCAAAAGCACCCAGGTAGTCACATCCTTTTCTAGTAGGTATTCCAACATGCAGTTATGTCATGCTCAGATAATAGCATCAACATGACCATCCAAGGATGATGTTAGTGTCTGCATCTCAAGAGGCACTCAATCTAGAATCTGATGATTGTCATAAAATCTTCTTCTAGTATGATTTTTTACACATTTTATATCTATAAATGCATTAGAATCATAATAATATAATTACACTACTTATTCATCATTTCTATATTCAACACAGTTGTACTTACTACTTTTAGCTTATTTTAGTTTAATAAATTAAGTATATGTTTATATCCAAGTTCAATAGCAAATTGGCATGTTGTAGATCTGATCATCATCCTTACGCATTGTCACTTATATATTTTTAACTCTATCTACCCAAGTAAGTATTCCCATATCCAAATTTATGGTAAAACATTTGGTGAACCCATCCTCTATTTATTGAGTCAAATCCCTAGTTTGCATATTAGGATTTTCTCCTTCTTCAAAATTCTACTTCATATTTATGTATTTATTTTTTAGATATGATTGTATGTGGATAGATTAAAGCATGCTTAATTATCTTATTTTTATAGGCATTGTACTTGTTATATTTGTGATTGGATGCACAGTTATGGATGTCCTTAGGCAAGGTCCTTCAAAGCCCCATCCTTGGGATAGTTTTTTAATGTTCCTGATGATCAATGTATTGCATATGAGGACTTATGCCATATCAAAAACATGTTAAATCCACTTCTATTCCTTAAAGCTATGATAATGAAAAAACTAATGATGAAAATGTAAGTTTAACTAATTATGTTGAAAATAACAGCTTCGTATGCTTATGAGTATGACCTTGAATGTGAATATGAAAAGCCTCTTTCCCTTACTTCTATTTCCAATAGAGAAAGGCTTAAAATGGTAAAATTGGTTCCTTTTATTGAATATGATACAATAGATATGAAATAAGTTAGCATTCAAGATGATGAAGATGTTTCATACATAAATTATCAAGATGAATCTAAAATTGAATGCTTTCTCTCTATTTCACATGATGTAAATGTTGAAAAGGAAGAGTGTGTGCTTTCTTTCAAAAATAATGATAGTCTTGAAAATATTTTGATCACTCCAGTGAAAATAGTTAACTTATTTCTCCTTCTCCTATGCTATGTCATGAAATTTAAAATATTATTGCACCTTGCAATGATAATAATATCAAACTTCATGATATTGAAAAAGATATATTTATCTCTTTAAACATGGGTGTTCCTTTACCAAATATTGTAAAACCATGTAATGATCCTATTTTAGAGGGTGGTAAGGAGTCTATAATTCATATGTTTCATATGAATATTACTTTAAAACCTTTAAGCAAAGATTCAACCTCTTCTTTTGATATGTTATCTATAATGAATACCATAGGATATTTGTAACTATAATTCAACACTCTTAAGATACAAATTTGTTCTCATGGGGCTATTTTTTAGGAGAATATATTAATAGAATAACTTATTTCTAAGGATGTATTCACAAATATTTACCCTTCAAACTTTACTTTGCTTAAATTCTCCTCATTTTATGGTCAACGGGATCTTGCTCTTCATTTATAACAATACATACACTCTTTTAAACATTAGGCCATGTTGGTTCCCAGTTGTACACCTCTTTCACTTAGCCTTGCACACTTGAAGAAAATGGCAAACAAATATGAAAAACCTACTAGTATGTCACTGCAACTGAGGAAGGGTTTGGCATCAAGAATGGACCAAATAGAGAAATTGACTGAGAGGCAACTAAAGAGGGTATGGTCAACTCCCTACTAATTTTGTCTCTACCTAAACCAAGGTGAGAGGAACTATGGGGTAGCTTTCTCATATGGAGATATTTTGTGATTCAATCTCCATGGGGACTATTGGCACAAAGAGACACAAATGCAACCATGGCACAACCAAACTTGTTCAATCAACCTAAGAAGGGTTTTCACATGAAATGAACAAATGCACTAAGTCACATATAATCTATAGAAGATAGATGGGAAAGTGCATGCAAACTTCATTCTAAAGAATTTATATATATGTATACAAATAACACTTAACATATGCAAAGGGTGTATTATTTATAGGGTAGGACAAGGCAGGATAGGCTAGATAAAAAATTAAGGGTGGTGTGCTGGTGTTTTTCAAATAAAAAGATTTATTTCAACATATATAACCTCATTTATTGCAAAGATGTAGGGAAATTTTAAATATAATCAATGGCAACTACTAGGAAAAAGTTGCGTCCATTGGTGCCAATACAATGCAAAATCCCAAATGATCCTCTAAACCCTAGAACATACACTGAAACTAGAATCTTAAATACTTTTGCCTACTAAATTCATGAACCCAGGGTACACTAATGAGGTATTAAAAAAAAAATTCAAATCTCTATGCATAAAGGGGTTTATAACCAAGATTTATGCCCAAAATGATAACCAGTAGTGAACACAAAGCTAGATATCCAATTAGCACAACACGTAAAACATCTCATTACATTTCATCAACAAGATACATTAAATAACCACATGTATTTTCCATTAACTTAAAATAAAATCTTACATAAATCAATGTTTCAAAATGTTGCCATAGGGACAAGCATGGTGGATTTTCTCCATGTTGGACAAGGGAGACAATAGAGATGCTCTCAGAGCTTTTTAATGGTTGTACAAACTAAAACCACCTTAGCAAGACAGGCAAAATACACACACAATAATGATCCCAAAAAAAATTTGGAAGACCCTATACTTAGAGAGAAAATCAAAGACCAACAACAACCAACAACCCTTGAATAGAAGATAAGCCTTCTATTTATACAGCTTTACCCTTTTCAAATCCAAGAATGAGGGTTCTAATTTTTAAATGTGAAAAACACCCCTCCAAGTTCCACCAAGATTCTCCTAGTTGTAAAAATTCCCTTTGTCACACATGGAATCTTCATGTATTTGTAATAAAAATGATTCCTCTAACTACCTTTACAAAAAATGAAGGAGATTTACAAAAAAACCCCATGATTTCTTGGCTGGAGATGCATTTCACATGAGATAGAAGGAGAATATTCTTAGTGGATGCCAAAAAAAATTCTTGTTTTCATGTGTAATTACTTAGAGATTCCCTTGACCACTTGCTTGCATATCTAGAACCTCCTGGATAGTTACCCTTCCTCTTATGCATGTCATGGAACACCCTGCTCTTGTAATGATGGCATGGGAATATTCTAAATCCATATCCCTTTGAGTAATCTTCCTTGGAGTGTCCCACCATAGAATTTCAAACCTACAATATCCTTTCATGGAGGAGCTTGGGCAAATAAAGAAAATGAAAATATAAAAACTTAGGTTATTTTCAACTTTTCACTTTTTGGCTCTAACTTGTATTTTCACACTTTGCACCTTTACTTTATGCAATTTTGTAGTTTTCACATTTGCTTTTTGAAAATTTGTTTTTTTTAAGTTTTCTCCATATTTCCTCTTTAATTCATAAATGCATTATTTTCACTTTTCACCTTTTGGGGAAATCCTAGCCCTTTTTTGCAAATTTACACAAGTGTAATTTTCACAAGTGCAATTTGCATAGTGCAGTTTACACAACTACAATTTTCACAAGTGTAATTTACATGATGCAATTTTCACAAGTGCAATTTTCATGGTGTAATTTACATGATGCTCTTCCCACCTAGATCTCCCTTCGTAGACTATAAGATCTAGAGATGGGAATGTACTTTGCACATTATGTTGGTGCAAAATGCAATTCAACCTCCCATCTCTGCCAAACTTCATTTTCTCCCTCTCTACAAGATCTAGAGATTCATAAACACTTTACACGGTGAACCTTGGATATCTTAATTTTTTCATGGTGAAATTTCTACTAAGATTTTCTAGGGAATTTGGGGGTCTCATATGCAATTTGTTGAAACTTGCAATTTATGAATTTTTCAACTTTTCATCCATGCAACCTTACTAAGCAGAGTACCCTATATATGATTTTATGGAAATTTATCTCTCCTCTATTTGATGCAAAAACTCAAAAAAAAATTATTTTCATAATGCATTTGGATTTTGAGCATTCACCAATGAAATTTGTATTACCCCTCCATTCATAAGATTGAAATGGTTTCCTAATAATGGCAATCCTGACCACCATCCTTTAGTCCTTGGAATGGTTCTCACCACTTTTACCATGTATTCATGTTTATGATGATGATAATAATATTATAACTTGGTAAAATTTCATATTGACATTTAACCTATAAACGGATAAAGGAAAACCACCATAGCAAGCTCAAGATAGACCTCCAATGCATAAATTTTCTATAGTTCTTTTCAAGGATCAAATCTACCTCCCACATTTTTTGTATATGTCCATAAGGGTCCTTTATGTAAATATATTAAACAAAATTCCATTTTTAATTTTATAATCATAAGCTTCCTTACCCTGGTTCATGGTTGCCAAGTTAGCATATACTAGTAAAGTAAGAGCAAAAGTTTCTAAATTTAGCTTGATATTTGTAAGTTGAATTTGTCGAGAAAGATCCAAAGACTTTACACTAAGCCTACTCTTTGCATACTCTATTAGACACTTCCAAGTAATTATACCATTAAAAATAGTATGGTGAGGGAATTTGTAGCTAAAAATACATAAATGGCTCACATACCTTTCACAAAAGGATATCTCTATACAATAGTTTTGTAGACAGAACACCAGCGCCAAAGGATATTCTTTCTTATTCACATGTTTCATCTCTATTATCTAGGAAAATCATGACCTTTACTCTTTTCAACTTTCCCACTTATTACTTTATCTCTCTTTGATGCGGAATCTGGAACCTATCAAATGATTTTCACTTTAAGAAACTTGAAAATTACTTTGTCACTTCCCACTTCTACCACTTTGCCTTTTTCCTTGTTTTTAGGATCTGGGGATGGAGGATCAAATTGTATTTTGTACTTTTCTAAGTAAAAATTTCATTTTTGGCTCCCATTTCCATCGACCTTATTATCTCCATGGACTTAACTCACATTGTTCACACTTGCTCTTCTGACTGCTAACTTTTGATGGAACTCCACACCACCATTTGCACTTTTTTCTCATTGCACTTATGTGTAACTTAAACTCCTCACTTTCACTTTGCATTTAACTCTACAAAATCCCAATATAAGTCGCATGCCTTATTTTCACTTTGCTTGGTCAAATGTGCAGTCAGCAGTGGATGTTGTTCTAACTACACATGTCTTCCTTGGCATCTACATGGGATCTAGTAAGGGGATTACACCTTGTACCTTTGCATCTATTAATTTCCAATAAATGAGTTGACCCCTACCACACTATTATTAAAATTTAACATTCAATTCTATTTTGAATTCTTTAACTTTCTTGCATGTATGCAAGGGTAGATTGTTATGGGGTTTGAGTGTCTACATAGCACATTGCAAACTATTCTATGTAGACATTCACAAATAGTGATACAAGGCCCTGGTGCATATTCATTCCTATTGTATTAGATTGAGTTACATGGTGCATAATATAACACCAACATTGGCTCTCATCGGGGGATGTATACCCCCTGCAGGTGTGCAAATAACCCTAGAACATAAAACCAGGTGCCAATCCATTGGGCCACAGAGTTAACACTTGAGAAACTAATCAATAACACCATGGAGGCTCAATAAAACATGGCAGACTGATAAAAATAGAGCTCAAGCAAATTTCAACTATTCACCCCACTTCTTCTTGTTTGCTTCCAATGTTTGTCTCATGATCTTGAGCAAGTTCTTGTTACTTGATTCAGCTTGCCCATTCCTTTTAGGATTGTAATTAGAATCATAGGTCAGTTTAGTCCCATAGTATTTTCATAATTCCACCAAATATTTGGATTTGAATCTCATGGAATTATTAGTAATTATCTTAACAATCACAACAAATCTATAAATAATTTGATTTAGCAAAAAATCCATGACTACCTAGTGTGTTAATTTCTTTATAGGGATTACTTCGACCCATTTTGTGAAGTAATCAATTATAATTAGTATCCATATATGCTCACTGCTTGATGAATCAACTATTTCTCTAATGAAATCCATTCCCCATTGTTTGAATGGGCTTTCAATTATCATAGGTTATAAGGGAAGAGAACCTGAAGATTTTATCCTCCCAGTAAAGCATTGGCATTTCTCAGTTGAAGATCTAGTTGAATGCCCATATATAGTCATTTGAAGATCTAGTTCAATGGTGGGCATGCGAGATGGGGCCAACCATGCAAGAAACCATGCATTCTTTCTTGCAGATTAAAACTACATTACGGACTATTAAATATGCTAAACCCCTTTGGCTTTCCAACTAATCCAAGTCAATGATGGCAACCCTGCAGAAACAATTCCATGGTTTTATTCTAACCCTAATAATACGGCTTATGCTCTGGGTTGTTGTCACCATCAATAACAAGCCACTGGTTTCGTTCTTTGTCCGTATAAGTACCCAGTGACTTGAAAATATCTCACACCACCACAGAAAGGTAGCACATAAACATTAAATACAATATTTTCTTTGTCTGATAGCTATGCATGATATAAATCACATCTGTGTT
The DNA here is from genome assembly GCA_037957365.1 of Torreya grandis. NCBI lineage: Eukaryota > Viridiplantae > Streptophyta > Pinopsida > Cupressales > Taxaceae > Torreya > Torreya grandis. The sequence continues at coordinate 8,576,588 of JARHVA010000013.1, read as the reverse complement.
TGGCAAAATCTTAAATTTCACAAGAAAAAATGATGGCTAATGATTATTTATATTATATATTAATAATAATATAGAATATAAGATTGTAAATATTCCTTTTTGTTGTATTGCACATTGTTTATTTACCTCCACTAAAAATATCACATTATTGTGGTAAAAGTGACACACGATAAATCATCAAAAGTTTTAATGAATTATGATTCTATTTATTGTATTGCACATTGTTTCTTTAGCCAATGTTTTCTTTGTCACACCTTCTAAATATCACATCTGTGTTTCGCTAAATCTTGAATTTCACAAGAAGAAACTCCTGCGGTGGCGATGTTTTGATTGAGATCCAATAGAACCCTCCGGAACTCGCCCAATGACTCCGCCACAATGTCTCTTTTCAACTTATATTCTTTTTTAACCATTTTATCAAGATTCTGAAGCTGCTTCAGCTTCACCAGATTTCCAACTGTCGCAGGTATAGGCTTCTTGTATATGGTTTTTTTAATGACCTCTAACTCTTTTTCATAACCTTGTATTATTCTTACCCATTCCTCAGTCTTTTCATCTCGGCAGACAATGTCCTCTTCTTCTCGAATTGCTTCGTCATTGTCATTGCCATTGCCATTGCCATTGCAGGAAGAGCCAATACTGCTACCAGTCGGCCTGCTCATAAATGAAACCTCATGATAAAATTTTGAATCGGATCCTCTTCTGTGAAAAAAATTAAAACTGGAGGATTCAGAGGATTCAGATGATTTAGTTTGGAGGATTTCTTGCAGGGTTTCCTCTGTTGAGGTTGCCCTACAGAGTAAAACATTTGGAGATCCCAAAAGACTCGGACCTTTCTGAATAGATTAGTAATAGACTAAAATACTGCATGCATTATTCAAATAGAAAAGGAAGTTGAAAATAAATGAAGTTAAAAAAGAAAGTTTAAAATAAGACCGTTACTTTTGATGAATCTTAAAAAGCTTTGATGTGATTAAAATAGACCACAATTTAAATGATATTTATTTTGAGATTGTTTTAATTTTTTAATAATTAATCCTGTGGGTGCTGCATATTATTATTTCTTTTTAGATATTGCTGACAATGAAAATGATACTCAAGATTAATCCATTTAATTATAAATAAAAAATCATATGACATGAAATCTATTTATAAAAATAAGATTACAAATACAAATAACCTTCCTATATTTTCCTTTCGTCTAATTAAGAATATTTTAATAATGATTATTATTATTATTTTGATAATTTAATAAGTTAAAAATAATTCATATATAATAAAAATTATATATTTAAAATATACAATTTAAAATCAAAAATTTTAACAAAATTTTATTGAGTGTTAAATTATATACACATCAATCACAATGTTTTGTATTAAAATTTAAATAAGACCAAGAATATAAATTGAATAAGGATTTATATGGCCTCAAGTAAGCACCAAGTAAATGATATTCCTGAATTGAAGGATATTTTCATCAAAATGGATTCAAAAAAAGCAATAGTGAGCCTATTTTTTATTATAAACAAGAAGGTATTTATTATAAACAAGAAGGTAATGGTATTCTTATTGTAAGTTTGTATGTTTATGATTTTTTTTATATGGGTAGAAGTTATAATATGAAGCATGAATTCCAAATTTCTATGATGAATTATTTTGAAATAAAATATCTAGGTTTCATGCAATACTTCCTAGGGATGGATGTTTGTCAAAGTAAGAATGAAAATTGAATTTTTCAAACAAATATAAAAAGAATATATTAAATAAAATAATTATGGTTGATTATAAACCAATATCCACTACAAATACTCCTAGAGTTATGTTATGTAGATAAGATGGTTCGAAAATAGTTGATGAGACAACTTATAAAAGTATTGTTAAAAACTTAATGTTTCTAACTCACACAAGACAATACATTGCTTATTCATTTTTATCTTATTTCAAGGTTATGTTTAAACCATCCAAAATTCATATTAAGGCATATGAGATGATTTTGAGGTATGTGAAAGGTACTACAATTTTAGTATTCATTATTATGCTACTAAAAAGTTTAAACTTGTTAGTTTTATCGATTATGATTGGGGAGGTAGTTTGGATGACCAAAAGTCACCATTTAAAAATTATTTTTCACTTGGTTTAGGTTTGGTTACATGGATTCCAAAGAAGAAAAGTTTAGTTTCAGTTTCATATACATAAACATAATATATTTTATTCACTTCAGAAGATAAACAAACATTATGTCTCTAAATTGTTCTAGAAGAGATTGGGGAGAAACAAAATCAATCTAAAATATTTTTTGTGATATGTAAGTGCTATCAAATTAACCAAGAATCTAATCCATCATAATAGGTCAAATAATTTTGATTTGAAGTACCAATTTATTTGATATTTTGTTCATAAGAAAGAGGTGGGTTTGAATAATATAAACACCCAAAAACAACTTGTAAATATCTTCACTAAAACTATTTCAACTTTTAGTTTTTATAAATCTGAGATTAATTTGTTAGTTTGCTCAACTTCAAGGGAGGAATGTTAGTTAAGTGTTGTTGAACGTTAAATTTATAATAGATAAATCCATGCAATTGCGTAGTGTGTCTTTAATGAAATGTATCTTAATGTTTAGCCTAAGTGCTTTAATGTGAGTTAATTCTCCAAAGGGATTGATATAAATACAATATCAACCCTCATTCATTCCTTATCTAGAAACTTCTTACCTACTCATTAGTGAACATACAAAAGACATTCAATCAATCACTCAAATGAGCAAAGCTTTCCTATTTTATCTTATTTCCATATCATTCATAGGGACAGTACATACATAGGTCTAAATTACTAAAGGAGTAGCCTAAGATGTATATTTTCCAAGTTACAATCTAGGTCACTATTGTACTTGCTTTACACATATTACATGTTTCACACACAAGTTAACACGTAGGGGATAACTATATTAGTATAATGCCCTTTTTAGAGTATTAGTTATGTACGCATCATTTATTGATACAGGGGTCATTAGGCTCAGTTTGACACCATGTACCCACTAACCCATTTTTTTCCAAGGTCACTATGAAGATGGAGAACTATTTATTTGCAAATTTATGAGGAGAGATAGTCCATGACCCAAATCTAAATACAAAAGATCAAATGCAAATTTAAACCCAAAAGCACCCAGGTAGTCACATCCTTTTCTAGTAGGTATTCCAACATGCAATTATGTCATGTTCAGATAATAGCATCAACACGACCATCCAAGGATGATATTAATGTCTGCATCTCAAGAGGCACTCAATCCAGAATCTGATGACTGTCGTAAAATCTTCTTCTAGTATGATTTTTTACACATTCTATATCTATAAATGCATTAGAATCATAACAATATAGTTACATTACTTATTCATCATTTCTATATTCAACATAGTTGTACTTACTACTTTTAGCTTATTTCAGTTTAATAAATTAAGTATATGTTTATATCCAAGTTCAATAGCAAATTGGCATGTTGTAGATCTGATCATCGACCTTATGCATTATCACTTATATATTCTTAACTCTATCTACCTAAGTAAGTATTCCTATATCCAAATTTATGGTAAAACATTTGGTGAACCCATCCTCTATTTATTGAATCAAATCCCTAGTTTGCATATTAGGATTTTTTGCTTCTTCAAAATTTTACTTCATATTTATGTATTTATTTTTTAGATATGATTGTATGTGGATAGCTTAAAGCATGCTTAATTATCTTATTTTATAGGCATTCCACTTGTTATATTTGTGATTGGATGCACAGTTATGGATGTCATTAGGCAAGGTCCTTCAAAGCCCCATCCATGGGATAGTTTTTTTAATGTTCCTGATTATCAATGTATTGCATAGGAGGACTTATGGCATATCAAAAGCATGTTAAATCCACTTCTATTTTTTATAGTTGTGATAATGAAAAAACTAATGATGAAAATGCAATTTTAACTGATTATGTTGAAAATAACATGTCTTCATATGCTTATGAGTATGACCTTGAATGTGAATATGAGGAGCCTCTTTCCCTTACTTCTATTTCCAATAGAGAAAGGCTTAAAATGGAAAAATTGGTTCCTTTTACTGAATATGATACAATAGATATGAAATAAGTTAGAATTCAAGATGATGAAGATGTTTCATACATAAATTATCAAGATGAATCTAAAATTGAATGCTTTCTCTCTATTTCACATGATGTAAATGTTGAAAAGGAGAAGTGTGTGCTTTCTTTCAAAAATAATGATAGTGTTGAAAATATTTTGGATCACTCCAGTGAAAATAGTGAACTTATTTCTCCTCCTATGCTATGTCATGAAATTTAAAATATTATTGCACCTTGCAATGATAATAATATCAAACTTCATGATATTTAAAAAGATATATGTATCTCTTTAAACATGGGTGTTCCTTTACCAAATATTGTAAAACCATGTAATGATCCTATTTTAGAGGGTGGTAAAAAGTCTATAATTCATATGTTTCATATAATATTACTTTAAAACCTTTAAGCAAATATTCAACCTCTTCTTTTGATATGCTATCTATAATGAATACCATATGGTATTTGTAACAACAATTCAAGACTCTTAAGATACAAATTTATTCCCATGTGGCTATTTTTTAGGAGAATATATGAATAGAATAACTTATTTCTAAGGATGTATTCACAAATATTTACCCTTCAAACTTTATTTTGCTTAAATTCTCCTCCTTTTATGGTCAACGGGATCTTGCTCTTCATTTATAACAATACATACACTCTTTTGAACATTAGGCCCTGTTGGTTCCCAATTGTACACCTCTTTCACTTGGCCTTGCACACTTGAAGAAAATGGCAAACAAATATGAAAAACCTACTAGTATGTCATTGCAACTGAGGAACGGTTTGGCATCAAGAATGGACCAAATAGAGAAATTGACTGAGAGGCAACTAAAGAGGGTATGGTCAACTCCCTACTACTTTTGTCTCTACATAAACCAAGGTGAGAAGAACTATGGGGTAGCTTTCTCATATGGAGATATTTTGTGATTCATTCTCCATGGGGATTATTGGCACAAAGGGATACAAATGCAACCATGGCACAACCAAACTTGTTCAATCAACCTAAGAAGGGTTTTCACATGAAATGAACAAATGCACTAAGTCACATACAAGCTATAGAAGATAGATGCAAAAGTGCATGCAAACTTCATTCTAAAGAATTTTCAACAAGGGGTTGATTGAAAGATTACAATGCTAGTATTTAAATTACAAATGGCAGACATATTTTAAGTATGTAACATTTATACATATGCATACAAAGAACACTTAACATATGCAAAGGGTGCATTATTTATAGGGTAGGATAAGGCAGGATAGGCTAGATAAAAAATTAAAGGTGGTGTGCTTGTGTTTTTCAAAAAACAAGGTTTATTTCAACATATATAACATCACTTATTGCAAATATGTAGGGAAAACTAAAATATAAGCAATGGCAACTACTAGGAAAAAGTTGCATCCATTGGTGCCAATACAATGCATAATCCCAAATGATCCTCTAAACCCTAGAACATACACTGAAACTAGAATCTTAAATACTTTTGCCTACTAAATTCATGAACCCAGGGTACCCTAATGAGGTATTCAAAAAAATATTTCCAAATCTCTATGCATAAAGGGGTTTATAACCAGGATTTATGCCCAAAATGATAACCAGTAGTGAACACAAAGCTAGATATCCAATTAGCACAACACATAAAACATTTCATTAACAAGATACATTAAATAGCCACATGTATTTTCCATTGACTTGAAATAAAATATTACATAAATCAATGTTTCAAAATGTTGCCATAGGAACAAGCAAGGTGGATTTGCTCTATGTTGGACAAGGGAGATAATAGAGATGCTTTCAGAGCTTTTTAATGGTTGTACAAACTAAAACCACCTTAGCAAGAGAGGAGAAATACACACACAACAATGATCTCAAAAAAAAGTTGGAAGACCCTATACATAGAGAGAAAATCAAAGACCAACAACCCTTGAATAGAAGATAAGCCTTCTATTTATACATTTTTACCCTTTTCAAATCCAAGAATGAGGGTTGTAATTTTTAAATGTGAAAAACACCCCTCCAAGTGCCACCAAGATGCTCCTAATTGTAAAAATTCCCTTTGTCACACTTGGAATCTTCATGTATTTGTAATAAAAATGATTCCTCTAATTGCCTTTACAAGAAATGATGGAGATTTACAACAACCCCCATGATTTCTTTGTTAGAGATGCATTTCACATGAGATAGATTGAGAATATTCTGAGTGGATGCCAAAAAAAATTCTTATTTTCATGTGTAATTACTTAGAGATTCCCTTGACCACTTGCTTGCATAGCTAGAACCTCCTGGATAGTTACCCTTCCTCTTATGCATGTCATGGAACAACCTGCTCTTGCAATGATGGTATGGGAATATTTTGAATCCATATCCCTTTGAGTAATCTTTCTTGGAGTGGCCCTCCATAGACTTTCAAACCTACAATATCCTTTCATGGAGGAGCTTGGGCAAATAAAGAAAATGAAAATATAAAAACTTAGGTTATTTTCAGCGTTTCAATTTTTGGCTCTAACTTGTATTTTCACACTTTGCACCTTTACTTTTTGCAATTTTGTAGTTTTCACATTTGATTTTTGCAAATTTGTTTTTTTTAGTTTTCTCCATATTTCCTTTTTAATTCATAAATGTATTACTTTCACTTTTCACCTTTTGGGGAAATCCTGGCCCTTTTTTGCAAATTTACACAAGTGTAATTTTCACAAATGCAATTTGCATAGTGAAATTTTCACAACTACAATTTTCACATGTGTAATTTACATGATGCAATTTGCACAAGTGCAATTTTCATGGTGTAATTTACATGATGCTTTTCCCACCTAGATCTCCCTTCGTAGACTATAAGATCTAGAGATGGGAATGTACTTTGCACATTATGTTGGTGCAAAATGCAATTCAACCTCCCATCTCTACCAAACTTCATTTTCTCCCTCTCTGTAGGATCTAGAGCTTCATAAACACTTTACACGGTGCACCTTGGATACCTTAATTTTTTCATGGTGAAATTTCTACTAAGATTTTCTAGGGAATTTGGGGGTCTCATATGCAATTTGTTGAAACTTGCAATTTATGAATTTTTCAACTTTTCATCCATGCAACCTTACTAAGCAGAGTACCCTATATATGATTTTATAGAAATTTATCTCTCCTCTATTTGATTTAAAAACTCAAAAAAAAAAAATTCATAATGTATTTGGATTTTGAGCATTCACCAATAAAATTTGTATTACCCCTCCTTCATTCATAAGATTGAAATGGTTTCCTAATGATGACAATCCTGACCACCATCCTTTAATTCTTGGAATGTTTCTCACCACTTTTGCCATGTATTCATGTTTATGATGATGATAATAATATTATAACTTGGTAAAATTTCATGTTGACATTTAACCTATAAATGAATAAAGGAAAACCACCATAGCAGGCTCAAGATAGACCTCCAATGCATAAATTTTCTATAGTTCTTTTAAAGGATCAAATCTACCTCCCACATTTTTGTATATGTCCATAAGGGTCCTTTATGTAAATATATTAAACAAAATTCCATTTTTAATTTTATAATCATAAGCTTCCTTACCCTATTTCATGGCTACCAAGTTAGCATACACTAGTAAAGTAAGAGCAAAAGTCTCTAAATTTAGCTCGATATTTGTAAGTTGAATTTGTCAAGAAAGATCCAAAGACTTTACACTAAGCCTACTCTTTGCATAATCTATTAGACACTTCCAGGTAATTCTACCATTAAAAATAGTATGGTGAGGGAATTTGTAGCTAAAAATACATAAATGGCTCACATACCTTTCACAAAAGGATATCTTTATACAGTAGTTTTGTAGATAGAACACCAGCACCAAAGGATATTCTTTCTTATTCACATGTTTCATCTCTATTATCTAGGAAAATCATGACCTTTACTCTTTTCAACTTTCCCACTTATTACTTTATCTCTCTTTGATGCAGAATCTGGAACCTATCAAATGATTTTCACTTTAAGAAACTTGAAAATTACTTTGTCACTTCCCACTTCTACCACTTTGCCTTTTTCCTTTTTTTTAGGATCTGGGGATGGAGGATCAAATTGTATTTTGTACTTTTCTAAGTAAAAATTTCATTTTTGGCTCCCATTTCCATCGACCTTATTATCTCCATGGACTTAACTCACATTGTTCACACTTGCTCTTCTGACTGCTAACTTTTGATGGAACTCCACACCACCATTTGCACTTTTTTTCTCATTGCACTTATGTGTAACTTGAACTACTCACTTTCACTTTGCATTTAACTCTACAAAATCCCAATAGAAGTCTCATTCCTTATTTTCACTTTGCTTGGTCAAATGTGTAGTTAGCAGTGGATGTTGTGCCAACTACACACGTCTTCCTTAGCATTTACATGGGATCTAGAAAGGGGATCGCACCTTGTACCTTTGCATCTATTAATGTCCAATAAATTAGTTGACCCCTACCACACTATTATTAAAATTTAACATTCAATTCCATTTTTAATTCTTTAACTTTCTTCCATGTATGCAAGGGTAGATTGTTATGGGGTTTAAGTGTCTACATAGCACATTGTAAACTATTCTATGTAGACATTCACAAATAGTGATACAAGGCCCTAGTGCATATTCATTCCTATTGTATTAGATTGAATTACATGGTGCATAATATATCACCAACACTGGCTCTCATCGGGGGATGTATACCCCCTGCGGGTGTGCAAATAATCCTAGAACATAAGACCAGGTGCCAATCCATTAGGCCATAGAGTCAACACTTGAGAAACTTATAAATAACACCCATGGAGGCTTAATAAAACATGGCAGAATTATAAAAATAGAGCTCAAGCAAATTTCAAATATTCACCCCACTTCTTCTTGTTTGCTTCCAATGTTTGTCTCATGATCTTGAGCAAGTTCTTGTTACTTGATTCAACTTGCCCATTCCTTTTAGGGTTCTAACTAGAATAATAGGTTAGATAAGTCCCAAATTATTTGCATAATTACACCAAAGATTTGGATTTGAATCTCATGGCATTATTAGTAATTATCTTAACAATCACACCAAATCTATAAATAATCTGATTTAGCAAAAAATCCATGACTACCTAGTGTGTTGATTTCTTTATAGGGATTACTTCGACCCATTTGGTGAAGTAATCAATTGTAATTAGTATCCATATATGCTCACTACTTGATGAATCAACTATTTCTCTAATGAAATCCATTCCCCATTGTTTGAATGGGCCTTCAATTATCATAGGTTATAAGGGAAGAGAACCTAAAGATTTTATCCTCCCAGCAAAGCATTGGCATTTCTCACACCTTCTAACTATCTGAGCAACATATTTGAAGAATGATAGACACCAATAGCCAACTCTAAAAAAAATTTGAGTTATAAATTTAGGTGTAAAATAGCCACCACATACCCCACTATGGAAGTCTTCAATCAAGATAATAGTTTACTCTTTTAGCATGCATCTTAGGAGAACCCCATCTAGATTCTTCCATGTTAGTCCATCCTGAGTCAAGAGGAATTTTTAGTAGACAAGTTTTATAGTTATCTTTGATTCTTATCCAAGTTAGGGGGATAGTTTAGATTTTGAAAGTAGTAAACTATGTCTCTATACCATGGATATGCGTTAAATTGACTCAAGGAATCATCAACATTAAAAACAACAATATTTTCCTCAACAACTTGTAAATTAGTCTCAACCATAAGCTTGGCTAGGATCATCCCTCTTACTAACTTGGTGGTTTAGATATCCATGTCATACTCTTTTTACTTGTTGACCCACCTACACTTCTTTTTGGATACATCAACCTGAGTTAAAATGTCCTTCACCATGGTCTGCAAGACATAAGTAATCATCTTTGAACTCAAAATATATGACCTAAATGTTTTAACAACCTTCAAAAGAGTTAAATCTTGTTTTTTCATAATAGTATAGTTTAGTTTATGACCTTACATAGAATTAATAAATAAATATATGGGGTGGTCATGACCATCTTCATTCTTTTGCAACAAGACAATAGCAATAGTATTGTATGATGCAAAAGAGAATACTTGGAATGGCTTTGTGTAATCAAGACTAGCCAAAATAGGATCAAACTTTAAATTCAGCTTGATGTCACTAAATGTTTGCATACTTGATGATCTGGTCCTTCTTTAACATGGAAGTAATAGTCAGAGTGATCTCTAAAAAATTAGACATAAGCCTCTGTACAAAGTTGATTTTTCCCAAAGAAAGAATGAATTCCTCTCTTGGACTGTAGGATAGGTAATTTGTCAATGGGTTCGACCCTCTTTGGGTCAATCATGACACCATATTTAGACACTATATATCCCAACAACTTGACCATTTATATTCTAAAGTGGCACTTATTTAGATTAAGCAAAATGCCAAACTCCCTGCATCTAATCAACACCTTCTCTAGATGCTCCAAATGCTCTTATCTTATTTTGGAGTACACAATAACATCCATAACTCATTGGAATGTTACAAAAACATTCATTAACCTAAAATACATCCTCATATATACATAAGCACCCCATGGTGTATTTAATGCAGTCATGGACCTCTCAATTACCTTGACCACAACCTAGTTATAACATGAGAAGCTATCCAATGTGGACAACATTTCTAAACCAGTGATGCTTTGTAATAGGTTCTCCATATTGTGTAGGGGATAATTATCTTTCAAATAAGCTTTGTTTAAATTTTTCAAATCCACACATAAGTAGATGTCACCATTTTTATTTCTTATAGGGTCTAAATATGCAACTCATGATGAATACCTAATGGATTAAATGATACCACTTTCCCTTAGCTTCTTTAACGCTTCCCACATCTTGGTGGCCAAGATGGGGTTAATGGGTCTTTGTTTCTATCTAAAAGTCTTTATATTAGGCTATAATGGGATGACATGATAGAAAAAGTCTTCCCTATATGCTTTCAGCTCAGAATAAGACCACGCTAAGCAATCTTGGTACTTTATTAATAGCTACATGTAAGCTTTTTTATTAGCTACACTTAAGTGAGTACCCAACCAAACTTTCCTTGGATTCTCATGAGAACCCAAATTATACTTAGTCACATATTTTTAAATGAATTAGTCTCTCAACTTAATTCTATTTGCTTCATCAAAAGATGCTTCTAAATTGACCAATCCTCTTGGGATAGTGTTTGTCTTTAGCTGAATAATATCTTTCCCAAACAAGGTCTCCTTCCTATTACTAACCTGAACCATGAGTTCTAAGTCTATGAGATAATTGTGGAACTCAACCTCATAATTTAGAAAACTTTTAATATGTTCATCATCATCAAATATATACCAATGATGAACATTATCTAAGATCAAAGGCCTGATAAACACCTTCACTTGAAATTGATAGTGAGGGGAAGTATTTGCAATTACAAATTGAGTACCTAACCCTAAAATTCTATCAGCTTCTTCGTTTAAACTCCTATCATGATAACAAATATTGAATACATCAAAAAATTCAGAAAAATCCCAGGTAGCATTCTAATATTGTTTCAACCTTTTATTCTTTGTGGCAAAAGCACTGTGGACTTTCTTTACCACCAACTTAGAATCACCCTTAACAATCAAACATTTGATTCCATATTCACGAGTGATCCTTAGACCAAGTAAGAGTGTCTCATACTCAGCAGTATTATTAGTGCACTCAAAATAAAGTTGGAAGGAAAACATAAAACATTTACCATTGGGGGCATAGAAGACAACCCCAACTCCATTTCCAAGATTTGAACAAGACCTATCAAAGCACATCCTCCAGACTGCATTTTCTTTATCATGCTCAACATCAATAATAGTAGGTTGTTAATTAATATCAACATTCCCAACAAAGTTTCTAAGGTCAACATCTGTGTATAACACTTCATTTAGGGCATGCTTTGGATCTTCAATCACATGTAACATCTTTGACTCTCTATAAAGTCTAACCATATTACCCTCCAAAGGAATGGTGGCATAGGAAAGGTCCATCTACACACTTCCACCCATGTTATCAACCCATTTACATGATAGAAGCATCCCCCATTTAGGTGGGCAATCTAAAAATACCATGTCCATGTTCAAGTACTTTCCAGGATGAACTACCAACTATATCACTAGTCCCTTAACTTGGCTAAAAAATGGAACCTCTCATGAGTCCATGACATAACACTTACCAAAGGCTAACATTATCTTCACTCCAAGCTCATTGAGGACACCTAAGGGCATCACATTATAAGAATCACCAAAATCAAATATGTAGTTGTGAACAACTAGACCATTGACCAGAAGAGTAATATAAAATGGATCCACATTCAGGTAACTCTCTACAAGTGTAGTCCCCAAATAGACCTTCAGAGCATGTTAAACAACCTATTCTAATTCTTCATCTTCTTTTGAGGGTGTTTGGGGTAACTCAGCTTCATTTTTAGTTAGACTTTCACCAAATTATAAATATTCAAAGGCCCTCTTACTATGTTCAGGTATTTTCAATAACTCAACAAGTGACATGGTGATTTTTATTTGACTCAACACTTGATCCATATCAAACACACTATACTGAGGAAGAAGTGTGTTTGGTGTAATGGTAATGACACCTTTAGCTTCAATATAGTCACTCAAGGCCTGAAGTGGAAGAGGTTGGGGTGGATCTATAACTTTAACAACAGCCTTCAAAGGTGGTTTTTACTTAAGCTCATTTGCACCCTTAGGGATGTTAGACAATATAAGCATTATTTTATTCCTAGCAAGAACACCTTTAAGCTTAGTAATTTGGGTTATAGGTACCATCTTGGAATCTTCTTAGACTAATATAGCTTTCTTTGCTTCCTTGCTTGCATTCTCTACCTTTGTATTTGTAGGGGTAGTGTCTTGAGAATCAGCACCTAGTTGCCTACTTCAAGTTGTATTCCTTCTTGTGGGTAGTTGTTACATTAATTAACATTTGCCTATCCTCAACTAATGGATTTCCCCCAAGATATTTATTGATCGTCATATAGCATAAGAGATCAAACTCATGGATGGGTAATTCATATGCTCGTGCCACATTCACATGACAAGTGAAGTCAAAAGTTGGGACACTCTCCATTTCAATAGTGCTCTAAAACTAATCAAAAATAACATCAGTCAATAATTCTATGGAGGTATTCAATTCAACTTGAGGTCTTTGACAATCGAACATAAAAATATCATAATCAAATGATGCATATTTAGGTTCTTCTAGATCTTCATCATGTTGTTGAGTAGTATCACATAAAGGGTATGGTAGGAAGCACTTATCACACCAATCAATGTTTAAATCAAAATTTATAGTGTTTACCTTGGTATTTAAAGGATCAAGAACTTATTTTCTATCCCCTCTATTATGGTTCCTTTCCATTCTATATTCACGTGCAAGCCTCTTCTCTCTACCATTATCTCTATTGTGGAAAGCAGGCCCCCTTTGTGCTTGATTCAGATTTGGAGCCCATTCATAATAGGTAGCACCTAAGGGACCCCTTTTTTAGCACTAGCCAATTTATATGGCATTTCTTTGATAGCAAAGGCCAAATTTTTGATAGTTTCTTCCAAGTTGGTTGTCTTAGTGGGTTGTGTCTTTTCTGAATTGACCATCTTCATATCATCATGTTTAGTCATGGGCTTTCCTATAGCTTTGATGTTGTTCTCAATTTGGATGGCCATATTGAATGCCAATCATAGGTTAGTGAGAGCCTTGTCCCTCAAGAAGTATGTATCCTTCTTATCAAAGACATCACAATACTTTATCAAGCATGTTGTATCATTAGGCCTAATGTTTTTGGGTAGCCACATCATATTCTTGTTGAACTGAGTGTTGAAATCTTGCACACATTCATTAGGATTCTTCTTGATATTTTTAAACTCAGTGAAAAAATACTTTGGATCAATCCTAGAACCATACTAAATTCTAAAAACATTCTTCATCCCTTCCCATGAATTAATGCATCCATGAGGAAGGTAATTGAACCATTCATGAGTGTCCTCCTCCAGTGTATGCACAAACAACCTGATGCACACATCCTCATACTCAACCTCATAATCTTCAATAATATTTTGAAAGGCCCTCAAATGTTGATCACTGCTTATTGCATTATTTACTTGTAATTTTGGGAGGCATTTTCTAACTTCATTTGGGACCTCACTAAGATATCCTTCCATCTCATCAAAATGGATAGGCCTGAATCTAGGAACATGGAATGCAGGATGTGCATTCTCACATTGGTCTTTATGCCTCATGATTGGTTCAATGGGAGGTTCAAGAACAAATGGCAAAGGGATATGAAGAGGTGAATGAGGTGGATTGAGTGGATCAGACTTGGGAGGGGATTTATCTATTTGAGATAGAGTTGGAAAATAGAAAAGACTATGTGTTCCAGAATTAGTAGAAGATTTGTGATAGTCCTGTTAACCATTTTCTGCATGACCAACTTGTGTTTTCCCTTTAGCTCTTTTCATTTCTCCCTTTCTCATTTTTTGTTTTTGGTCACTTGCTTATTTGTTTGTCTTTTCCCTTCGACCTCTCTTGATTTGGGCTTTTCTCCCTTGTTCTTTTTTCTTTCCCTTTACCTTGTTTGCCTTAGCCTTTCTTGCTTTGTTTTACCCTGAAGTTCCCTTTGAAAAAAATTTGAAGGGCCACTTCTCTTCTAAGTGCCCTTCAAAACTTTTTTGAAGGCCATTTCTTGCCTCACTTCCCCCCCCCAAGTGTCCATTCATATTTTTTTGAAGGGCACTTGTTTGTCCAAGTGACCCTTCAAAAAAGTTCCAAAGGGCACTTTTTCACCCAAGTGTCCCTTCAGACTTTTTCGAAGGGCACTTTTTGTCAAAGTGACCCTTTGAAAAAGTTTCAAAGGGCACTTTTTTGCCTAAGTGTCCCTTTAGACTTTTCCAAAGGACACTTTTTTGTCCAAGTGACCCTTCAAAAAAGTTTTTAAGGGACCTTTTTTTCCCAAGTGTCCCTTGAACTTTTTCAAAGGGCACTTTTGCCCATTTTCTCCAAGGTTACCCTTTAAGATTTTTCCCAAAGGGCCCTTTGTCTTTGGAAATGACCTTCTAAAAAGTTACAAAGGGCCATTTCCTTTGGAAATGCTCTTTTGTATTTTCCAAAGGGACCTTGTGCCTTTACCTGAGTTTCCTTCATAACTTTTCTGAAGGACACTTTCCCAAGTGTCCTTTAGGAAAAGTTTCAGAAGGAAACTAGTCATTGCCCAAAATCCAAAATTCCCAAAGGAATTCCTTCAGATAATTTTTTTGAAGAAATTACTTTGGTAAAATTACTCAAAACAATAATCTTGACCTAAATAGATTCCCATGATGTACCACAGAATATCAATTTTGATACAGCTAACTAGTCATTGGGGTTCAAATTGGTGATGTGTTGTAGGACATCAAATTTAATGTAAGGAACTAGTCATTGGGTTTAAATACATGATGTGTCTTAGGATGTCAAATTCAAGGTGGCCAACTAGTCATTGGGGTATAACTGGGTGACATGTCACAAGATGTCAAATTTCATGCCCAAAGTCTTTAATTAAGAAGTGAAGTCACTAGGAAAACCTGAATGACTCTACAGTGCAAATAGGGTTTCCCAACATGCTTGACTTATGACCTTTATAAGTAGAAGTAATCAAGGAACCCAAAGGTGCAAATAAATAGTAAAGAAATTCAAAAAATTTGAAAGGGTTTTAAGCAAAGCACAATCAGGTTTTCAAAAGAGCTTTACTTATGAATTTTATAAGTAGAAGCAATCAAAAAACCTGAAAGAGCAAGGATAGTGCAAATCAGGTTTCCTAACATGCTTGACTTATAAGTTTTATAAGTAAATCCATTCAAAAAACCTAAAGTGGTCTATAGTGAAAAATGTGGAAGCTTTTAGGGAATCTAAGATTCACAATAGTGATCCAAGCCATTTCTTATATAGGGTCATCTCACCATTGATTTTTTAGCGATCCTGGTAATTTCAAGAGGGTGAATCAAAGAGAAGGACAAAATTCAACTAAATGAGAGACTAACCAGAATCAATTTCACTAGGATGGAGACCACAAACCATTTTAGAGGCTTCTATTTTGGTACCCAAGAGCTCTCTCTTCTCTCACTCTTTTGCTATAAATAGGACCCTTGGGCTCTTGTTTTAACATCCATAGATAGTAGGGCAAAGCCCTACTGGAATGTTTTGTCATTTTCTTACCTTTGAGCAAAGAATCATAAGTCTATTTTCTTTTTAAGTTTTAGGCATTTTCTTGGGCATGCAAGAGACACAAAATGATAGCAAGTGATGTTTTATCCTTTTATTCTCTATCCTTCATGCTTTTGAGAAAAAATTTGATCCAATAGGTCATGTAGAGTGCACTCTAGTTGTATAAGATTTTGCACATGTGTAACCTTTTTCTGGACTATACAAGTTATCTTTCTAGTTATTTACCCTTTGTGATCTCATTCATTTTGTCTCTACATTGAAATACTTATGTTGGAATCTTCTATAGCTTGAGGTATAGACTATATTCTTCTATATTGTGCATAAGTATAGGGCATATATATGGATACTAATTATTGGTGTATCACCATTTTAGACTAGGATTTTCATTTATGCAAACTTCTATCTCTTTTCACTCATACAAACTGGTTCAGTAATTTTATTGCACATAAAAGGCTAATACAGGGAGCTAGCCCTTTCAACCTAGAGGTTCATTTCCACTTATAGGCACACCCATAGGCTTGGAAATGTCCCAACATTTCCCAAATCTAGAGGAGGCTTGAACAACCCTCTTCTAGTGTGTAAGATTTGGAAACAATAGTTCTGACATGCCTGGTGGGACCTAAATTATTTCTAAATCAAGGTGAATGCTAGTCTTGATAAGGCTAAAGTAGTATAAATAACCCTAACCTAGCATTTGGTGACTACAAAATGGTGTGAATCCCTGGTTCTAGACCAAATTTTATACATTATACTACATGGTCCTCACAAGGTCCTTAATATTATTTGACCAAGCCCCTTTAGTTAAAGCTCTTCCTAAGGAACAACACCCTGAATCATTCCTAGCCCTATTAAATCCTTGGCAAGGAGGTTTTGGGGAAGAAGAGGAAGAGGTTGAAGAAGTTCAAGGAGAGGAATAAGTTGAAGAAGAGGAATAAATAGAGGATCAAAAGGGAAGAAGGGAAATGGGAGAAAGGGGAGAGATAGATAAATGTCAACCCTTGATTTTAATACCCAAAACCTAATATATATTCTTGCATATGACCCCATCCCTCTAAATTCTACCAAAAATATTCCTATTTTCAATGGGAAGTATCCTATGACCCTATTTGAACATATTAGAGACATCTCTAATTTATACAATTTCCATAATGTTATTAGGGCCAACATAGCCATTAGGCTGCTTGTTATATCTTTAAAAGGAAAAGTACTTGACTGGTATATAACGTTAGAGGGGGGATGCATTACAATTTGGGATGGCTTTGGAAACCTATTGGTGACAAGATTTGAAAATAAGAGTGATCATGCTTCCCTAATACATCAACTAAATGTAATAAGAATAGGTCTAAATGAAGCCATAAGAGATTTCAATGAGAGATTTCAAAGAACATGGTATAGGTTGCCACCAATCATGAGACCTCCTCCTATATTTGTGTTCCCAACATACCTCAAATGGATTGGTACTGATGTTGCTATTATGTTGCAATCAATGGGGGGATTCACTCTTCTAGGTGCATCTGAGCTAGTAATTGAGGCTGAGAATAGCTTGATTCAAGCTGGAAAACTCCCTCCAAGAGTTTCCATGCCTTTGCTATCCCATAATTTGGTTGAATCTCCAAGCATGTCACAAGTTCCCAATGCTAATGTGAAGCCAAGAGCCTTTCCCAAGGTGGATAACATTGTGGACAAGGATGAAGAAATTAGATCATTGAGAGCTCAGCTCAAGAAAGCTCAATATCAAGTAAGTGCTCCTCCTAGTGCACAATACTATCCTCAATAAAGATATAGATCTCCATCCCAATATAATTATCAAGGGAGAGGAAAAAATCAATAAGGTTGCATCAGTCATCCCAATGCATATAATCCAAATTTTACTCTTGTAAAGGTTGTTGTTCCAGTTAATGCTAACCTAGTGTAAGGAGATCATGTGGACCAATGGGGGTAACCTCAAGGTCAATTTACACATGATGATGGAGGAACTAGCTACTTTTTGAATACATAAGAGGAAGCTACTCCTTACATGATAGTAGAAGAAGCATGTCCCAGCCAAAGGGATGGTCATGGAGAAGGCAACAACCTAAGTGTGGGACTGATCAATTTTCAATTAAAAGATGATTTTGTGTTGACTCAAGGCATGTAAATTACAGCCAATACAAGGGCCAAGAAGAGAGCACTGGGAGAAGGCCATGAGCCATAAATAGTTCTAAGTGATGACTCTTTAAGGCCACAAAGTACCAATCAAAGTACTGCACCTTCTACAAGCCATGTTCCTCAACAAAATCAGAATGTAAATGCAGCTACCAAGATTACAACATAGTAGGCTATAGTTCCTTTATTACCATAAAAAATACAAGATAAATTAAATACTCCATCTCTAAATATTGTGGAATCATTAAAGAGCACTCAGACAAGTATATCCCTTTAGGAGGTTCTACATATACCTGGTCAAAAGGAGCTTTTGTAAGAGAAGTTAGTAAGAATGAATGTGGCTGCTTAATCTTCAAAGCATCATAGTGTGGCTCTCAAAAATTCTCTAAATCATCTTTTGGATCCTTATACTAAAGTTGAAAAGCCACACTCTCTGGGAGATAAGTTGGTCTACAATTGTATTGTGGATAGTGGAGTAAGCACTATTGTTATGCCTAAAGTGGTGGCTAATAAGCTAGGTTTGAACTATGAGCCACATAATAAGGTGTGTTATAGCTAGATGGATCTCTAAACAAGATGGTAGGATTGTTCAAAGGTCTGAAAGTGTTTTTACATGGCTGCCCAAGCTTCCCTATCATGCAAGATATTGTGGTGGTAGACCTTCCAATGCACTTCACTATATGTTTATCTATGGAATTTATGGGAAAGATAAGAGGATACTTTTCTATTGATTAGTCCTTGTTAGATATCAATACAAGGTATAAAACTAAGGCAACCATAAGGACTCATCCCTTATCAAGGTTCCACATTGAGCCATACTTGGAGGCAATGACAAATCAAAATTGTCTAATTAGCAAAGAGGATAAAACAACCTTGAATAGTGAAACATCTTCTCCTCTTGAAGGTATTTCCAACCTCTATCTTGACAAGTATATCACTAAAACACATGGCCTTGATCCTTACACTTTCATTGAGGAAACTGACTTGGGATTTTACTGCATGCATGAGGAGAGCATCCCAATTCCTTCACTCACCAATGAAGATCATGAGCTTGATGGCATGTGAGAAATGTTCTGTGATGGTTCAAGGAGAAAAGTAGGTGAAACAATTGGTGTCATGTTGGTTTCCCCATCAAAGAATCATTATTACTCTTCTTATAGGTTTCACTTCAGCTATACTTACAACGTGTCAAAATATGAAGGCTTAGTTTATGGTCTCTAATAGGTAAAAAAGAGAGGAATCAAGCTTTTGAAAGTCTATGGAGATAGTGAGCTAGTCATTCGTCAAGTAAGAATTCAAGCTATAGCCAAGAACCCCTTGCTCAAGTTATACAATTATAGGGTATGGGATCGACTTGAATATTTTGATGCCTTAAACATCCAGCTCATACCAAGAGACTTGAACAAGCATGTTGATAGATTGGTTACAATAGGAGCATGTTTTGACTAAGTTGATGATGTTGAACAAGAGAAATATCAATCTCATATCAAGATCATTGTGAGACCTTCCATTATAAATAAATAAGTGTCATGGCAAGTGTTTGAAAGTGGTGAACACATTACACACTTCTTGCAAAATGAGGCAAGCTTCTCTTCAAGAAATCAAAAGAAGTTGCATGATCATTATGAAGAGAAAATTATATAGTTGAAGATAAATAAAATACCCAAGGGGCTGATTATGTTGGAAAGTGTCTTCAATGAGGATGATCAAAATAAAAACCAAATAATGAACATGTCAACAAAAGAAGAGAACTATGAGAGAGCTCTAATTTTCAAGGACAAACTTTTAAATATTGTTAAGGTTTGTTCTCAGCAAGAAAAACAAGTTTTTATTGTATTATGTAAAGAGTTTCATGACATCTTTGCCTGGGAATATGAGGACTTGAAAGGCTTTGACCTACTAGCTCATTACATCATTGAGTTGGAGCATAGAGCGAAATTGGTAAGACAAAAGCAAAGGCCTATCAACCCCAAGGTAGAATAACTCATGAAGAAAGCGCTGACTAAATTGATTGAGTCTAGGATTATCTTTCCTATAAAGCACTCAACTTGTGTAGCCAACCTTATGCTGGTTCGAAAGAAGAATGGATAAATCAGACTCTATGTGGATTTTTATGATCTAAACAAAGTGTCTCTCAATGATCATTATCCACTCCCTTCCATGGAACAAATTATGTAAGTTGTTTCAGGTTTTCAACATTTCTCACTTCTTGATGGTTATTCAGGTTATAATCAAATATTGGTAAATGAAGAGGATCAATTCAAGTCAACCTTCACCACCAAGTGGGGGACCTTTGCCTACAATAAGATGCCATTTGGTTTATCCAATGCTGGAGCTACATTTCAAAGGGCAATGGACATGGCTTTCAAAGGTTTGATAAATAAATTTTTGCTTGTTTACCTTGATGATATGACCATTTTTTCAAAAGATTATGTTGATCATATGGGACATCTAAGGAAAGTTTTTGAGAAGAGTAGAGAGTATGACATATCCCTCAATCTAAAGAAGTGCATCTTTGTTGTCCATGAAGGTAAGATTTTGGGTCATGTTGTTTCAAAATAAGGCTTATCTATTGACCCTGAAAGGATTGAAGCTATTTTAGGCTTGTCTTTTCCTCAATATAAGAAAGGGCTACAAATTTTCTTGGGAAAAATAAAATTTGTAAGGAGGTTTATCCCAAACTTTGCAACTGTGGTAAAGCCTATCACAACCATGCTAAAAAAAAACCAAGTTTTTACATGGATAAAGGAAGGTAAAGGTAGCTTTGAGGAAATCAAGCAAGTAATTGTAGCATCTCCCACTTTCCTAAATCTGAGTTTTTCTAAAGATTTCATTTTTTATACTTTTTCTAACCTTGACATGATCTTAGCTATGCTTATGCAAAATAATGATGAAGATGTTGAACAACCAATGGCTTTCTTCAACCAAGGCTTAGAAGACTATGAAGTGAGATATTATTTTGTTAAAACTAAAGCTTTAACCATCATTAGAGGATTGAAAGAGCTCAGGCATATAGTTTCTAACAACAAGATCCATTTCATGGTCTCCCATCCTAGCACCAAAGAGTTTCTTCTAAGTAGGGATCTTAATGAGAAGAGAGCTAGATGGATCATGAAAGTGATAGATTATGACATCGATATCAAGGTAACCAGCTTGGTAAGAGGAAGAGGTTTATGTGAGAACTTAACATCCAACTTTCAAGAACCAAAAGAGCAAGCCTTGGAAAATCAAGTTCAAGACTAGCCAGCTAATCAAATGCAAAATCAAAGTTAGACACAAGACATCATTGGTTTTATTCAAAATGGTGAGTGTCCCAATGGCTTGAACAAATCTCAAAAAAGGTATTTTAGGCTACAAGTTATTCCTTATTGTCTTGTGGATGGCATTCTCTTTAATAAGGATGTGAGAAATGTGTTGCTAAAATGCATTAACAATGACCAATTTGTTATGCTACTAGAAAAGTTTCATAATGGTGCAGATGGTAGTCACTTCTCTCTTAGAACAATAGCTACAAAAATAATGAGAGTTGCTTACTATTGGCCTAGTCTTTTTAAGGATTGTTATCATTGAGCTAAGGTTTGTCTTCAATGTGCTTTCTTTATTGGCAAACAAAATCTTGATACTTTTCCATTGAATCCTATCCAAGTGGGCCAACCTTTCATGCAATGGAGCCTTGAATTCATTGGCATGATCAACCCTCCATCAAGTGCTAGGCACAAATAGATATTGACTACTACAGACTACTTCACAAGATGGGTAGAGGATGTTGCTTTGAAAGAAGCAAATGAAAATGCCATCTTGGAATTCTATGACATCATTTTAACAAGGTTTGGAGCTCCTCATGTCATCATCTTAGATAATGCACATGCTTTCATAAGTGATAAAACTTTTGATTGGGCAGCAAAGAGTGGAGTTCATTTGAGTACCACATCCAACTACTAGCCTCAAGGTAATAGATTGGCTAAGTCTACCAACAAGAACCTCATCAAGATCATTAAAAGGACATTAGAAACCAATCAAAGAGCATGGCATAACATACTGAAGACAACCTTATGGGCAGATAGAATCACTCCCAAGAAGTCAATTGGTAATTCTCCCTTTGTACCTATATATGGGAGAGAGGCTAGGATATCCATATCACAAGAGCTCCCTACCTTGGAACTTGCACAATAGCTAGAATTACTTAAAAACACTCCCATGGAGGTCAGATTGATAGAATTAATGTAGCTACAAGAGGTAATAAATGATGCACACAAAGCCTTAGAACACCATCAAGTTCTCATGAAGAAATCCTTTGACAAAAGGCAAGGGCAAGAGCATTTAAAGAAGGTGACTTGGTCTTGAATGGGATGAAGATAGAGCAAAACTAGGTAAACATACAAAGTTTGATACTTTGTGGAGTGGTCCTTACATCATCATCAAGTGTAAGTAAAGAAACTCCTTTTACCTATCCAAAATAGATAGAGAAGAGTTACCTATTTTAGTGAATGGAATATATTTGAAGCCTTGCTTTTGACCCTTTCTAGCCATGTCTTATATATACCTTATTTTGGTGTGTTTCCTTTGTTATGTTTATTTTCCCTAAGTGCTTTGGAACAAAGTGTTTCCCTTCCAGGTGTTTTATTTCATTTTGTTGGTTGTGCATGTGTCTCTCCAGCTTTTGTGTTTAGCCATGGCTTGTTCTTTCAACTCTTTTTTGCCTTGCATAACACCAAGCCCAATGGAAGGATTTAGGTGACTAGTCTTATGACATAGCAAGTATGTCTCCCCTAGAAATCACCAGAATGTTGACCATTTTTTACATGACCAATTTGTATTTTTCCTTTGGCTCTTTTCATTTCTCCCTTGTTCATTTTCTATGTTTGGTCACTTAGTTGTTTGTCTTTTCCCTTTGGCCTCTCCTGGTTTGGACTCTTCTCCCTTGTTCTTCGTTCTTTCCCTTTGCCTTGTTTGCCTTAGCCTTTCTTACTTTTTTTTGCCCTGAAGTGCCCTTTGAAAAAGTTTCGAAGGGCCACTTCCCTTCTAAGTTCCCTTCAAAACTTTTTTGAAGGGCTTTTCTTGCATCACTTCCCCCTTCAAGTGTCCCTTCATATTTTTTTGAAGGGCACTTTTTTGTCTAAGTGACCCTTCAAAAAAGTTTTGAAGGCCACTTTTTCACCCAAGTGTCCCTTCAAACTTTTTCAAAGGGCACTTTTTTGTCCAAGTGACCCTTTGAAAAAGTTTCAAAAGGTACCTTTTCACCCAAGTGTCCCTTTGAACTTTTGAAGGGCACTTTTGCCCATTTTCTCCAAGGTTACCCTTCAGGATTTTTCCCAAAGGGCCCTTTATCTTTGGAAATACCCTTCAAAAAAGTTTTAAAGGTCCATTTCCTTTGGAAATGCCCTTCAAAAAAATTTGAAGGGACCTTGTACCTTTACTCGGGTGTCCTTCAAAAATTTTTTGAAGAACACTTTCCCAAGTGTCCTTCAGGAAAAGTTCCCAAAGGAAACTAGTTGTTGTCCAGAAGCCAAAATTCTCGAAGGAATTTATTCAAACAAATAATTTAAAGGAATTACTTTAGGAAAATTTCCTAAAATAATAATCCCAACTCAAATGGATTCCCATGACATGTCATAGAACACCAATTTTATATAGCCAACCAGCGATTGGGGTTCAAATTAGTGACGTGTCATAAGACGTCAAATTTAGGGTGGCCAACTAGCCATTGGGGTGTAACTTGGTGAATGTCATAGGAAATCAAATTTCATGCCCAAAGTCTTCAAGCAAGAATTGAATTCACTAGGAAAACTAGAATGACTCTGTAATGCAAATTGGGTTTCCCAACATGCTTGGCTTATGACCTTTATAAGTAGAAGCAATTAAAGAACCCAAAGGAGCAAGCAAGGAGTAAAGCCATTCAAAAAACCTGAAAGGGTCTTAATCAAAGCACAATCAAGTTTTCAAAATATCTTTGTTTATGAATTTTATAAGTAAAAGCAATCAAAAAACTTGAAAGAGCAAGAATAGTGTAAATCAGGTTTCCTAACATGCTTGACTTATAGGTTTTATAAGTAAAGCCATTCAAGAAAACCTGAAGGGGTCTATAATGCAAAATGTGAAAGCTTTCAAGGAATCTAAGGTTCACAGTAGTGATCTGAGCCATTTTTTGAGGGTCATCTCACCATTGGTTTTTCAGTGATCTTGGTCATTTCAAGAGGGTGAATCAAAGAGAAGGACAAACTCCAACTAAATGAGAGAGTAGCTAGAATTAGTTTCACCAAGATGGTGACTGTAAAACATTTTGGAGGCTTCTATTTTTATGCCCAAGAGCTTTATCTTCTCTCCCTCTTTTTCTATAAATAGTACCCTTGGGCTCTTATTTTATCATCCATAGATAGTACGGTGAAGCCCTACTAGAATGTGTTAGGACTTGTTCCAAAGTCTTAACATTAGGTTAGATATTTGGTAGGTTAATAAATAATATTTTTTAATGGGGCATGCATATTTTTATTAAAGATACCCCCATAAAATAAAATTACTTAGTTTTAGTTTTAGGTAGTTTTCATGTTTTGTGTTTATTAATTAGAACTAGCTTATGGGTTATTTTCTTGTAAATAGTTGGTTATATGATTAGTTGATTTTACTGGTCATGGGTAAAATCTATATAATCTATGTTTGCAATGTAAAAGGGTTAATGGAGTAAAGGCACCCTTATGTACTTGTTTTTTGAAAATTAATAAAATACTTGTGCACTCGTACTAAGCAGGGATAAGATTCAAACTATTTGTTCGAGTTATCAGTGGTATCAAAGCATGGTTTTGTCCAGCACAGTGAATTTTGGGAGCATTGATGAATTTGAAAGGAAGGCAAGGTGAAAAGTTGAATTCATGAGAAATCAAATGGCATGGAAATAAGGTATGCCATATAAAGTAAATATTTTATTGGTTCAAATGTTTAAAAAATTATTAAATTATTTTAATTTTTCAAATATTCTTTTGCATTTAAACCTGTGTATTTCTCTTATATGACCATCTGGTCATTTTAGCCATTCATACTCCATTAAATTATGTTCAAACTCCTCCTCTATCATTAAAAATGAATTTATTAGCATTTAAATGTTATTAAATTCATTTTTTTTTGCAAAAACAAACTTGTACAGCATATTTACTTGTTGAAAACCTCTATATTTTTTATCCATGGTTGTCATTGTTGATTGCATTGATTCTCAGCCCTTTTGAATTCATAAACACCTACAAATCTTGTTAAAACCCCTATTTTGCATCCTCAAAGGAAAATCTAGAATTTTTTTGGATTTTTATGGCCTATGGTATGGCCTTCCAACACCCTAGCTACAATTTGAATCCATTTCCAGCAAATCATACCTTGAAATTTTGCTAAAACTCAGCCAAAATATATTTTACACTACATGTACTAATTTGTATGACCACATGGAGAGAGAATAGGTGTAGAAAATAGTTCCAGGGGATGCCATGGCGTCCCCAGCAAAAATGGTGCTACAATAAAATTGGGAAATATTTTTTTTCTATTTCTAAAGTTTTAGATATAAAAATTTTACCTTAGATGGGTCCCACGTGAGGAAGCTTAGCTGAGAAAGATAAAAAGGAAAAATCTTGGATTTATTTACATACATGTAAAAAAAAAAGTATTTTCCCTCATAGACAAAATCTAGCATAAGTACAAGTTTCTAAGTATCATATTTTGAAAGTGCACTTAGAGTAATTGGTTAAAGTTATTTTGTAAGAAGCTTGAAAAGGAGGAGGTCAAGGGTTCAAATCCCTTCTTTTTGGAAGAAGTTTTTTTTAGACTTTTTGTAAAATGAATGTTCCCTTTTAAATCTTCTTTTTGTATGCCTTGAAAGTTGTGAAATGCATACTTATTATATTGTGTTGTTTTAAAAATTGAAAAAAGGGAATTAGATTCTATTTCTTTTACATTGTTGTGGTGATATAAGGGTGTAATTGGTGGAATAAGGATGTAATTTGGTGAAATAAGGGTGTAATCATTGATTTTTAGTGAGGTTAAGTGCAAAACCCATCAAAAATTCTTATTTTTGTTTTTTTGCTTTACACGGAGGTTAAGTGAAAAACCCCGTAGAAGCAGTGTCTTGTGTAGTGAGTGTGATATTTGTTTCATCTCTTTTGCATTTTGTTACACTTTTCTCTATTGCACTTGCTTTTATTTCATGATGCTAAAAATTCAAAACTTGCTTTTAGATGGTGATAGATTAACAATTTCCAATTATTCTGATTGGAAACGATTGATGGAGGCTTCACTAGTTTTTAATGAGTTATGGGCTATTGTCAAGAATGAAAATCCTGCATTACCAACAAAATAGGTTAAATTAAATGTATTCAATTTTCATGATTCTAAGGCCTTAGCTCTCATTAAATGATATTGTACTCATGATACTTATGTTCATATTGAAAACTCTCCTCATAGTTACACTGTATGGAAAACATTGTCAGATTTGTATGATAAAAAACCTAAGCATAAAAAGACAGATATTCATATGCAGTTGTTTACTTTATCATTAGATGAATATTGGGATATGATGAAATATATGTCTAAGTTAAAAAATATCACTACTGAGTACATTAAGGCTGGGTTTAGAAAACTAGATGATGACCTCATAGTCACTGTTGCTTTGAAAGGACTACTTGGGTCCTATAGGAATTTTGTTGAAAGGTTACATGTCTCTGACAAGATCATAGGCATCACCTTTGATAAGTTGGTTGAATTTATCATCCAACATGACCTCTCTCTACCCAAAAAATCCAAGAAATCTGAAGAAGCCCATGTTTTAGAGTCAAATCCTAGTTCATCTTCATCTGGGCATCAAAATAATAGAGGAAATAGCTATAGAGGGGGTCGAGGTTACAGAGGAGGCAGATATCAAAATAGAGGTAGGGGTTATTCAAATAACCAATAATCTAACCAATCACATGAAATAAGTGATCGAGGATGTGGTCACAACTCATATAGGGGCAGAGGTAGAGGTATATCAGACATTTAGTGTCATAAATATGGAAAATTTGGTCACATTACCTCACAATGTAGGATTCCTTTTAATAAAATTTAGAGGCCACAAAAAATGACTAAGTCTTAACTCTGCTCAGTATGTTGATCATGACTATGATGAGTCTAGTAATGTTGCCCATGAATCTACATTCACTACTTTGGAGCACGTTGATTATATTGAATATGAGGCTAGAGATGAGCTCACAGATGTATGGGTTTTAGACAGAGGAGAACCAAACACATGACATTTAGGAGAGCTTTCTTTTGGTCTTTTAAGGAAGCTTCTCTCTCTCTAGTTGCCTTAGCAGATAAGTCTACGCATACACCACTAAGACTTGGATCTATTCAGATTCTTCTTCTTAATGGGACTATAAAATACTTGGAGGATGTTTGGTATGTTCCCACATTGAAGAAACACTTACGTTCTTTGGTAAATATTCAAAAAAAAGGTTATCAAATTGTCCTTGAAAATGGGCTCATTTACATCAATTCAGTGAAAGTTAATTATAAAATAATGTATATAGGATATGAAGATGGAAACTTGGTTAGATTACATTGTAAAGTGCTTCCTCCCACTATATAACTTGTGGCAATTATTGACATAGGTATAGGTACTATGTCTACATAGAGGTTATGGCATCTCTGCTATGGACATTTGAATATCCACTCTTTAGTGGATTTATAGAGCTATGGTATGGTGAGTGGGCTGCCCACTTTTTGCAAAGATAGTATTCTTTGTGAGTCATGTGTTTTAGGCAAACAAAATTGGGAAAATTTTCCTAAACAGTATCTTAGAGAGCTAACAGGTGTTTGCAATTAGTTCACAGTGATGAATGTGACATGAAAAAGTTATCTATTGGTGGGTGAAGATATTTTATCTTGTTTATTAATGACTTTTCTTGGATGACTTAGGTTTTTTTTATGAAAAACAAATATGAAGTTTTCACTAAGTTTGTTGATTGGTTACACTTAGTTGAAAAAGAAATAGGTTCACATTTGGTCACTCTTCATTCAAATAATGGAGGTGAGTATACCTCAAATGAATTTTTAGATTATTATTGAGAACATGGCATTCATCAATAATATAGTAGTTCTTGTACTCCACAACAAAATGGAGTATCTGAATGGATGAATAGAACTTTAGAGGGCACAGCACGTGCCATGTTGCACTATAAATAGCTTGATGATAAGTTTTGGGTAGAAGCCATTGGTACTGCAATGTATTTGAGAAATAGGTACCCCACAGTTTCACTTTTGGGACAAACTCCATATGAGGCATGGTATGGGTTCAAACCAAAATTTAAACACTTGAAAGTGTTTGGATGTCTTTATTTTGCTTTGGTTCCTATTAAACACAGAACTAAGTTGGAACCATGAAGTCAAAAATGCATCTTTCTTGGTTATTATAAAGATAAAAAGGGGTTTTGTTTACTTGCATAGGATATAGACAAATTCATAGTGAGTTGAGATGTTATATTTGATGAGTTTGGGACTATGAACACTGCAGAGATTGATTCTCAACTTGATAGATTAGAGAGGAAAATTACAAAAAGAGATAAGGGTTTGAATAATGGGGATAACTCTTCAAAGTTATGGTATGAGACTCAAATTCCTTCACTTTCCTCTCCTTCATATATAAGTTCACAGGTTGATGACTTAGAAATTGTTGAAAATTCTCTAAGTCCCCCTTCAAATGATACACATAATGAGAATTCTAGAGTCCCTGATTTGAATAATTTGACTAAGTATCCAAAATGGGCTCAAAGTACTTTTTCTAGCTTGAAAGTAGATGAAGTTGGTTTAATAGGGCCCAAGAATTCTCAAAAATAGGTAAACTATGCTATGGTTGTTACTACTTCTTCCTCTGAGCCATCCACTTTTGAGGAGGCATTTACTGAACATGTTTGGTAATAGGCAATGAAAATTGATTATGATGTCATACTTAACAATAATACATGGGTTTTAGTTGATCCTCCTCCACATGTTAAACCCATCAGATGCAAATGGGTTTATAGAACTAAGTATAAATTAGATGGATCCATTGATAAACATAAGGCATGACTTGTTACAAAAGGATATGCACAACAAGAAGGTATTGACTATGAGGAAACATTTTCACCAACTGCCAAATGGCACACTATTCATATGGTACTTGCCTTAGCAGCACAAAATGGTTGGAAAGTACATCAATTGGATGTTAAAAGTGATGTTTTAAATGGTGATTTATAAGAAGTATATGTGAAACAACCTCAGGGTTTTGAACAGGTGGGTGTCGAACACAAAGTATGTAAATTGATAAAAGATTTGTATGGGCTCAAACAGGCACCTAGGGCTTGGTATGAGAAAATGGATTCATACTTGAAATACATTGGTTTTCATCATAGTGAATCTAATGATACTCTCTATTTTTGAGTGCAGGGTAAGAAAATGGTGATACTTGTTCTATATGTCGATGACTTGTTTATCACAGGTAATGATGAAAATCATAACAAGTCTATGAAGAAGGAATTAAAAGATGGGTTTGAGATGACAGATCTTAGACTTCCTCACTACTATCTAGGCATAGAGGTAACTCAGAAAGAGTATAGTATTTTCATTTCACAAACTAAGTATATTTCTGAGTTATTAGAAAGGTTTGGCATGAGTGATTGCAAACCTACCCTCACTCCCATGGAAAGTAACTTGAAATTGTCTAAGGATGATATCAGTACCTTTTTTGATGGCACCACATATAGACAATTGGTGGGAGGTTTGATATACTTGATGATTACCAGGCCCAATATTTCATTTTTAGTTGGAATTTCATCTAGGTTTATGCATGAGCCTAGATAAATTCATTGGCATGCAGAAAAATGATTACTTCATTACCTTCAGGGAATGAAAACACATGGCCTTGAATACTACCACAATAAGAACTTCAAACTTGTTGGATATTATGATGTAGATTTTGGCAGATGTGTGGATGACAAAGTGTCAACCATAGGATACACTATGCATATGGATTCAGCTGACATTGCTTGGTGTTGTAAGAAGTAGGATATAGTGGCAAATTCATCATTAGAATTAGAGTTTATTGAAGCATGGGATGCTTCCAAATAAATTGTTTACCTACGTCATATTCTTGAAGATCTTCAAGTTTCTTAGTTTGTTCCTACATAGTTATACATTGATAATCAAAGTGCAATCAAGATTTCCAAGAATCATGTGTTTCATGCCAAAATAAAACATATGGATGTCAAATACCATTATCTATGAATGTTGGTGGCAAAGAAAGCTCTTGATCCAATATATTGCCCAACTACCGATCAGACAGCTGACATCTTCACAAAACCCCTTGACAAAATCAAATTTGAAAAATTTATAAAAATGCTTGGTATGTGTCCAAAGACCTAACTTTGGATCATAGTGGGGTTTGTTAGGACTTGCTCCAAAGTCTTAACATTAGGTTAGATTTTTGGTAGGTTAATAAATAATAATTGTTAATAGGGTATGCATCTTTTTATTAAAGACAACCCCATAAAATAAAGTTACTTAGTTTTAATTTTAGGTAGTTTTCATGTTTTGTGTTTATTAATTAGAACTACCTTATGAGTTGTTTTCCCATAAATAGTTGGTTATAGGATTAGTTGATTTTACCAGTCATGGGTAAAGTCTATATAATCTATGTTTGCAATGTAAAAGGGTTAATGGAGTAAAGGCACCCTTATGTACTTATTTTTTGAAAATTAATAAAATACTTGTGCACTCGCACTAAGCGGGGATAATATTCAAACTATTTGTTCAAGGAGTTATCAAAATGTTTTATCATTTTCTTTCCTTTGAGTAAAGGAGCATAAGTCTATTTTATTTCTAAGTTCTAGGCATTTGCTTAGGCATGCAAGAGACATAGAGTAACAGCAAGTGATATTTTATCCTTCTATTCTCTATCCTTCATGCTTTTGAGCAAAGAGTTGATCCAACAGGTCATGTAGAGTGCACTCTAGCTATATGATATTTTTCATATGTGTAACCCTTTTTTGGACTATACAAGTTGTCATTCTAGTTATTTACCTTGTGTGATCTCATTCATTTTGTCTCTACATTAAAATGCTTATGTTGGAATCTTTTAGAACTTGAGGTATAGACTATATTCTATTGTATTATGCATAAGTATAGGGCATATATGTGGATACTAATTCTTGGTGTATCACCATTTTAGACTAGGCTTTTCATTTATGTAAAATTCTAACTCTTTTCATTCATACAAACTAGTTCAGTAGTTTTATTGCACAAAAAAGGCTAATATAAGGAGCTATCCCTTTCAACTTAGAGGTTCATTTCCATTTATAGGCCCACCCACAGGCTTGGAAATGTCCCAACATTGCCCAAATCTGGAGGAGGCCTAAACAGACCTCTTCTAGGGTGCAAGATTTAGAGACAACAAGTCCTCAACAATGGAGAGTTTAAAAAAAATCTCATGATTATCAAAATATTAGCAGTCTAAAGAGTCTTTAGCAGCTGAATGTTGCCCTTCAATAGGCCTCTAGACTTGTCTCCCTCTTCTTTGGTGAAAAATTAGGGGTGAGACAAACCTTTTGGATGAGTCACCTTTGAAGGATGATCTCAATCCTTCTAGCTTTGTAGATAAGAAAGAACACTTAAAGATGAAATAGAGATATTCAAAATAGGCACTGATCTTTTTCAAAATTAGATGATAAAAATGGAGTCACCACTTGAATCAGAATTCTAGAATATAATAGTTAACAAACTATTGTGATACATGTTGAAAACATACTTTGCTAAGTTTAACAATGAGATAATATGCAAAGATATTAAAATTTTCAAAAAATGGTTCAAAAGGGAAAAAACACCTTCCAACATGAAACTTTAATATTTCTTTACGGTAAATGTAATAGATGTCAAATTTTCAAATATCTCAAATCTTGGCACGTCCCTAGTGTAGTAATGCAACATTGACAACTAAAATAGTCAAATCAATGTTGTAACAATAGAAAACTTCACAAGGTGAAATACTCATGGCCCTTTGCTATAATTCCTAGCAACACAAGTGACCAAAAGTTTAATTTAGTCCCTGATAATGGTGTTAGTTGAGTGTTTTGATATTTCCAAGCCAAAGATAATTAACTCAGTGTAAATGGGTAGAGAACCTTAAAATTATAGCATCTCTCTACAAGAGTCCCTGACAACATGGGTGACAATAATTGTTCCCCAGAAATGATGCCAGTAAAGTGTTAGTTCCCAATTGTACACCTCTTTCACTTAGCCTTGCACACTTGAATAAATTGGCAAACAAAGATAGCAAACCCACTAGTATGTCATTGTAGTCAAGGAAGGGTTTGGCATCAAGAATGGATCAAATGGAGAAAATGACTGAAAGGCACCTGCAGAGGATATGGTCAACTCCCTACTACTTCTAGCTCTACTTGAACTAAGGTGAGAGGACCTATGGGGTAGATTTCTCACATGGAGAGATTCTATGATTCAATCTCTATAGGGATTATCAACATAAAGAGACACAAATGTAACCAGGTCACAACCAAACTTGTTTAATTCACCCAAGAAGGGTTATCACACAGAATGAATGAATGGAAAAAGTCATATACAAGCTACTAAAAATAGATGGGAAAGCACATTCAAACATCATTCTAAAGAATTTTTAATAACAAGGGACTGAATAAAAAATTACATTGTTGGTGTTTAAAGCACAAACTATAGACAAATTTTAAGTATGTAACATTTATATATCTACATGTGAATAGTACTTAATATATGCAAAGGGTGTATTATTTATAGGGTAGCACAAGGTAGTATAGCTTAGATAAAAATGAAGGGTGGTATGCTAGTGTTTTTCAAACAGTAGGGTTTTTTTTAACATACATAACATCACTTATTGCAAAGATGTAGGAAAAATTAAAATACAAGCCATGGAAACTACTAGGATAAAGTTGCATCTATTAGTACCAATACAATGCAAATGCCCAAATTATCCCAAAACCCTAGAACATACACGGAAACTAGAATCTCAAATACTTTCTCCTACTAAAGTCATGAACCCAAGGTGTCCTAATGAGGTATTCAACAAAATATTTCCAAATCTCTATGAAAAAAGGGGTTTATAACCCAAAATAATAACCAATAGTGAACACAAAGCTATATATCCAATTAGCACAACATGTAAAACATCTCATTGCATTTCATTAATAGGATATAGTAAAGAACCACATATATTGTCTATTAACTTGAAAGAGAATATTACATACATCAATGTGTTAAAATGTTTCCATGGGGACACACATGGTGGATTTACTCCATGTTGGATAAGGGTGACATATAGTGATGCTCTCAGAGCTTGCTAATGGTTGTACAAGCTATAACCACCTTAGCAAGAGATGAAAAATGCACACACTATAGTGATCCCAAAAATTTTTTTTGGGAGACCCTATACTTAGAGAGAAAAGCAAAGACCAACAATAACCAACAACACTTGAATAGAAGACAAGACTTCTATTTATTCATTTTTACTCTTTTCAAATCCAAGGATGAGGGTTGCAATATTCAAAAGTGAAAAACACCCCTCCAAGTTCCACCAAGATGTTTCTAACTGGAAAAATGCCCTTTGTCACACCTGGAATCTTCATGTATTTGCAAGAAAAATGATTCCTCTAACTACCTCTACAAGAAATTATGGGGATTTTCAACAAACCCCTTGATTTATTGGCTAAAGATGCATTTCACATGATCTAGAAGGAGAATATTCCTGGTGGATGCCAAACAAACTTATTGTCTTCATGTGTAATTGCCTAGAGATTCCCTTGACCACTTGCTTGCATAGTTGGAACCTCTTGGACAGCCACTCTTCCTCTTATGCATGCCATGGAATAACCTACTCTTGAAATAATGGCATGGGAATATTCTAGATCCATGGCCCTTTTAGAAATCTTCCTTGGAGTGGCCCACCTTGAACTTACAAACCTACAATATCCTTCTATGGAAGATCCTAGGAAAATAAAGTAAATGAAAATACAACAACTTGGGCTATTTTCAACTTTTCACTTTTTGGCTCCAACTTGCATCTTCACACTTTACACTTTGCACTTTGCACCTTTAATTTTTGCACTTTTATAGTTTTCACATTTGCTTTTTACAAATTTGTTTTTTGTAGTTTCCTCCATATTTCTTTTTTAATGCATAAATGTATTATTTTCACTTTTCACCTTTTGGGGAAATCTTGACCCTTTTTTGCAAATTTGCACAAGTGCAATTTTCACAATGTAATTTACACAAATTTAATTTTCACAAGTTTAATTTTCATGGTTTAATTTGCACAAGTGCATTTTGCATGATGCAATTTGTATAAGTACAATTTGCATAGTGTTCTTCCCACTCAAATTTCCCTTTGCAACCCATGGATCTGGAGATGGGAATGCACTTTAGACATTGTGTTGGTGCAAAATGCACATCAACCTCCCATCTCCACCAAACTTCATTTGCTCCCTCTCCACAAGATTCAAAGCTTCATAAGCACTTTGTACATTGCACTTTGGATATGCTGCTTTTTGCACAGTGCAATTTCTACTAATATTTATCATGGAATTTGGGGGTCTCATATGCAATTTGTTGAAACTTGCAATTTATGGATTTTTCAACATTTCATCCATGCAACCTTGTTTATAAGTGTACCCTATATATGATTTTTCAAAAATTTATCTCTCCTCTATTTGATACAAAAACTCAAAAAAAAATTGTTTGCACAATGCATCTAGATTTTGAGCATTCACCTATGGAATTTGTATTGCCCCTCCTTCATTCATAATATTGAAATGGTTTCCCAATAAAGACAATCCTGACCACCATCCTTTGGTCCTTGGAATGCTTCTCACCACTTTTATGATGTACTCATGATTCTAATGATGATAATAATATTGTAACCTGGTAAAATTTCATGTTGGCATTTAAACTGTAAACGGATAAGGGAAAACCACCATAGCAGGATCAAGCTAAACCTCCAATTCATAAATTTTATATAGTTTGTTTAAATGATCAAAAATACTTCCCACTTTCGGCATATATGTCCACAAGGGAACCTTTTAAAAAGATGTTAAATAGAAGTCCATTTTTAATTTTATAATCATAAGCTTCCTTTCCCTAGTTCATGGTTGCCAAGTTAGCATACACTGGTAAAGTAAGAGCAAAAGTCTCTAAATTTGGCTCGATACTATAAGTTATATTTTTTGGGAAAGCTCCAAAGCCTTTACACTGAGCCTATTCTTTGAATACTATTTTGGACCCTTCTAGGTACTTATTACATTAACAACAGTATGGTGAGGGAATTTGATGTTGCAAAGAGATAAATGGCTCACACATCTTTCACAAAAGGATTATCTCTATATAACAATTTTGTAGAGAGAATACCAGTGCCAAAAGATCTTCTTTCTTCTTCACGTGTTTCACCTCTATCAACTGGTAAAATCATACCCTTTACTCTTTTCAACTTTCTTGCTTATTACTTTATCTCTCTTTCATGCAGAATCTGTAACCTATTAAATGATTTTCACTTTAAAATACTTGTAAACTAGTTTGTCACTTCCCACTTCTAACACTTTGCCTTTTTCCTTGTTTGTAGGATTTGGGGATGGAGGATAAAATTGCATTTTACACTTTTATAAGTGCAAATTCCATTTTTGGCTCCCATTTCCATTGACCTTATTATGTCCATGGACTTTACTCACATTGTTCACACTTTCTCTTTTGACCATTGACTTCTGGTGGAACTCCACACCACCATTTGCACTTTTTCACTCATTGCATTTCCATAAAACTTGAACCCCTCACTTGAAATTTTCATTTAACTCTTTGAAATCCCAATAGAATTCTCATGCCTCATTTTCACTTTGTTTGGTTAAACATGTAATCAGTGGTGGATGTTCCACCAACTACACAGATCTTCCTTAGCATCTACACAGGATCCAGAAAGGGGATTGCACTTTCCACCTTTGCACCTATTAACATGTAGTTAATGAGTTTAACCCCACCATACTATTATTAAGATTTAACATTCAATTCCATTTTAAATTCTTTAACTTTCTTCCATGTATGCACGGGTAGCTTGGTGTGGGGTTTGAGTGTCTATGTGGCACATTGTAAACTATTATATGCACATGTTCACCAATAGTGATACAAGGCCCTGGTACATTTTCATTCCTACTATATTGGATTAAATTATATGGTACATAATATAGCACCAATAAGTCCAAATAGAAGCTTTCTCATATAGGCTTTTCATCACAACTCAACCCAAGGGTCTCTTGATTGATTTTATAGTCTTCTAAATAGTTCCTTATCAAATTTCAAAAAACTTTAAGATGTATTTATATCACATTTTCATCATTATAACTTGCTTAAGTTACCATTGAAACTTTTTTAAGCATTGACATAAATATAAAATGAGTCTATATAAGACTATGTTATTTCATTTAAGGATGCTTTATATTCCTTAAATTATACACCCTCATATTTGGAAGTATAATCTATATTTAGTATAGGTCTTATTTCCCCACTCAGATAAAGAGAATTGCATAAGCCTTTTACTTCATTTGAGACCTTATATTGGGATGTGCATAAATATGCATGTGCTTTAATAAATACTTAAACCAAGTTGTTTATCTCTTCACCAAAAATTATGCATAATAAGAATCATGTTTCCAAGGCAAATCAACAAGTTACAAAAGATCATGAACCACTTCAAATGCCTTTTGCAAAACCAAAAACATATGTCAAAGAATAAATGATAAAGGTATTGGACAAAATAAAGTAACATGCTTACAAGGTATCTCCCATAGTTAGATCATATACCTCTACCAAATAATAACCTCGTTAGTTTGATTGGTACCATGATAGACCACATGATAGATTACGCACACTATTGGATATAAATTAATGATAACACTTCCTCCTAATCTTATTACCCACCACACATATTTAAAAATCTCAAAGGATGACACTTTCTCACTTACCATGGCATAAATGGCATCAAGATAATGATTGTTTTCCTCTTGAGCAAAGGCTTACACAGTTAGCCAATTGGGAATTATTACATTTCAAAAATACATATTTAGACCTATTTCACATAATTCTTATAGAGGCTATTATAAGAGCGTCAAGACATCCCATGTTATTAATTTTGAGTATCACATGGTCCATCAACTTTAACATATGGTGACCACTAGTATAAGTCCTCCTCATTCACCATCTCCTAAGACTGATCTCTCCCACACTGATCCCACTAAGGAACCAATGGTCAATCAGGTCCTTCATAAAGAGACACATAAAGAAGGTGAGACTATATAATAGATATGGGTACCTAAACAAGTACATACAAATTTCCAATATTTTTATACTCATACTTCAATGTCAGTGATAAAAACCAAACTAGTAGTTTCATTACTAGATGATCATTATAGTCAATTTTTCTTATTTCTAATTAGTTTTAATTGCATACGATGATTTCCTCATTATTGAAAAATTACAAATTTCATTAAATTTAAATATAGAATACCATTGTGTAATTTACCATATCCAAACATACATTATGTAAAAAAAATGTAAGTAATGTACACATAATGAATAAAGAGTTAAAAGTACCATTTTATGTAAAATAAGAATACCAAATACTAAACTACCAAATACCATGACACAAATTCTTAATTATACTACACACCACATGAAAATATCAAGAATACCTAAACATGTTCCTATTTTGCTACTTCAAATAAAACACAAAGCATGACAAATTATATAGTGAAAAATGTTGCACATATACATACTTTTTAGAAGTACCACTAGTTTATTGCACCAGGTTACTAGAGGGGAGATACCTATGAGAATCCATTGGATGTGATCATATGATAGTTATTTTCTTGCACATATTCCAAAATACCTATAAAAATTAGAAAACATTCAAAAATACAAAACCATTTCCAGCACCTACATACTCTATTGGCTCCTAGGCATCTATGTGTTAATTTAATGTTAATGGATGGCATATCAGCTACTCCTACATAGCATTTGTGTCATACTTCTAATTTAAGGTTATACATGCATACACAGATACGTGATCTACTCTTATTTTTATATTTTTGTCCTTTCCTTTACTCATGTCATATGGACATTGGGGTTATCCACCGTTATGATCACGATACTTCCAGGGTATATGATTCTATGTTCATTTTACATTATCATGTTTTGAGCTCATATATGTACTTACATATGCCTTTATCCATGGTTATATCTTTCACTTGGTAATTGATATGCTATGCACTTGACATTTTTTTCTAACACATTTGATCCATCAGCTAGTATGATGTATTTATGTTGGTTTCTTATGATTTCCTTTATGAACTTCCTTGGGTGCCTTGCATTGCTATTGTTTGGCTTGTTTGAGTATTTGAAAATTCTCTTTTATTTTTGACCCCTGTGCCTATATATGGTTTATTTAACATTTTAATGTGTCATTATTTATTGTATGGACATTTTAATATGTCATCCTTGCTTTTGTGGAAATTTGACTAAGCCATATCCCTTCAATTATGCAAGATTTGAACATGCCCATTATTTGCAGTCTCCTTAGACCATTATCTTTTGAGTTACTTTGAGTGTTCTTATGTGTGTGCTTAATTTTATTGTTGATATTTTACTATTACCATCTAGACATTGCCATTATATTTATGATGTATCTTAGGCCTTCATGTGATCACAATGTCTTATGTGCTTTAATGTTATATTTACCTAGACATGTTCTTCTATATGCTACATGGTTACATTCACATATTATATATTTGTCTTATCCTTTTGAGTTGAGGTAACTACCAAGTCCTATTCTTCCCTTACCTCAAAAGGGGGGCATATCAGTGGGGGCATGTCATATAGGCATGTACTCCACATTTATTTAGTATTTGGCACAGTTTTCAGATTTAATAAGGGCATGTCATATAGGCATGGCTTCCACACATTCTCAATTTTTAGATTTAGTGGGGGAATTTCATATAGGCATGGATTTCACACATTCATATTTTATAGATTCATTGGGGGCATGCTTTGGAATCATGTTCTCCACACTTATTTAGTATTCAATATTTCCATATCACGATGGGGAAATGTTTTGGAAACATGTCCTCTACATTGGTACTTATATCAGTTTTATATTTATCCATACATAATGGGGATAAGATTTGGAAGCATGTTATCCACACTTACACAGTTTCCAAATTGTCCAAAGCACATAGTTATATAATTTAGGTTCATAGTTATGGAAGAATTATACACATTGGTAAAATTATTATACATAGTTTTAGTATGAGACATATATAAGGTGTATATGATATGCAATATGCACTTAATATTACAAAATCCAAATCAATTTTATATTTTAAAGCACTCTCAAGTACTATCATCACCCACCAGGATATACTTTTACACACTCATACCCAAGATGAACTTTTATGAACTATATAGAGCCAATCTACGATAATAGTTGGTTCCCTTTTGGTATGTTTGAGGTGATTAAATCACTCAATATTACCAAGTTTTAAGGCTATAAATGGTTGTATCATCCAACCTTACCAATTTTATAGTATGATTTTACTTTGTTCACTCATGTTTATTATGTTATACTGTGACTGAGTTGCAAGGTTGAGCTAATCTCAACTATCGAGTGAAAATTTACCTTTTCTTTAAGTTTAGGAGAATGTACCTTCCAATATCTCTCTCTATCTCCTTATATATATGCACTTTCCATATATATATATATATATATATATATATATATATATATATATATATATATATATACATATATATATATATATATATAATCACACACACACACACATATATATATCATTGTAAGGCTTTGAAAATGAGATTATCACACACACACACACACACATAAATATATCATTGTAAGGCTTTGAAAATGAGATTATGACATATATATATATATATATATATATATATATATATATATATATATATATATATATATATATATATATATATATATATATATATATATATATATATTGTAAGGCTCTAAAAATGAGATTATGACATGTGTGTGTGTGTGTGTGTGCGTGTGTGCGTGTGTGTGTGTCATAATCTCATTTTTAGAGCCTTAAAATGATATATCTTTCAAATAACCTTGCCAATAGGGAAAGTGGTTACATTGATACATAGGTCCACTCCTAAACCTTGCTCTTTAAATTTGAATATTTTTAATTACTTTCAATTTAAAATTTTATGTATTGATTATATACTATAAAAAAATAGTTGCAGATCAATCACTAGTAAATCACTCAAATTGGACTCAAGCAAAGGCAAGGTGTGTTATACACACCTAGGTATGCATTCATTTCCTTTAAACTAGTAATTTGATTACTATATTAAAGGGTGGGGGGGAATGTAGAGACTATTTTATGGATTATATAGTGCCTCAATATTTAACACTTAGAAAACTTAGAACTTGGTTGTTCTTCTCAGTTTTAGACCTTTCCCACTTTTTAAAGTCTTACATCTACTCTATCTTGTGCCCCTTAGCCTATCTTTTAGTCTAACTAGTCTTATGTTCATGACCCAAACCTTATATATTTCTCATAATGCTTAAAACATGTGTATCTTCCACCTCTATAAGTTTTGAATCTATACCTACTTTCAAGTTCCCTGGACACTAGCATCTGGGATAGACACTGATGTTAGTGTCCTAACCTGATGGAAGTGTCTAATGCCCTAAAGTCTTCCAATTTTTAAATGAAATGTTTCCTAGTGGTAAGCCTAAATTATTTAAATATGAGTTAATTATTAAAAGGGATTGATATAAATTCAAGATCAACCTTCATTCATTCCTCACCTAGAGACTTCTTACCTACTCACTAGGTGAGCAAAGCTTCCCTATTTTATTTTATTTTCATATCAATAAAATGTACATCACATAGATAAGTTTGAAGTACTGAAGGATTAGCCTAAGATTTATATTTTCTAAGTTACAAGCTAGGTCACTATTGTACTTGTTTTGCATATATTGCATGATTCACACACAAGCTAATGCATTAGGGATATCTACATCAATATAAGGCCCTCTTCATAGTATTGACTATATAGATGGAACAAATCAATATAGGGGTCTTTGGGGTCAGCTCAACACTGTGTGCCCATGAACCCATTTTTTCTAAGGTGTTTTGAAAATTCATGAGGAGCAATAGTCCATGGTCTAGATCGGAATGCACCAGAGCAACGGTGAAGTCAAATCTAGAAGCATCTAAATGGTCACATCCTTTTCCAGTAGGTATTCCATATAGGATAGTTTTGTCAAGTTCATATAGTAGCATTGACATAATCTTTTAGGGTTGACGTTAGTGTCTATGGATCTAGAGGCCCTCAATCTAGAATCTGATGACTATTCTAGAATCTTCTTCTAGTATGGTTTCTACTTGTTCTAGATCTAGAACTGTATTAACATCAAAAAAAAGATAAGTACATTACTTATTTTCCATTTCTATATTTCTCATAGTTATACTTAATATTTTTAGTTTATCTCAGTTCAAGAAATTTGGTATATATTTATATCTGAGTTCAGCACACAATTGGCCTACTATAAATCTGATCATCACCCTTATACATTGTCATTTCTATATTCTTAACCTTATCTAACCAAGTAAGGATTTATATATCCAACTTTAGGGTAAAACACTTATCTATTCTAATTATATGTTATTTAGTGCATATTTTGTCATCAATCACACTTATGACAATACTAGATTAACAGCTAGTAATTGTGGACTAGATTAGATGATTTATAGAAAAAAAATCATGTTCATATATAATTTTATATATAAATTGTATTACATCATTTATTATTAAGGAGAATGAAAAGAATAATTTGAAGAATCAAAACATTTAATATAATGAATGTGCTAGTCTCAATTTTATTGTGTTGTGTATGACATACATGTTATCAGTTATTTTTTATTTTAATTATGTTTTTACTAAATATTAAAGTATTTAATCTATTAAAAAATCTTTAAAAACAACTAAAATTTTAAATAGAGTGAAATAATCACAAAGTGAGTCACTGATGGAAAAAATATCTCTAATAGGGTTTGCTAGCATGTTTGCTAATCATATTACCATTTTATCTAGCAAGCAGCTTATTTTATTATTATTAGTTTTCTAAAGGTTACACATTTATTTCAATTCATCTACATTTTCACCCTTTTGGTACATAATTTTGCATTTAATGACCTCATCCTCAACACCTATAGCATTTACTATAACATCATTTATTACAGGTATTTATGATGGAGCTATGGGAAGCAATGGCACCAAAGCAAGTAAAAAAATTCATCTTGAAGTTATTTCATGAGGTAATGACCTTATCCTTTAAATCTTCCCCAATGTTGTTTTATAATTCCCATAAGTAGATAAAGATTAAAACTAATCTATGAAAATTTTACATTTACCTATTTTGTTAGTTGCTTTCCTACTGAAAGTATATTGAATTTTTGGGTTCAAAACATTTGGTTA
Organism: Torreya grandis; assembly: GCA_037957365.1. Taxonomy (NCBI): domain Eukaryota; kingdom Viridiplantae; phylum Streptophyta; class Pinopsida; order Cupressales; family Taxaceae; genus Torreya; species Torreya grandis. The sequence continues at coordinate 8,533,519 of JARHVA010000013.1, read as the reverse complement.
GTTCCCCATTGTTTTAAGCTTAAGGGATTCTAGAATCTAACCATGTGCTTTTTCTTGTTTAATTTTAATAACCTAGAGCAATGGCATACAATTATTTTTCATTGGCCCTAGTTTATCCATAACAAATTGGTATTATTCTCTTATCAAACTTGAGACTTTGTCATCTTGAAACAATCCATATAAATAATACAAGTCTTGATATATTTTCTTAGCCTCCCCTACCCTGGTGTAATTTTTTCCATATATTGATTAAAACCATAGGTGCTTCATAGGGTTTAATCAATATTTTATGCATCTTGACCCTAGAAACATGTATGTGTGGAAGTGAATCTCACCAAATATCTCAAGAAACCCATTGACATCCAAAGTGGGGATAAACATTTTTCACTGAGGGTGATTTATGTCATCATAGTCAATACTATTTTTAATGTTGGGTCATGAACCAAAAATTATATTAGTTCCAATTGATGGACAACCCCAGACCAACCACACTACTCAAACCCTCTCATGAGGTGATTAAGAATGTAAACACATATTTGAATGGATGTACGGTTATTACCAAGAAGGGAAATCAAAAATTATGCACATTAGGTAAGGCCCAAATTACTATGTATAAACTAATAGCTTATTCTATGGTGGCTATAAATAAACCATCTTTTACCACCCCAAACATTAATGCACTTCCTATCATCTACAACCCAAAGGCAGTACCACTTTTCTCTCACTCTAAGAGACAAATAACATTCTCCAAACCATCGAACCCTACTCATGAGGAAAAACAACCAAAAGCAACATATCAACTTGTCATGGTTGACTGTAAATATTTATACAGTAGAGAACATAACACGTCTTCACCACATGAATATTGTGATTACTTGAAATAAAAGTGTAGGGCATTTTACTTGAGTTATTTCATGAAAGATAACCAAGAATCCTATGTGGAAAATAAATTTTCTATTATATCTCATGAGAATGAGGAAACCACTATGCAGACATAGATTAATTAATAATAGAGTACTCATGGAATGTGTGAGGTATTACTAGCAATGACTTGAAAATTAATTCTAAGGGATACATGTTAGTTATTTTTTAACATTATTATTTTTTCCTTGTAAGAAGTTAAAATTTATTTATTTTCTCACTCCTCTGCCATCAGAATAATTAATATTGGAGTTGTTTTTCAAATGTATTCACATGAGAATGAATGTGGGGTGTGGTATCACTGATTTTCCCATCCATTCATCTAATATTGTTTCTTTGATTGGATGCCACACATCAGGTAATTTGGACCCTCCTCGAATTTTTTGGTCACCTTCTTGGCATTGCCAATATTTATGCCTCTAATGATGTGATTGAAAGAATGAATTTTTAGGGTTGTATTGTTGACTCACTACTATTTGCCAAATGGATACTTTATGGTGATTTTAACATGATTTGTTCACAAGAGGACAAGGATGGGGTTACCCCCATGCAGTGGTGTGATAGATAAACAAAGGTATGTGTGTACATGTGTAACATGCATGATATCTTTGATCCTAACCATCACTGCTACATTATCTCCACCTCACCTTGGTTGAAATGGTCTAGATTTCACCAAGTCTTTCACAAAGTGGTGAAATGTTTAGACCATGATTTTATTTTTGAATAATTTTTTATATCTTCCAATAATTATGACCACCCTATGGTAGTCATTCATGATGTGTTGCTCTCATACCAGCTTCTCATTAAAATTGAGATGAGTGGCCCATTCCTCAAGCCAAGATTGCCAAATCTCAATTATATCTTGATATTTCCCACCTTCATCACTCTAGGATCAAAATGTTCACAATTAGATCAAGAAATATTACTCCATAGCCTTATAGAACTTATGGTTAAATTGAGTGGTGGGATAATGCCATTAGTAGGATTATGTTCATTTTCTATATTATATCCAACAAGACACTAATTTTTTATGTAGATCCCACATGAACTCACACCATAAATTTAAATGGTTTTCACATGATTTGGAGATATCTCACTTCAATGAAGATTTATAAAAATAAGCTACCTTGTGGTAGCATAAAATTAAATTTGAAGAAAACTACCAAGCTCGGAGAGCTCAAGTTTAAGCTCATTTATACTAAAAAATAGGGATAGAGCTTTGTAAAAAGATTTCTCTATACTTGGTTCCAAAAAAATATTTTATTATGTTAAAGCCATTCAGTAATTTAGATCTTGGCTTACACATCTTATTGATATTATAAATGGATTTGTGGCTTATTATCATGTTGTGTTTTTCATCCCAACCATATATACCTAAACCAAAATATTCTCTTAACAAATGTCTCCAAGTGGTTTTCTAAAAAATGGTTGAAGATAAACTAATGGCATGTGATAGGATTATATGTATTGAATATCTTCATAAGGTGGTCATGTAATGGTCATCAATAATGCCCTAGGTTTTTATGGTTTTCTCTATGAATTATATCCAACTCTTTGGGATATTATGTGTCACAATTTGTACAAAGTCTATCTTAAAGCCATTTAACCCCATTATTTTGGAAAGCCCATTAGCTAAGGTAATATTAAATTCACTTCCAATCTAATGGATTTGGAACTCATAACTAGTTGGCATCCTATTACTTTGCTTAATGTTTCCTATAAAATTATTTCTAAAGATATTATTCTTCAAGTTAGATATATTCTTACCATCATTTTTCATTCTGAACAAACAATGTTCATATGCAATAGAAGAATATTATAGAACATAATTTTTTCTCAACAAGGAATGGAATGGACCTAAAGTTTTTACTAAAATTATATATTCATCAATATTGATTTTGAAAAATCCTATAACTGAATTGAATAGCCTTTCATATTGGCTATGCTTCAAGCCTTAGGATTTAACCCCATGGATTTCAACATAATTAAAATTAATTTTCAAGATGCATGCACCTACATTGAAATTAAAAGGTTTCAATCTTACCCATTTGATCTATTCTTCTTTTTCCATTAGGGTTTCCCACTAGTTCATACTCTCTATGTGATAGTTGTTAAAGGCTTTAGCTACTTGCTAGCTAGTTACTCTTCCAAAAACATGGTCAAAGCTATATTTGTTTCCAAAACTCCCTCTCAAATGGATAATGATAAAAAAATTATTACTTTCTTATATTGGTTGAAGAAGAGAACTACATATCCAATTCTCTAATAAAAAATTGATGTGTTTTGTCTAGAATTGGGTTCTTCCATTCAATGGAAACAAACCCAATGTTATAGACAATACATCTCCCCCTTGCCTACTTAGTTGTTGTATTATAAGTGAAATTAGATTCATCCTAGAGATAAGTTTAAAATTATGGGCATAACATTTGTATTTAAAGGCTCTCCATTTAATTTTCTAGTAGTATGTGGTGCACAGGGTGGAAAAACAATTCTTATTAGATATCCAAACCACTCTCGTTAACAAAAATATTCCAAATTTTCTCTAAGGTTCTTATTGGCACTCATGTTTACTACTCCTCTTGTTACACTCCCTCTTAGGCTTCCTATGCTTAATTATAAAATAATTTAAGGGATTTTCTATGGGTGAACATTTAGGGCAATTGAGGATTCCATCGAGTAGCTTAGGACATATGTTATAAGTCAAGGTACTTATGAAGGCTTGGAGTTTTAGAAATTCAAATCCAAAGCTATGATCTTTATTCTAAATTAATCATATATGTTTTGGATGGTAATGAAATCTATAAAATCATTATTATGAATTGCATCACTTAGGTCATCCCTATGGGCAAAGGTTATTATAAATATTTGAATTTTTAAACTCTATTGCTCACTTAGGTCTGTATCACCATTGTGGGAACCTTTGTAGCTAAGAGTATCTAAAAGGCTTCAGATCTTATCAAAAGGCATTTGATTTATTAAAATGATTGGTTTTGATCTACACTATCTCTCAATGGTCTATCCCTATGGTGGCTTCTAGTTATTATGTATAATGTGAATTCTGCTTCGCCCTTTTGCCCTAGGTTAAAGGTCTTCAATTTTTTAGAAATTGAATAAAAATAATCTCAAACCTATTTTTTAATCAAACCATATAATAGACATCTTGCATATATTACACTACTAATTTCAGTGATAATCTATTGATCATGAGTCCATCTTAGAAATTCAAAATTCCATACTTAATATCCATTTCCACAAGATTGGCATGAAAACTACCTCTAGGTGGTAGATTGAATGTAAGTGGCCTGTTGAGACCCCCTTCCACCAATATAAACCTTGTTTACATTATTAACTTCTCTCTTTGCAGTCTATTCTTGTGAAAACTCTCAAATCCAAATGGAAAGTCAATTCCAAAAAATATATATATTTGGAGAAGAATATTTGATCTTATGTGGATAGCTATCATTGAACAAAATCAAGCACACTTCTTTTGGTATATTTTATACTAAAGCCTCCCTATTGACTCTCACTTGGTGCATCTTAGTATGGCTCACCTAGTTTGCTTTGTGCACAAACATCCGAAAATATTTAAATGTATTTTCTTATTTTTTAAGTTTGTTCAATTTGCTTTGTATTAAATTCACATCCTCTTCCAACCATTTTGTCCTTAGATGTTTACCTAAAATATGGTGCTTTTATGGGATTTGACCATGATTCATGAAAAAATTCTAACAAATTTGGTATGTAGGAGGTTGAGAATATCTCCAATATTTCTTTGAAAATTTCCCTCTTTTTCTTAATCAAATTGGGATTATATTGTACTATATATTTAGATATTTATTAGAAGATGTTATAATGGATAGCTATGATTTAAAAATTAGTTAATAGTTTTTTTTTTCTAATTTGGATATTTTCGCCTAACACATTTTCATAAATAAAATAAAAAATGCATGTTTATAGAGATTTTATTTTAAATTATAAGCTGGAAAAAAAAAAATGATTAGAACATATAATATATTTATTTAAAATAAATATAATATATATTCATTTAAAATAAATATAATATATATTCGCCTAGAAAAATAGATAATGTGAAAACACATCCCAAACAAACAAACTATATATATATATATATATATATATATAATATTTTTTTTAAATTATCATTCTTAAATCTGTTTGAACTCATATAATATTTAATTATTTATTCATAAGATACCATTAGAAATTTCTAAAATTTGAATCAAAAAATAAATCCATTTAAAGGGGAAAAAAAAAATTAAATAAATTCAATTTATAAAATTATTTCTCAAAATATATATTTATTTTTTTCATTTGATCAAGGAAACTTGTTTTTGTTTTTTTTTGTTTTTTTTTTTTTTAATAAAAAAACAGAGTGAATTCATATCATCAAAGAAAGTTCTCAAAAAAAAATTATATATCCAATAGTGTTCTAGCGGAGGCATGGAATCATATTCAATCAAAGATTTAGAAATAAATAAAGAAAAGATTGGTCCAACAGTTTATAGGGAACATTTTGTTCTATAACAAAACACACTTATTAATATAAAATAATAAATTATTTTTAATATAAATCTAATACTTAATATACACTCAGTTGAAGATCTAGTTCAATGATGGACATGCGAGATCTGGGCAACCATGCAAGAAACCATGCAGCGCTCAACAATGGCAACCCCGCAGAAACAATAAATAATAATGCGGCTTATGCTCTCTTGAACTGGACTTGTTATCACCATCGATAACAAGCCACTGGTTTCGTTCTTTGTCCGTATAAGTACCCAGTGACCTGAAAATATTGCTATGCATGATATACATCCTCACTATTTTGTTCCAGATTTACATCCTCACAATAATTACTGTGTTGAAAATTAAAAAAGGAGGCCATCTAAATTCCATACCTGCAAAAATAAGTTAACAGAAGGAGAATTCCGTCCATCTATTCCGTCTCAGCTGCTCAATTTTACAGATCCTCTCATGCAAAATAATATATTATTTCTTGAGCTCTCCTTAGCCCCTTCAGTCACCACAGATGAAAATAGATAATGTCCATGAAGAACAATATGTTATACAGTTCTCTCAGCAGCTCGATTCAACTCTGTTGCCACAAAGGAAATGTCCATTTTCCTGATCTTCATTCTTTGATGTAGTGATTTGCATTTTAACTCAAGCAGTTTGCTTTCTCTAACAAGATTTTTTCTGTCCATGAAAATCTTACGTCTGTGTTGGGCTAAATCTTGAATGTCACAAGAAGAAACTCCTGCTGTGGCGATGTTTTGATTGAGATCCTTTATAACCCTCTGTAACTCGCCCAACGACTCCACCACAATGTTTCTTTTCAACTTATATTCCTTTTTAACTATTCTATCAAGATTCTGAAGCTGCTTCATCTTCAACAGATTTCCAACTGTCGCAGGTATAGGCTTCTTGTATATGGTTTTTTTAATGACCTCTAACTCTTTTTCGTAACCTTGTATTATTCTTACCCATTCCTCAGTCTTTTCATCTCGGCAGACAATGTCCTCTTCTTCTCAAATTGCCTCGTCATTGTCATTGTCATTGTCATTGTCATTGTCATTGCCATTGCCATTGCAGGAAGGGTCAATAGTGCTACCAGTCGGCCTGTTCATAAATGAAACCTCATGATAAAATTTTGAATCGGATCCTCTTCTGTGATCAAAACTAAAACTATGATCTGCCGACTGTAGTAATAGATGAATCTGTGAGCAGCGTCACCCTCATTTTTGTAATTTTTGTAATAGATGAATCTGGTTGCCCTACAGAGTAAAATACTTGGAGATCACTGTTAGATTAGTAATAGACTAAAATACGGCATGCAGTATTAAAATAAAAAAGAAAGCTAAAAATAACGAGTCCACTGTTAGTTTTGATGAATCTTAAAATAGACCACAATTTAAATGATATTTATTTTGAGATTATTTTAATTTTTAATAACTAATCTTGTGTGTGCTGCATATTATTTCTTTTTTTTTTAAGATATTGCTAACAGTGAAAATGATACTAATTCAAGATTGATACATTTAATTATGAATTGAAAATCATATGGCATGGAATGAATTTATAAAAATAGGATTACAAATACAAGTAACCTTCCTATATTTTCCTTTCGTCTAAATGTAAGAGTATTTTAATAATGATTATTATTATTTTGATAATTTAATTGATTAAAAGTAATTTATATATAATTAAAAATTATGTATTTAAAATCAAAACTGTTAATTAAATATTTGTGCAAGTGTTTTTAGGTTAATTTTAGAAGAATAAAGCTATTCAATAGTTATAGATAAGATTATTTTATTTTTAATGAAAATATTCTTTATTTTTATCTTTTAAATAAATTTAGAATAATTTATTTATAAAAAATTATGTTTACATATATTTTATATATATATAGTATTACATGAAATTTTATTAAGGAGAATGAGATAAATAACTGAAAAATATTTAATAGGATGAATGTGTATCTTTAAATTTTATGTTGTGTATGGAATATATAGTGTGAGTTAATTGTATTTAAATTTTGTTTTTGATAAACAATAAGATATCTAATTTATTAAAAAATATTCAATTGGTATCAAAATAAGGTTTGGGTTGTAGTTTTTTGTTTAGGTCTTCCTAAAAATAGATCATGTGAAATACTAACTCTTTTTCCATTATAGAATTTAGTGGAATTGACTGTGAGTATTGAAGCATCAAGACGATGACTCTTCTAATAGAAGAATACTTATAGAAGGTTGTATAAACTAGTTATGAAGACCCACCTGATTGGGCCACTATTCCAGTTCATAATAGACAAGCCAAAAAAAAGCTAAGAAGAAAAATTCACAAGCTTTGTTTAATATTCAGAAAACTATACTTAAGATCATATATCCAAGAATTCTAAGTGCAAGGACAACCAAGGATGCATGAAAGACCCTACAATAATCTTACCAATGTAGTGAACAAGTCAAAGTGGTTAGGTTGCAGACTTTGAAGAGAGAATTTGAAGGTGCAAGAAGAATGTGTGAGTGATTTTTGTGTAAGAGTAAATGATGTGGTCATTAAGATAGTTACTCTTAGAGAAATATTGAATGAATAAGTTGTAATGAAAAAACTTGTGTTAAGGTGTCTAACACCAAGGTGGAACCATGTTACTATCATCACTGAAAAAAACAAATATTTGACTACTCTTGAGTTTGATCACCTAGATAGATCTATTATGTCCCATGAAGAAACACATTCAAATAAAGTGACAAGAAGGATTTTCCTCAAAATTAAATATCACAAAGAGTGTAGGTGTCAACACTTGCAACAAAAACAACTAAGTATAAGGCAAACATAGAATAACAAACACCAAAAGAAATCAAGGACAAAGAAAAAATAGAAATTATAAGTATTCAAGAGGAAATAGAGGAATAATATGTGGTTCAATTAAAAAATTAATAGGTAGAGATAGTTTTGATAAGATAGAACTTTAATGTCATTACTTATGCATGTACGCACACTTTGAATGAAAATGTAGATTAAAAGCAAGAAATGAAAGTAGAAGTGATAATAATGCTAATGAGGATGAGGATGTTTCTCCATGAAATTTATTGATTTCATATGACAAAGGTAAAAACAGTTATAAAGAGATTTGGTACCTAGATTCAAGGTGTTCCAATCACATGTCAGGGAATAATTAGGCTTTTTATACAATGGACAAAAGTTTCAAAACTAATATCAAACTTGTTGGTGACAAATATTTGGAGGTGAAAGCATGAAAAAGAACCATGAAGGTGAATACTAAAGAAAGTAAGAAATGTATTAATGATATTTATTACCCCTCAAAGTTAAGGCATAATTTTTGGAGTGTTGGAAAACTATGTGAAAAGAACTATAAGGTGGTGTTTGATGATAAGTAACGTATAATCTATGACAATAATAAAGTAAATAAGGTTGTTACAATTTTACCTATTTATATAAATAGGATATTTTATTTGATTTTTGGAGAACATAGTATCAACCTCACTGATGGCATACAAAGATAAGAGTTGGTTGTAGCATCTCAAGTTTGGACACTTTAATTTTCAACGTTTGAAGTCACTAACATCACAAAAATTTATCTATGATTTTCCAAAGGTTTAAGATCATAAGGAGGTTTGTAAAGGTTGTGGTAAATGAAAAGATGCAAGAGAAAAGTTTCTAAAAGCTAGCGCATGAAGGGTTCATCATCTAGTTTAATTGGTTCACTTTGATATTTGTGGTCAATTGTTTAGCCTATGTTCATGTAGTTGATTAAAAAATAAAGAAGTTATATCCAAAGAGTGAGTCTTGTATTTTTGTTGGATATAGTGAACAAATCAAATCTTATAGGCTTTATAATCCAATCACTAACAATATTTTTGTGTTGAGATGCATTTTTTTAATGAATGGGAAGTGTATAGTCATGGCAAAGATAAATGCCATAGTGACAAGCCCATATCTATTAGTAATGATGGTATTTATAATGATATTATTGATGAAAAATCTTGCTAGTACTTTAGCTTTAAGTGCTACAAGTCCACTAAGCATCCCATCATTTAGTTTTTGTATTCCAATTACAAGTCATGCTTTAAGTCATAGTTTTGTAAGGAAATAAAGAAGCCTAAGTGAAATTTATCAAAGTGAAACAAGTCAAACACATGAAAAATGTCCAAAAGGTGAGATAATAAATTATGAACCTTTTACATAAGCTAATTTTGAACCATCATGTTTTGAATATGCATGTACTAATAATGTCTGGGTGTAATTAATTCAAGAGTAAATGTATTCCATTCATACGAATGATACTTGGGAACTTATAGAACTTCCACATGATAATAAGTGTATTGGTACTAAATAGGTATACAATACTAAGTACAATAGTGATGGTAATATTGAAAGACACAAGGCATGTCTAGTTCCAAAATGATTCACTCAAAGATATGACATATATTATGAAGAGACATTTGCACCATTGGAAAGACAAGATACAATTAGAATGGTTTTTTCACTAGCAGATCAAAAAAATGTAACGTACATCACATGGATGTGAAAAGTGCTTTTTTGAATTGGTACTTAGAAAAAAAATTATATGTACATCAACCAAAATGTTTTGTATTTCAAGGAAAATAAGACCAAGTATACAAATTGAAGAATAATTTGTATGGCCTCAAGCAAGCACCAATAAAATGGTGTTACAACCCAATTCACATACCTATTTCATAGACTATTATATATTTTTCAACACACTTTTATGTTGTTATCTATACTTATATAATTGTTATTTTGATGGTACTACACTAGTTATGATATAATCTGATTTAGATCATGTTTATTTGATAATTTTAGTAGTAGTTATGTTAAAACAAGGTGATTTGGTTATCTTGGTTACAACATTAACTTTAACTAGTTTTTTTACTTTGTACTATTCAATTTAGTCATATTATCATGCTATTTTATATCATTTAGGTGTTTTTAATGCCTATTTGTGGTTATAGGTACATGTACATGAGCTAGGCTAGTAGTGGACTCAGATGATCAAGGCAATGATAAGTCAAGGCAGCGAGCAGTTAGGTGACACCAACATAGGTAAAAGGGATATAATGCATAAGCCATTAAGTAGGAACAGTCTGTCAGTTGTGATTATTTCATCACTTGTTATATTATTTTGTTATTTTGTCATTTTTGGTTTTGATCATCTTACTCGAACTCATTCTTGAACTTCCCTACTTATTTCATTTTACTATTATATTTTTTAGCCTTTTGGTGTTTTATTGATATGAAGGGTTATTATTTTATTATTATTTTTTAATTATTTTAAATCCCCTCTTGGAGATGTTATTCGACCATTTGCTATTGTTTAAATCCTAGGTCATAAGACCTAATTAAATGCTTTGCTAAATATTTGATTTAGTAATTATAACCTATCTAAAAAGGGGTGTCAACATTTTGAATTCAAAACAAAAAGAATTATGACTAAAATCTTGGTTAATGGAACAAAATATTCATGAATTTAATTTGTTAAATTTGAGAGATATTAGGATCTTTGTCCATAGCATTATTTTTCTGTTTTTATTGAGGGTAGTTGAGGAGAGAGGTGTAGGAGAAAGATGGGTGGAAGAAACCCTAGGAGAAAACAAGAATGGTGACAGTTAGTAGATGGGTTTGAAAACCCTACCAGGAGAAAGGAGGGAGAAAGAACAACTTATGGCTCAGTTAGAAAAGGAGGCTAGGCATGATGCAATACATGAAACCTATTTAGCAAGTACACAATAACTCCATTTCTTGGAAGACAAAATCGAATCAAGTAAGTGATGTATTACTTTTAGAAAAGGGAAAGGAATATCTATTTCGAATATAATTTGCGTTAAATTAAAATTATTTGTAGGTTCATGAGGAAGTCATAAGACTTTTTGATGAACCTAAAAACACCCTGAATCAATTAAATCAATGTAAGATTTTGTTTTTGATATATGGGTTATTTTTTTTTAGGTTACCAAGCCATTTAAAAATTTTGGGTTTGAACCCTAGCAATGAAATCTCTATTTTTGTTGATATAACTCTTTGCTAGGAATATGGACAAATTAAATATTTTATCACTTATATTTTTCTTGGTCATTTTGGCATTAAGATTGTAAAAGACATTTTAGGTTTTTATTTTGTTGTTTACTATGACATTTTGGGTTTCCAAAATGAGGGTTTCATTTGTATGGCCTTTTTTTTTGGTAGAGGCCTGGTGATATTAATTTGTTGGGTTTTATATTGCTAATTACTTATGATAATTTGGGCTTCTAATTAGAGTTTTAGTACTATGGCCATTCTTCGGTAGAATTTGTGTAATAGTTTATTAGGTTTTATTTTTATTATATGCTCATGACATTTTAGAAGTTTATTAATTTTTCCTCATAAAAATGGTTGGGTTGAATATCTAAATTTTTTAGATTAATATCCTAACACGTATTGCAACATTTTGGGCAATATTGGCTTTGCTTGATTGGTATTATTTTTTGTAAATATATTTGATCTGGTAGTATGAGTATTTACATTATCTAGTTTATATTATTGGATCTTTGAATAAGTTATTTAGATCCTTAGTATTATCATTTATCTACAATTGCATTTGAATTAAAATTTTATTATATGAAGGTTAGTTATAGTGATTTCATCACTTTTCATAATTGTTGTAGGTGATTAAATAATTATACCTAGTTAGATGGTGAATGAGTGAGTTGTTTAACTCCTTGGTGATTTATTTAACTAGTTTTAAATGTGAATGTTGAATTTTATCTCATGGTTCTAGGTGATTATTTTATCTCACTATGGGTGTTGGTTTTTTTAATTTGATCATTGGCATACCTTGAGTAAATCATGAAGGTATAACAAGCTCAATGGAGAATATAATCGATAACCATGAGACCTTCAGAAAAGGACAAAGGTTTCCATATTTGCATGATTATTGGTGATTATGTTTTAAGTCAAGTTTTAAGCTTGTGATGAATTTATTATCTAGTGAACAATTATTGCAATTCAATAATGGCTTCCCTATTCCCTATTGCTCACATCCTCATCCCATAAACCATTAAATCTAGACTCCACCTATTAACTGATGGTTGGGAGTGTTAAGGGCCACCTATTGGGGGGCTCATAAGATAGGTCGGGGGGACGGTTCATGAGGAGAGACTCTCTTTACAATGGTTTAGTCAGTTACTTATTTGATCTTATAGATGAATCATTGAATTATTTTACTATAGTATGTTTTATAATTGTAAAAACATTATTTTGTTAATACATGAAAGTAGATGAAAACAAGATTATATGATTACTTCTTTCCAATTTAGTATTGAATAGTTAACTCAGACTACCAAGTTGAATGGTACATTGTATGCTTGGTATGTTATTAAATTTTTAATAAAAATAATAATGAGTTATAATTTATATTTTAGCGTTAGTAGTTCATTTAGTAAACTAGTAAAAGTAGTTGACTTTTATAATTATGAGTTATTCTAGTATAAACTATTGTACTTTCACATTAAAATACATTAAGTTAAAATCATTATCAAGTGTTAGAAACATCATTTCAGACTATTTATATAATAATGTAACATCATAGTTAAATGGGTATAATAATAATAGGTTCATTTTATGTTTGGACAAGTTATTTGCATGAGTTTTATACAACTGCACTTAAATTCATTTTATAACATGTGAAAGATTGTTGTTAGCAAAGTACAAGTTGAGTTGAAAATACATTCTCTCTAAAATTATATGTTATTTTGACCTTCCCTTGGCATGCTACATCTAAGTATAATAAAATTTATAATTAAATGTTGATTCAAAAACAAGCTGGATAATTTAAGTTGCATCACTAAAATTACCCAATCTCTATTAGCGAAAAAATGCATAGATAATGTTAGCATCATAGCTATTTCATTCTAATTATTTAAGTTGTTTCATTTAAATTATAAATTGATAATTACTGTATTATTTATTGGATTTAGTAAATAATTCAATAAATTGAAATGATTTAGGTTGCAACAATGAAGTATCCTTTCCTAAATTAAATTTCTCTTCTTTTATGCAAAGTCAAAGCATAATAATACATTAAAAACTATGTTTGATTGAATATTTCATAGATCCATTTAATGGAGTAAATTCATTATTAATTAAATAAGTCTGTATAAATTCTAACAAAGTTTTTAGTAATTCTTTCAAGGTTTGTATCATCACCTATTGAAGTCTGTATCACTTGTTGATGAAGTTTGTAGCTAGGAATGATGAAGTCCATAGAAATTGATAACATTCGTATCTAGGACTAGTGAAGTTTGTAGCTCTACCAAAATACTAGATCTTCTACCAAAATATTCTTCTAGGCCATGGGATCATACCAAGACTTGTTATCATTTATTTTATCTAGTTACATTACCTGTATACACAAAAGTGGAAAAAGCTTGTCTAGTATTATGAGTTGAATATGATAAAGAACTACAAAATATTGTTAGTATAAATAGTTTTGATGTTCTTAGAAGGATTAATTATGGAAAATAATGAATAAAACAAATTATTTATAATCATATGGATTAATTTTAAATGATTTACATTTATTATTAGTTTAAATTTAATTCTACGTTATAATTGGTTCTTATAATAACAACCAAATAATAAGTAAATAGTACTTTAGAGATTTAATTACTTACATACAGGATGGTCCTAAGTTTCTATGAGGAAAAGTTAAGTAGTATTGATCAATGCTATGATGATCACTTGTGTGAATACATCTATCTTTGACAAGAATCCTGATAATTAAATTAAATCACAATAGTAAATTGTTTTATGTAAAATGATAAGTGGGAGCATGTAGTACAATGACCTATAAAACTTATAGATCATGGTATAATGCTCTATATATGGATATTACTACAAATGGCTCTTTACTTACCCAAAATTCATTAAATTCCTATTAAAATTTTAGGGATCTTAAAGGGTATAAGTCCCATTTACTAACTTGACAGATGAACATTATTGATTGAGTCAAATAGAACAATGTTACTTCTATATTATAAATCATGGCTTATAAAAAAATGTCACAACTCTTGAACTTAGGAACAATAAACAATTCCCTAGTTATTTAACATATCCATAACATTCAAATAGCTTTATTAACCTAAGCATCCCAAGTACAAAGAAGGGGTAGATAAGCTACCCTGACCTATACCCAAACTTATGTAGATGTGAGTCTCTTGGATAGGATAAAGAAACCTAGGTGGACCTATTAGGAAGGTGTCTTCCTCCATATATTTCAAATCTTATCTCTATGGATCATATATCGATATGCCTCAAACTACATGTAAATTTTATAGGGTAATAATCTTTCTTGTAGAATCTTCTAGGGGTAATTACCCTAATTAATGGTTTTATGTACATAAATTTGGTTATGGGGATTGTGATATGTCATGTAAAACCAAGTTGCTTGTACTAGACCTTATTCATTATTCTGTTGTGTACTCTAAATGAAGTGATGCTTCTTTTTTTGGGTCATTTCAAATGGTATCCCTAAATAAAAGGATATTTTAAGTAGAATAGATTCAAAAGAAGCAAGAATGAGCCTATTATTTACTACAAATAAGAAGGTAATGATATCCTTATTATAATTTTATATGTTGATGATTTATTGCATATGGTTAGAAGGTCTAATATGAAAGATGAATTATAAATTACTATGATGAATGATTTTGAAATGAAAGAACTAGGTCTCATGCAATACTTCCTAAGGATGGATGTTCATCAAATTAAAGATGAAACTTTCATTTTTCAAACAAGGTATGCAAAGGATATATTGAATAAATTCATTATGGTTGATTATAAACCAATATCTACTCTAGTTACTCCTAGAGTTGTGTTATGTAAATAATATGGTTCTAAATTAGTTAATGTGACAACTTATAAAAGTATTGTTAAAATCTTAATGTTTCTAACTCACACATGATATTATATTTTTTATTTAGTTTTTATTATTTCAAGGTATATGAAGCCATTCCAAATTCATATAAATGTATCCAAGAGGATTTTAAAGTATGTGAAAGGTACTATCAATTTCAATATTCACTATTATACTATTAAAAAGTTTGAACTTGTTAGTTTTATTGATTCTGATTAGGGAGGTAGTTTAGATGACAAAAAGTCAACGTCTAGAAGGGTGGATGCATAAATTTTAGGGATAAAAAACAAGACATAATGAAAAATACAAACCATTTTTGTAAAGGGTGTATGCCTTTTTTAAAAGGGTGTATTCCTTTTTTTTTTAAACCAATGAAAAATTAAGAAAGGATCAGTCTCGACCCTAAAGGGTGTATGCCCTTTGGACTGCAAAGGATGCATGCCCTTTTGAAAGACTATTTTTTTTGTAATTATAAGGGTGTACGCCCTTTGCAAAGGATGTACGCCCTTTTGAAAGACATTTATTTTTTTGCTTTTTGTAATTAGATATATTATTTTTACAAGGATATATTTAGTAAAATAAATGTTAAGTATAAGAATCTTATTCTTATGCTTTAAATTTATTTTACTAAATATAACAATTTAGGGACACTCAGCATCTTCTAAAATTGATTACAGAGCTATAGGAGTTACCATTTATAAGTTAGTTTTTCAAATTGCATTCCAGTCAATACTTAGTTTTCATAATTTTAGGATCAAAAGATAGAATGAGAAACATGGCTATAAATCATGTTACATATGTAATAGATCTATACCATTAAGGATTGCATGCCTATTTTACCTACTTTAGTATTCCTTATCTACTTTATTATGCTCTACTTAATTAAATAACTAAGCCATATCTCTTAAGGACTACAACTCGAAACTCATATCATAATAACTCTACCCTTTATAGGCATATTAGGCCAAATTCTACCTCTTAAAGACTTGATACAAAGAGGTCTACAACTACCTTATTTTTTGAATTAATTTAATTTAAAAACTCAATTAAAATATCAATACAATGATACAAGAATCATAGGTGTCTAAGAATCATTCCAGTGCAGAAGGCCACACAAGCTCAAAATATCAATTAGATCACCAAAGTGCCCAAAATATTGACTGAGTCCTAAACACTGTTACGGTATTGTGTATAGGTGTGTTTGGTCTTGAAAAGGTATTATTAATCTAATATCATCAAAGGATTATTATAAATATTTATTAATATGTTTGGAGACTATCTTTGGGGATAAGAAACCAATTCCCTTTATTTTTTTCTTAAGAATTAGAATTCAATGGAAACTCTACTCTTTAGGTTTAGATGACCTAATTTGCTTACTTGGAAGGATATTGACTTGGCTTAATTGTCAAATGATTTGAATAACTTTACTTTTAATTACTCTATAGTATTTACATAATAACATTAGGCCTTAATAAGAGGCTTATACTCAATCAACAAATTTGGAGATGTACTATACTTGGAGTTTGTTATCTTTGCCTTGGAATCTTCTTAACAACCTTGTTCTCAACCTAGAAAATGAACTTTAATTAATGGGTCTATCAATATGCATAAATTAATAGACTACAACATGAAACCCATAGCATATATATAGTAATGATATATTCATTCATACATTACATCTACCACATACATGGTACTACATGTAGGTATTTGGTCACTCATACATGACATCTTCCTATGTTTGTGATATGGTCACTCATATTGGACATGAATGCAACTAATAACCCTAGTGCACTCCATTTTCACTTAAACCATTAACCCCAAATTCCTAACCCTAAAAACTAAACCTTAAACCCTAAACATTGAAACCTAAACACTAAACCCTAAACCTTAAGCCATAAACCCTAAACCATGAACACTAAATAATATACCTAAACACTAGACCCTAATCCCTAAACCCTTAACCCTAATAAATTAGATCTAAACCAAAAATAATAATCCATAAAACCTAAACTATAAACCCTAAACATATAAAATTAAGACATTAAACCTTATATTTTATACCCTAAAACCTAAATGTAATCCCTTAACCCTAAACACCAAACCATAAAGTAATCCCTTAACCCTAAACACCAAACCATAAACCTAAAATCCTAAATCCTATACCCTAAAACCTAAATGTAAGCCCTTAAACCTAAATCCAAGCCTAAAACATTAAACCATAAGTCACAAACCTTAAACATTAACTCCTAGATCAAAAATTCTAAACCCAAATCGAAAACCAAAAAACCAAAACCTTAAACACTAAACCTAAATCCCTAAACCCTAAACCTAAAATCCCAAACCCCCAGCCATAAACACTAAACCCCAAATCCTAAACCCTAATCCCTAATCCCCAAACACTAAATCCCAAACCTTAAATACTAAACGCTAAGTTCCAAACCCCAAACCCTCAACCAAACCCTAAGACCAAAACCTTAAAACTTATACCATAAACCCTAAGTGTGAAATAGTAAACTGAACACCCTAACCCCAAACACCAAGCCCAAAACCCTAAAATCTAAAATCTTGGTCCCTTGAGCCATAAACTATAAATCACCAACCTTTAAGTATAAAATATAAATAATAAGATGATGAGGCTGGTATAGCTTTATAGAAGATTGACACACATTACATAGAATAGATAAACAAATTAAAACACAATATATCATAATATTCTTTCACTCCAATTAATTAAATCATTCTAGGACATTACACAAAAATATAGGAACATTATTCTTATATTTATGGAGAACATCTCTCCACTAAATTCTCACCCAAATCCCTCTAATTATGTAAAACACCTAAATATGATATATTGTTATAAATCATAATAATATATCTTAACAATATAATATATGCTAAACTAATATTGTTATATTATTTATAACAATATTCTGATATTTTAACAAACTAACTAACTAATTACAATTTGCCTCTCAATAAATACTCAAATCTACATAATGTAAAAGCTAGATTTCCTAACATCCCCCCCCCCATAGTATTTATATGGTGCAAAAACATTCACTCTTATCTATAGTATGCTCACTTCTTGTAGCATGCCCTATTTGGATCATGACCATGATATGAAGAGAGCCTTACTCCTCCCATGATTTTACAGGTTTACCACAAACCTTGACATGAACAGGTACCTCCTTTTATCTATTGTTCACCTCTTAGTGGTTTTCTAGATCTCTATCATAGACCCTTTCAAGATCCATGAACTAACTTACATTGGTGATTCATGTCCTTTCAAAATGTCTTCACATTAGGGAATCATGTTTGGAATTTTACACATATTACATTACATGAACGAGCTTTATTCTTTTGTTCTTATTTTGTAAGAACACAGTGGAAACTATAAAAAAACACACCATACAAAAAGTCACCATATCATTGGTGTTGCCCCATGATTGGAAACTAAGGAGAGGTTGATGAAGTACCTCCATCCTCCATGTATCCTCTTTCTTCTATTAGGTTCACTTTTCACTTAGTTGATGAAGTCATGAAACTCAATTGCATGTCATTTTGACTGAAATGGGGTCCCCCCTCAATACTGACCCAATTGACATTAGGACATTGCATACAAATGATAGTGCATCCTTTACAACAAAATATTTAACTTTGAGAATTCTCTGACATATAAGACTTTTACAAACCATGATATTTTTAACGACTTGTACACTCTTGACATAAAAATGACCATGATGATAAACAATAATAACTATTATGACTTTTGACTTTTTTAAGCATTTTTTATGAATTGACAAAATGACTCAACTCATTATTACCCTTTAAGAAACAAAATGACTCTTCTCTTTTGACAACTAAAAATAATAATTAACTATTACTTTTTATTATAACTATATGGTAAAAGCTATGTGTTAAAAAAATTAATATTTACCTATGACAATAAATTCTCAAGCATTGACATTTTTTGAGAAATGATACGAAACACTAAAAATACTTATAAGAAAAACAAATCAACTACTTATAAACAATAAACTACTACTAATACTAAATAAAGACTTTTAAAAAATTAAAACTTTATTGACATGACTCAATGTTAACTGACCTTGATGGAAGGCATTAAATACTGAGTATCATGTTTTGAATTAACTCATTTAGCATGTTGATAACTTATATAAACTATGAGATAGTTTGAGGATTATGCTTTAAATGAAAGTTGATTTCACTATTACATGATGTCGTGTGTCGTGGCTCATGTAACAAGAAATTTTGAAGATTATAACCAATAGTCTAACATATAAATGCATGTTATATGGAGTAGAGCGATTCCAATGTGGAACAATCCAAGTGGATATGAGGTGGGATTGTAGTAACTATACAATGTGGCATGACATTTTCAATAATGAAGATCAACGATGACTTGTTATTGACAATGCATGAACCAGAAACTTGTGAATTTTGAGACATATTGATTGATATTCAATATCAATACAAACCAATGTAGATCCAATAGAATTAATAGCATTACCACTACAAGCATGTGTGGATTTGTAGATGGATGATCAATACATTAATATGTAGATTGAGCTCACCTAGGTGTATGTGGAAATATATGAAAGATACAAAGGCTATGTTTAATGACTAGCAAGAAGATTTATATAGTAACAAATCAGATGCTTTCATTGACAAGCACAGTTCTAATTTTTTTTGCTCATCTACTAGTATCTTCTCCTAGATTGTGCATTGACCATGGATTATTGTAATTAGATATGGAGCTTCTACGATGTAATAATACTATGCCAACAATACTCTCATTAAAGGGGCAAGTAAAGAATACAATAGCCCCTAAAAATAAATTAGATATTCATCATAGGAACCAAGATAAAGTTGCTTTAATACCAGATGATGAGGCTAGTATAGATTTAAAGAAGATCAACACACATTACATAGAATAGATAAACAAATTAAAATACAATATATCATAATATTCTTTCACTCTGATTAATTAAATCATTCTGATACATTACATAAATATATAGGAACATTATTCATATATTTATGGAGAACATCTCTCCACTAAATTCTCACCCAAATCCCTCTAATTATGCAAAACACCTATATATGATATATTATTATAAATCATAATAATATATCTTAACAATATAATATATGATAAACTATTATCGTAATATTGTTTATAATAATATTATGATATTTTAATAAACTAGCTAACTAATTACTATTTACCTCTCGGTAAATACTCATATCTACACTATGTAAAAGCTAGATTTCCTAACATAAGCACTAAATCCTAATCCCTAAGCCATAAAACTAAAATTTAACCTTAAATGCTAATCCCTATACACTAAACCCTAAGTTTTGAATCTTGAACCGTCAAACATAAACCTTAAACCCTAAATTTATAAATCCTAAACCTCTATCCATAAACTATAATCTTGAGTTATCACCTATATAGAGAAAGGAGAGGATGTATAGGCTAGGCCATATCTTGAATTCCTAAATAATTTGTGGGTTTTTTAATCAATGAGTCTATCAATGTGCATAAATGGCTTACTTGTAGCATTCAACCTATAGTATACATATAATAATGATACATTCATTCATTACATCTACCCCATACCTAGTACTACATGTAGGGATATTATCACCCATACATGACATATTCATAGATTCACAATACAATCACTCATACCAGACACAAATGTAGGTAATCACCCTAGTACACTCCATTTACACCTAGACCATTATCCCTAAAACCCAAACCCTAAACAACATAAACCTTGAATGTTGAACCCTAAACCTAAACACCATAAACCTTGAACACTTAACCCTAATACATTATCCCTAAACCCAAAATAATAATACCTAAACGCTAAAACCTAGACCTTAAACATATAAGCTTAAAACCTTAAACCCTAGACCCTTTCATATCAAAAGACACTTTCAATGACTTAAAATAGGGTACTCAGTCCCAATATAGTAATGTACCTTCAATCAAAACCCTTTTTTGACTCTTAAAGAACTAAATTGTACATCCTCACTTCTTTAAACAATATTATGAGGGTTTTACCAATTATTTATCTCAAGCTTCTTAGTGCATAAAGAAAATCAACTCAAAACTTAGATGACAATAACTCTACCCTTTATAGGCATAACTGAATAGCCTATAGCATGCAACCTATAACATATATATAATAATGATATAGTCATTCATACATTACATCTACCACATAAATGGTACTACATGTACGTATTCTATCACTCATACATGACATCTTCATGTGGCAATGATATGGTCACTCATTTTGGACATGAATATAGCTAATAAACCTAGTGCACCCCATTTCCACCTAAACCATTAACCCCAAACCCCTAATCCTTAACACTAGACCTTAAACCCTAAACATTGAAACCTAAACCCTAAACCTCAAACCCTAAACCATGAATACTAAATAATATACCTAAACCCTAGACTTTAAGCCCTAAACCTTAAACCCTTAACCCTAATACATTATCCCTAAACCAAAAACAATAATGCATAAACCCTAAACTATATACCCTAAACATATAAACTTTAAACATTAAAGCCTGTACTTTATACCCTAGACCCTAAACCTTAAAACTTAAATGTAAGCCCTTAACCCTAAAACCCAAAACATAAACTTAAAATCCTAAATCCTAAACCCTAAAACCCAAATTTAAGCCCTTAACCCTAAACCTCAAGCCTAAAACCATAAACCATAAGTCATAAACCTTAAACATTAACTCCTAAATTAAAAATTTTAAACCCAAATTGAAAAGCAGAAACCCAAAACTTTAAACACTAAACCTAAATCCCTAAACCATGAACCCTTAACCTTAAACCCTAAACCTAAAACCCAAAACCATAAACTATAAACACTAAACCCTAAGCCCTAAGCCCTAATCTCCAAACACTAAATCCCAAACCCTGAAAACTAAACACTAAATTCCAAACCCCAAACCCTCAACCAAAACCCTAAAACCTAAGTGTAAAACCATAAACCCAAAACCATAACCCCAAACACCAAGCCCCAAACCTTAAAAGCTAAACTCTTAGTCCCTTAAGCCATAAACCATAAATCCCAAACCTTTAAGCATAAAATATAATTTAGAAATCCCTAAGCCATAACACTGAAAATTAAACCCTAAACGCTAATCCCTATACACTTAACCCTAAGCTATGAATCTTGAACCATCAACCATTAACCTTAAACCCTAAATTTATAAATCCTAAACCTCTATCCATAAACCATAATCTTGAGTTATCACCTATATAGATAAACGAGAGGGGGTATTGGATAAGCCATATCTTGAAAGGATAGGGGTCATATTAACCTATATAGAGAAAGGAGTGACTAGGGACAATCATGTAAATAGCTTGAAGGTGGATTCAAGATGAATTTCTAATAATTCAAAAAAAATTAATATTTTCTTGGAAAATTCAATCAAAAAATTATATTATCTTGTGTATACATAAGAGTTTGTATCCCTTTTTACCCCAAATTATTTTTTTGAGCCAAATGTAAAGTGTAGTTAGATTTATGGTATTTATCACCAGTGACTAATAAATTGTCAAATAATATAATGGAACTATAAATCAATGTGGTATGTGAAAAATCAGCAATTAAAACCTTGATATGAATATTTATCAACTTATTTTGAGATATATTTTAAGATAATTGTACTAGTATATAAAATAACTAATCTATAAAATAGAAATATGTAATTTTGGAAATAATTATTTTATAAGTAAAATTCTTCAACCTAGGCATGACATGACTAATATGTTTAACTTTGAAAAAATGCAAATAGTGTATTTAAAAGGGTACATTTTTGCATATGAAGGACAGATTTAAAAGTGTAAAAATAACAAGTGATGCCCCATATAAATGAAATATATAATAAAATTGGTACTAATATAATATGAAATCGAGTAATTTAGACATAAGTATGGTTTATTTTCCCTCAATAGATGCATCATAGAGATCATTGTTACATAATAACTAAAGAGAATAACTATGCATGATATATATCATGATACCATAGAACATAGAAAACATTTGGTAAAAATAACTACAACAAGAAATATGTCACATATTGAGAACACACTTTAAATATAAATATAATGAAAATAAAATAAAAATCAACGAATGTGTGTAAAATTTTCATAAAGCATGTCAAACATAAAGAAACCACACCACGTATATTGAAGACACATCAAACAATGAGCATCCATAATCTAATAAATTATGACATGAATCAAGCATGCCAATCACTAGGCACATACATGAAGTAGAGAATACACATGTACACATTGAATACAAATGAAAATAAAAAACATAAAATTATGTAACAAAAAAATGATAAAATAAGGAAACTATGTAAAAACATACCAAACAAAACAATGAGATTATGTACACCACCATGAATAAAATTCTAAAGACAAATATATTAAACATTGTAGGCATAAGAACAAATGATCCATCAACACATGAAAGGACATATATAGTAGCCACATTATACAAAAGAATATAAAATTAAATTAAATCTCAATATGATAAAATTACTCAATGAATATAAAGCTTGAAATGGTACTATGAGATCTCCTTATAGTACCCCTAAATTTTTCCATGGTTAACATGGGATGTTCCTCAATCCTACTATGAAACCAAAATCATGTACTTATACTTATTTCATATAAATATTTCATCTTTGTCAATAGTATCCTTATTAACATTAATATAAACACTAGTAACTTTATAACCTCTTGAAAAAGGAAAATACTCATGATTATACAATGTGTCCTCTATCATAGTCTTAATATGCCAAGATTTTTTAAAATTTGAATTTTACATGATAAATTAAAACTAATTTATTAATATGTGTAATAATCGATGAAATCATCCAACCACATTAAATAAAGTCAATAAATGAGAGAAATTGTTAAAGAGACTCCCTAGTGACTCAAAATTTCCATTAAATCTACTTATGTTTACCTACATGTTAGCCCAATTTTTAAGCACTTGGAAGTCATTAGTTCCTTTTATTTTATTTGGAAACCCTAGGGGTATTTATGAGAGCTAAAACTTGTAAAATGAAAGGGGGGAGTGTAATGGTATGAGTTGACCCCACCACCCCCTTGATAATTGATAAGTCTCATACACCACTAGGACTTGGTACTAAATTCTTCTTCCTAATGGGTCTATAAAATACATGTTTGGTATGTTCCCACATAAGAAACACTTACTTTAACTATTCGAAAGAAAGGTTATCAAATTGTGCTTGAAAATGGGCTCATTTACATCAATTCAGTGAAAGATAATTATAAAACAAACCACACATAGCTCTCCCACTTAGAGATATTTTTAAATTGTGCTCCTTAACTATATGTATTTAGATATAAATGGGTCTTTGATACTTAACATTTATAGCTTTTGAATTTCTTTGAGTTGATTTACACTTTTTTGTAACTACTCCTTGTGAGTATTCTTGAATTTTGGAAGAATAGGGTATGTTTGCTCAATGTGAAATAGTGTGTAAGTGATCAATATATAATGTCGAGATATGAATAATTAATAACATTTTATTTATATTTATAGAAAAATACTTTCCTCTCCTTCATAAATTAATTTAGCAGACTTTATGAAATGTGCAGAAAAACCCAAATTGATATTTTAAAATTCAAAAACTAGTAATTATTTAGCACAAGATGAGGGCACTCCAGGTGGTAAATTATGTGGCAGTGCTGGAACCATTGGATGTTAAAAGTGCTTTTTTAAATGGTGATTTACAAGATAATAAACAACTTTTTCTTCAATAAATAAACACACACACATCAAGTACCTAGTACCTATCAAAAGGTATAATACTAGCAATTGCCTCGAGGGTGCAAGGAACACTAGAAGGAATTTATAAGTTATTTATTTTCATTTATAGAGAATATTTCCCATTTAAGTGTTTTATCTAGGTTTATGCCATTTTAAATATATGATGTGGACACCCAAACTTGTAATGCTTAAGAATTTAACTCACCAACCATCACTACCACTTAGGATCGATCACTAATCATCACCTATTATCTTGACCAGTGACTCTTCTACTATGACATTCACATTTTATAAAAAATGATGTCCTCTTATGAAATGTTCTATGTGGCATGAACTTTGACAAAATATTTAGAACTTGCTTCAACTACACCCTTTTTCACTTATGTAATTGTTATTTTGAAATTAATAAAATACTCCCATACCCATTTATCTCATTCATGATACTTTAAAGAAGCTCATTTTCAGATTTTAAAGCATTTGGTTTATTTTATCGAGGCCCCTAATGCATATGCAATATTTTCAAAAACTAGTAATTATTTAGCACAAGATGAGGGCACTCCAGGTGGTAAATTATGTGGCAGTGCTAACATGTTTAAACCTTCAAGGATTTCCCAAGCTCAAGTGTAATTTGACTTGGATCAAACCATCACTACCACTTAGGATCATTTAATGGTGATTCAGATCTTGATTGATCTACACACATATTTACTTTACAATAATTTGTTTTGACATCCAAATACATTGTTAAAGAGCATGAAAGTGATAAAAGATTTAAAGGTGAAAGTGATGGGTGATGATGGTGAGAATCAATTACAAGTTAGTGATCATGGATTTCGAGTGAAGTTGAACCGCCAATGTACATCCTTATGCTTTAAAAAATCCCTCTTACCAATATAGAAACTATATATCTATACATATATTATATATAGTATAATATTTTTTATGTATTAAATGTTATTTTTTAAATATAAATATTATATAATATATATTTAAATATTTTTTATATTGAAAAAATAATTATATAATATGAGCCATTATGTTATTCTTGTATATTAAAAAATAATTATATAATATATATGAATATTACATATATTATATGATATATATAATTATTATCAAATTTATGAGAATCATAATGACCTCTTAAAATAAGATAATGCACAAATGCCACACCATAAACATTTGTTGAGCTACTAGCACAACACCTGTTGAGTTCTTTACCCTAACACATATTGCATTCATATTATGTCAAAGGATGCCAATGTTTTAAAATCCCTTTTCAAGAGATTTCATTGGTCCCGAAAGGGTTTTCTAAATAATTTAAGAAATTAATGAATTGTAGCTTCAGGGAATATACCACTCTTTATTATCGGTGATGTATTTCTTTCCCCACATTTGTATATTTCAAATTGCATAAACAAAGGACAAAAAATAGAGTCTTTGATGTATCCAATGCCACTAAATAGTTTTCAATACGTGGAGTGAAGATGAGCAACCACCACCATAACAAAAGCAATAAGATAAACGCCATATCCTCTATATATTTCCCTCACATTAGCATCATTGCATTGTTGATTTGATACATAGATCAAACATGGACTAATTTTGTAATCAAATAAAAAATAGTCAGTAAAAGATGCCACCACCTTGCAAGCTACAAACCCTTTTCAATGGGTGCAAGGTGTGTAAATCCAACAACCTCCATAAATTTTGGGCATGTGTATGATATGGGCCCTCTAGTGTAAAATATCACATGAAATACAATATCATTATCCCTAATCATCACTACCCAACTAAATTTAAAAAACTTCATCACTTGCAAGTTCTATATGGCCTTGTTATAATTTATCTAGGTGTCAATATATTGGTAGCATAGATGAACATAAGTTACAATATAGACTTTAGAACCTTAATGTCTTGTCTCCATATCATTGGCATTACAACACTGATTTGATTCATACATCAAACATGGATCCCTCTCGATATTTTTAATGGTTAAGAATTTTTCAAAGGGAAAAATAATTTCTAAGTCCATTGGGGTGTTTCAAATTTATCAAACTCGGCAACTGGGAAGGATAATTGATTGGTGAGTAATATAAATGATTGGGCTACCCAATCAATTAAGGTTATTAATGTAAGATACTTGTGGGCATATAATATATGTAATATGCATTTTGGCAATAATATTATGTTCAAATGCTCTTCTATAAGTTTTTTAAAATGTTTTTTAATAAGATATAAATTACATAAAACAATGACGAACATATATATTTATTTATGAAAAGTTTCCATTTTATTAATAATAAATATTTTTATTTAATTACTTTTTTATTGATATATAATATTTAATTTATTAATTTTTTTAAATATTAAATTAATTAAAATTAAATTTAAAATTATTAAAATGTTATATAATGATTAAATTTTGAATATAAAAATAATTTATAATTTCATGTGTCAACTATCTTGTTATATTTAAAATTTTGTCCCATATTTGACATGTAACACACTCCATTTCTATTACCCCATAAAAACTAATCAAAAATGGCCCCTTTAGGAGGAGATGGGTGGGTATGTTTATCTTAATCCACATCTTACCCAAAGCAGTCATGGAGCCATAACGAGCAGTGCATGGCATGTGGCAGAAGATAGGGGAGGATACCCCAAGTTTCTCTATCAATTGGGACCTTTGAAGCTCAAACTCTTCCCACCTCCAAGCCTCCAAATTGCTCAGGTTGCGCACTCACCTATACTGAACCCTTATCCAACAAAAGAAAGGATGCAACTGATACATGTGGTTTCCATGGCTCTATGGGAAATTATGTTTGTTCACGCTTTGTTTTTGGCTCAAATATCTTATTTTTTAATGTTTATATTATCTAAGAATATATTAATTTTTACATGTTCATAAATAAATATTTTGGAATGATAATTTCTTTTGGAAGTGTGGGAGTTTAATTATTTAGATTTTGAAATATTGTATTTCTCATTTGTGTTTTTTCAATGTTGGAATGTTTGTTACAGGTTGAAATTATAGATCCTCAACTCACTAAACATTGAAAAGATCAAAATTCACATCTAAAGGGAAAAATTGTAATTTGGACACATAAAGCAACTATGAAGAAGATGAATGATAATGAATGTGGATAACTTATCTCCTTTCTATCAAAATCTTAGAGGAAGATGAGATGTTTCTGGTTATCATGACCTATTGAGAGGGCATTGTGCTTTGGTCTTGATTAACTCTCATGCTTGCACTTATTTTTGAGATTTAAATTGTTTCCTCCTATCTATTGGGGTTTGACAACATGTCTTGAAAATAGATTTTATCATAGAGTAATATATCCTCCATGTTATCTATTATCTTCCTGTTATATATTTTAACCATTGGATATTTGTAATGTTACATTTTTTAGGTTTGATTTACGAAATAAATTTTTATTTCCATTAACGCCATTGATCCACATTGTTGATAATCTTTCCCACTAATACTTTTTCCATTGAATCCCATGAATTATGAATTCAACTAGTATTCCTTCCTTTGTTACCTCTATAATGGTGCCTCTATAATCAGACTAGTCTATGTCACCAAATTATTATTTCCATGCTTTGAGCATTTATTTGTACACATTCTATTTTCAATGAAAACATGACATTGATGGTTCATGGGTATTCTCTCTTTAATTGTGTTTTTATGTAGGTGGCTACACCTCTGGGGATAGTAGGCTTAGTTAAAAAATATGAGAATTTTAACAATCCTACAGATAAATACATACAAATCCAAACTATTTATAATCTAGACTTTTGGTTCATGGGATTTGTAAACCAATTTGTACAAGTGCAATTTACATGAATAACCATGTAGTGTTATGGGAGTAGATCAACATATGTTTATGGTGTGGCATTTGGGCATTAACCTATTTTTATGGGGCCATTACGATTCTTAGTATAAATATGTATGGTTCACTTTCTTTTTTTCTACAGTCGGTATCTTACCTACAAATTGGAGAGTTCATTGGGTACAAATTTTGGTTTGTTTATTTCAAACTTACTCCACATGTTTCACTAAAATTTTGCTTTATTTTCTATTTATAAAGATGTAAAACTTAAAATAAGGGTGAAGTTAGTAGAATTTGGATGTGGTTTGCACTCCTTGATCTAGATGATTATTGATATTCCTCTTTGTCTAGGGAGGATGACCTGCAAATAAGAAAGCAATCTAGAAAATGGTAGATTAGTGAGATAGTAGGGTGACTACCTAGCATGATCTAGGTCCAAGAAGCACAAGCTTCCTTGGAGGCTATCGATCCACACTTTTAAAACACTTAAGTTTTGATAAACTAAAAATAGATGCTTGCATGAAATAACAGGGGGTACTAAAATCAAAGACAAGAAATGCTTG
The DNA here is from genome assembly GCA_037957365.1 of Torreya grandis. Taxonomy (NCBI): domain Eukaryota; kingdom Viridiplantae; phylum Streptophyta; class Pinopsida; order Cupressales; family Taxaceae; genus Torreya; species Torreya grandis. The sequence goes on along the minus strand of JARHVA010000013.1, from coordinate 8,503,863 downwards.
AAAAGAAACAAGTGATTTTTTTATAAAAATAGCAATAAATGATTGAATATTAATGCTAAATTACTCAAACTTGATTTAGAAAATAATTTGAAGTTATATGATAAAATAGAAAGTCATAAACTAAGATTTGGGTATGGGTAGATGGGTCAAATTAGCTTGTTGTTGTAAAATGACACACAATGACCATTGACAGTTATGTGTGACCATCAGCTATTAGGTGACCATCGATGGTTTTTAACCATCAACAGTTAGGTGACCATCAATGGTTATTAACCATTGGTGGTTAGGTAATTCCATTGGTGATTAGGTAAGGCTATCAATAGTTACTATAAAATTTAGTTTGGGGAAAAGAAGTATGTTAGGTAGAGTTGTAGAGAGGTTTTGGAAGTGGTGTTAGGATTGAATGTTGTTTTTGAGACAAAAATTAATGCTCAGAGATATCTAGTTTGGGATTTGGGTGATTGGGTGATTATAATAGGCTTATGGGTGGTTTCAGGTAGGAGATGGAATGTCTGGAGTTGCAAAACTCCAACACATGGAATGAAGTGCAGAGAATGGGAATGACCCAAGCACTAAAATAAATAAAGCTAATTACTGAATCTTGATAAAAAAAAAATATAGATACTTAGCTTTCAAGTGTTAGTAGTATGAGGAATGTTGAGGTTGGCTAAAATTTGTTATGGATCTTGGAGCAATGTTGGTAGATTAAGGATACATTGGCTCAAGATGGTGAGCTGAAAAAGCACCCTAAATTTTTGGCTTGGATCCTAGTTCATTCAAAAGCTTTTAGATTTTCCTTAGAGTCAGAATCTCTTGCACCTGAATGAATCCATTCAACCTTATCGTTTTAATTTAATATAAATCAAAGGGCATCAAAAATGAAGAGTTTAACAAATAGTTTAACCAATAGTTTAACAAACAGTCTAACATGCATTGATCATGTGAATAGAAAAATAAAATTAGACAGATAGTAATCAATGAGTGCTTTACAATTGAGTTGTAGTTGGCTCCTTTTATCATGTAAGAGGTTAAGTAACTATCAAATGTCCAGGTAAACCATCAATGGTTGAGGGCTGACCATTGGTAGTCAAGGGATTACTGGCAGTTTATTCCCTGGGAAATGGTCTAAGGTTAATAATGGGAGCATTGGTAAATAATCTAACCCAGAGGGGGCTAAGGGGTGGTTTAAAGTTTAATGTGACATCTAAAGCTATAGTGTACATTTTTTTAGTGTCTACATTTTTCCCTTTTTTTTTATGTATTTTGTATTAGCAAGCTACAAAAAAATGGAAAGTTGGTAGAAGGTTGGATGCCCCAAGTATGGGAGGAGGTGTTCCCCCTCAAACTGGGGATTGATGAGGTGAAATAGAGTTGGTGGTGGGTTTGACAAGTGGATAAGTGGGTGTTAAGGTTGGTTGGGTGTGTATTTAAATGCCAATAAGTGCATAAAATATAACTAAGTGTGATATCATAGATTGTGCATAAAATAGGATACCATAGTTGAGGTAAATGGTAAAATAAGGTTGGACTAGAAGGACAAGTGATAGGGTAACCAGGGCACAGCATTAAGCATAGCTGATATGGGTTAATCCTATAAACTCAAGTCTCCTAGGCAAGGTTGGTGTATTTATAGGTATCCAAAAACTAGATGTGATCCTGAGAGAAGAAAAGGTTACAGGTGTCAAGACCGTAAAGGGTCATGCTTTGAGGCACTTAAATGGTTGGTGCACAAGAGTAGTGAAAGTTCATCAAATATGGAAAGGTAATTGATGTGGTCAAAATGACCAAGGAAAATTTGGGTCATGAAAACAAAAGTGATGGTAAAGGTGGTGTGGTGTGACCATCATAAATAGAGGCATACAAGTGGATTGAATGACCAAAAGGTAAGCAAGGTAGGTAAAGGGGAAGTTAGGCTTGGTGGTCTTTTAAGAATAGGATATGGTAGAATGGTAAAATCCTAGAGGGGTCAACCATTGATGGTGATAGAGTGACTGTTGGTAATTAAAATAAAACCCTACAAAGGTGACCATAAAAAGTCAATGTGGGTTATATTTGCTCATTTAAAAATTTGACCCGTGGCATTTTTCATTTTTCTCTTGTGCAAAAATGATGGTGAATGTGCACCTAGAGTCTCATGCAAGTTGAGTAAGTGAGGATTGACCATAGGTGGGCCACGTGAGGTGGAGAGATACCAAGGTGGGCTCAGGTAAAGGAGATCTAGTGAGGATGCAGTGAGGTAGGGGTAGAGAATGGGGTTGAGTGGTGGCAGTGGTTATGAGGGCTCCACCATGATAGAAGATATGTAATGAGGTAGGGGATGTAGTCAAATTGGAAAGTTGTTTTGCTTCATTGGTTTGACTTGGGTAGGTGGGCATTGGAAATTAGGGGGTTTTGATATTTGGTAGTGATTTGCTAAAGGGTTAGAAATTTGTGTTATGAATATAGGTTGGGTAGTGCTAGAGTAGGTGTAGGCTTAATTTTGATGTTTTGTTAAGGTTTTTGATAGTTTTAGGTAGGACCTAGGGTTTTAGGGTCATTAGCAGTCTTTACACAATGAACGTCAGTAATCACTATCAATCATCACCAATTGATAGGTGGTCAGAAAATAATTGATGTGTGGACTATCAATGATCTACCACTGAACCATCGATGGTCAAGGGTTTATCAATGATGGTTTCATAAGGAACCATCACTGATTGACACTCAACTATTGGTGGTCACTATAAGGTGTAGGAATGGGGTATGGCATGGATTAGGAATGGGTTAAATATTGGGAAGGTATAGGAGTGAGCTAAGGGTTTGGTTAGGATGGTATACGGGGTAAGGGTTTGGTTGGTGAAGGTAAGACTTTGTTTAGGTAGGATAGGGTAAGTGTTGGGTAAATGAGGTAAAATAGGTTAAGGTAGGGGGTAGGGTGAATAGGTAGAATGCATAGGCTATGTGTGAAGGGTAAATTAAACTAAGGTATACATCTATCCTTGTAGGTGAGGGAACATCTATAAATGTGGGACCGAGTACCTCAACTCATGGATGAGGTATGTAGGTCTATGATGGACCTTGGGAGCACATGATAGTGACAGGTCTAGGAGGCATGAGATTTTATCAGCATGTACCGAGAGATGCAGTGATGTTAGTATCCCTAATTGAGAAATGGGACCCAACTACCAACACTTTTTTGTTACCAACTAGAGAGATTACCATCCTCTCAAAGGACATTGATTAGATTTTTTAGTTATCAATATGAGGTGAGCTGATAGAGCATATCAGTATTGAGGAATGAGATGCACATATGGATCAATTATTCGATGTAGACTTTGCTCACATGAGGTGGCACATGGGAGGCTTCCATTATACACCTATATATCACATGGATAGGGGAGGGAGACAACTTTTCATGATGATGATGACAGTCATGACCTATTATACACTTCTAGATTTTAGTAGTGGCAAAATTCCCTTTTTATTAATAGGCATTCTTATAGACATGTTGATAGACCAAATAGTATTTTCATGGGCACCTATCTCATTATTTCAGACCTATCATGAGATCTATAAATATAAGTTACACAGGTGATATGGCATTACCATCAAGTTTATACTATACTATTGGGCATATGAACACATCAAGGTGCTATGTCCAGGTGGATTGTTATGGCAGACATGGGACCAGGGGGACTTTAGAGTTGGATTCATGAGATGGAGAGGTGACTACGTACTTACAACACTAGGGGGAGGGGCATGAGATCTAGAGTGGTACAGGGATACGTTAGAGGCACTAGTAGATGGGGAGGTTATTTGGAGGCCGTATACCAGATTTCCAGTATGGGTGAGTTATGTTAGGCAAACCTTGCCATTGTAGAGATATAAATGGATTTATGGGAGATGGGAGCATGAGGTGTATCTTATCCCATTTGATATGGTGAAAAGATAGTTTAGGTTAGTTTAGGGTTTCCTAGGTGTTTTCCCAAGGTAAAAAAGAGGATGCCAAGGCACCACTACCTCCTCCACAACTAGAGGAGATAGAGATTGACCATGAGTTGATATTAGTGGTGGTAGATATCGATGATGTAGGTGTGATGTCAAATTATAGTATATAGTTTCAAGGTCACTATGTATTAGTAGTGTTTAGGGGAGATGGTGTATAATGGGCTCTCAATGTAGACATGGGGGTGGGGGATGGGGACCAAATGGATGTGGATACCCCTAATAGGTAGGCACTCATCATGGAGAGAGATCAAGGGCATCACTAGCCACATCATAAGTAGCTATATCAATAATGACTATAGAGAGAGATATGACATAGGATCAGGTTGCTAACCTTACGTAAGAGAGGGATACAACATGAGCATAATGAGCCTTGGTGACACAGGAGAGGGATGATTTAAGATAGGTAGGAAGGAGGGAACTTACACCTATAAGACCATCGAGGACCATCTCTATGGTGAGGTATGTGGTCATAATCAAGGATCTCAGATACTAAGAGGCACTAGTCTTTATACAACTTCCAAGTGAGCCCTGATATGCTAAGTACAAAGCATTGATTATTGGGGGAACTAACAGTGCTACACTAGGTCAATGGGTAGCATCTGTAGGTGTAAAGATAGGTCCCAGAGATGGATAGGCTCTAGGAGGTAATGGTTCCTTAGGACCTTAGACTCCTATGAGACTCTCTATTTTGATGTATTATATGATTTTGATACTAGCCTACGAGCGGATGAAGTGAGATATACATAGATTTTTGAGAGACATGAACATTATGATTATATATGATTATTTTGATAATGATCTTATGATGTGATTATGGTTTTATGGGTTTTGCTTATGGTTATGGATGATTTATTTTATGTTCATGATGTTTCTTTTGATGTTATTAGACACGATCATGGTGTTATGATTAGCACTTCTCTTATGAGTAGATGTATGCTTTGTTATAAATTTGGATGTTTTCACTTAATGAATATGTGCCCTTTTATCTAGATAGACATGTGATGGATAACATATGTGGATGACTCATTTATTTATAAAATAAATAATTAAAAGGTTATAGATGTGGAAAATGGTTATGATTAGTTGATGTGATTGGTTAGAAGGGTGAAATGATGTATGATATATGAGATGGTTAATTTATTAAAATATTTGTATGATTAAAAACACTTTAACAAAATAAGGTAAGAAGTCAATCACAAAATAAAACACATATTTGTTATTTAAATGTTTTTTATGATTTTCACTTGATTAGATGAATTTGAATTAATCTTAAAACACATAAATTTTGGATAACAAAACTAGATGTGAGAAAAGAACATAAAGATAAAACAATCAACAGACAAACATCTTAATGAATGTAGCAACAAGTAGGTATGAGAAAGGAGACACAACTCTCTTTCATTAGTGAGGACCAAAATAAAAAGAAGCTAGATTGGCTTATGAATATAATCCCTTCACATGCTTCACATCAATGATCATTGGTTGGTTAAAAGGTTTCTTGATCACCCAGTGTCAAGTAAACTCAAAATCCCTTATTTTATAGAGGGTATAAAGGGGAGATGGATGATAAAGGAACCTTCATGTGAGGTTAGATTGCCTCTTCTGTAGGTTACCAAATATCTATTATAAACAAATATATGTCATAGATGGTGTAGACTAATTGATGCAGGAAGTATACTCATGAAAGCCAATTGTGGCTTCTGTATGATGGGTCTTTTGATATTTTTTTATTTCTTTAAGAGGTTTTTAGGGAAGCTGATTGATATGAGAAGCCTCTGATAAATTGATTTATTTTGACAAATGATTTTACTTATCCATCCTTCAAGGGAATCGTCTAAGATTTTTGAGACTTGTGTTAGGCTTTTTGATAGTTATCCTTTAAGGGAGAAGTCTACCTTATATGAAGCAATTTTGATTGGTTTTGGTAGTTGTCCTTCAAGGGAGTAGTTTTTGAATGCTAAGAATGGCCCATAGGATATATGACTTTTAATTTTTTTGCTTTTGATGACATAGATCATTTATATAGGCTTAAAGGCTTACCTTTATGAAGGTAAAACTAAAGCACAAGAAGGTTGAAATAGTGGTTGAGAGGATGCTTTGAGAGACAACAACCATGGGATCCCATCATATTAGGGATGAAAAGTATCCATGAGAATAATTCCATAGGTAGAGCCATGATACACATTTTTAGGATTAAGGCTACAACTATAACAAATAATCACATAATTCTATGTTGTAATTAGTTGTCCTCAAAGTGAGGGGATTAGAGGGGAAAATATTATAAAATAAGGAATAAGCGTAAGTTAAATAGTAGGTGATTTTTATCTTATTTAACAAAAAAAATTTAGATTTGAAGCATTAAGAGGCTCAGGTTTCGGTTTTCATTCAAGGGAGGATAACCAGTAAGCTCTTGATCCATACTTATGTGTAATGATATAAGTCCAAGCCAACTAAAAGCAAACTTACCCCATTTACTTTTCTCCATATTAGTTACATGTTGAATTTCCTTTAAGATGAGCTCATTGATGTTGAATTCTTGTTCTCTTAGGTTTTTGTTATATGTGTGTTTTATTCACTTTTTGATAGACACAAAGATGGTTAAGCATGGCCAAATGATGCTCGTGAAGTAGCTCAAGTTGGGCTAAATGTTCTTGATGATAATCGCCCGTAGAAATGATATCCTATAGAGATATACAAAGAGAGGGAATTTGGACTTTGAGAGGTAAATATCCTCTACTGCAAAGATAAGAGAGAAAGGAGTAACACCCGTAGGGATTCGAATGCTATTATGATATGCCCATAAGGTGAAAGGGATGTGTAAATGCCAATCTTGACCAGATGCATTAACCATTTTAGTTAGCATTTTGTTAAGGGTTTTGTTAGAATATTTAGCTTGTCCATTATCTTAGGGATGATAAGGTAAGGAAAAACTTAACTTAATACCAAATGCATCACAAAGACCTTGGACTTTTTGACTTTAAAATATTTACCATTATCAGTGATTATCTTATGAGGAACATCAAAATGATAGATAATGTGATGGTTAATAAAATTGATAATATTCTTGGCTTTGGTTGAAATGAGAGGAATAGCCTCCACCCATTTGGTGAAATATTTGGTCGCAGAGATGATATAATGATGTCACTATGAATAATGGAGGCTAATTTCACCAATAAGATATAATCCCCATTATGAGAAGGGCCATAAATCTTTAGATACTTAGAGGCTATGACTCGATGCATGATGTAAATTAGCATGCTGTTGATATTTAACACATTTATTCACATAATCACAATAGTATTGGTTAAAGGTGGGCCAAATAGTAACCAAGGTGAAGGATACGTTTAGTGATAGCTAGGCCACTAAAGTGTCCCCCACAAATCCCATCATGCATTTATCTAATAGCATGAAAAAAATCATGATTATGTAGGTAATGAAAAAGGATACCATCAAAGTCATGCTTGTAAAGAATTCCCCTAGTATGGTATAGTGATAGGTACTCTGAATAAACATTCTTCAGCCATTCCTAGAAAGATTGGAGGGAATGATGCTTAGGTTGAGATAGTCAAAGATCTGCTTATACCATATATCAGAGGGGGCTTCTTCCACACCACAAATGAAAGGGAGGTCTAATTTTATATAAGAAGGCTTGGGAAAATGATGGATAGTGACAAAAAGTCTAGAATTAGAAGGTGCAGATGGGATCTGGGAAGGAAGGGAAGTCATTGTATCAACAAACTTGTTTGTAAATCATAGAGTAGCTTGGATAAGGTAATGTTTAAATGATGCTAAGATTACACTGAATATTTGTTTATACTATTACAAGACTTAATTTTTACATTTATAAGATCTATTAATTTGATTGACCATGAGTTAGAAGTCACCAAAAATACTAATCGTCTTGACTCCCAAGGCTAAAGCAATTTGGAGACCTATCACTAGGGCTTCATACTCAGCCATGTTATTAGTACAATCAAAATCAATCTTGAAAGATAAAATAAAGGGTTCACCATAAATGGGGATGAAAATGATACCATCACCCCCACCATGTTGGCACTTAGATTTATCGAAGAATGTGGTCATTTGATAGGTGATATCCTCTTGAGAAAGAGTCATAATGAACTCGTTAGGAAACGCAAGAGGAGAAGGTTGGTTGTCCGCTAAAGGTGCTTTGGCCAATTGGTTGGTGATGACTTGCCCTTTAATTAACTTTTATTCTATGAACTCAAGATCAAACTCAACTAAAAGCATGATCCATTTATCCATACACTGGTTTTGGTATGGTTTGAAATACATATACTTGAGTGGGTCGATGTTGGTTATGACATAGATCTTGTGGTTCAGAAGGTAATGGTAGAGTTTGGAAGCCATGAAGACCAAGGCAAGGCAAAGTTTCTTAGTATAGGTGTACTAATTTTTGTACTCTATAAGCATTCAACTTATATAGTAGACAACTTTCTCTTTATGCTACTCATCTCGATGTGCAAGCATTGCCCCTAAAGAATGGTCAGTGGTGGAAACATATAAGTAGAAAGTTTGATCTTATTTTAGAGGAATTAGAATGGGTGGAGAAAGAAGGTATTCTTTAAGTGAATCAAAGGCCTTTTGACAATCCTCATTCCACTTAAAAGATATATCTTTTTTTAGACGGTGGTAGAAAGGTTGGCATCTATCAAATAGTTAAGAGATGAAGCATCAAATGGATTGAAGCTTCCCCTACAAACTATAGAGTTACTTGAGGTTGGATGGAGGAGGCATGTCAAGGATCTTCGTAACTTTAGTGGGATCGACTTTGATTTTGTGAAGAGAGATAATGAAGCCAAGGAGATTTCCTAAAAAGACCCCAAAAATACACTTCTTGGGGTTAAGTCAGACATGGTAATGGATGAGGCATTTGAAGATAACCTTGAGAACTGTTAAACGATCTTTACAACATTTGGATTTCCCAAGAAGATCATCCACATAATCCTCTATGGTTTTGTGAATAATGTCATGGAAGATATAGGTTATAGTGCATTGGTAAGTTACACCAGTGTTCTTCAGACGAAAAGGCATGACCCTATAGTATAAAGTTACCCAAGAGGTAATAAAATTGATTTTATGTTTATCCCCAAGGATAATCAAGATCTAATTGTAACCTAAGAACCTGTCCATAAGATATAGCATCTCATGGCCAACTATAAGATCAACAAGCTGGTCAATACTTGGTAAAATAAAGTCATCCTTCAGGCAAGCAAGGTAAATATCATGAAAATCTATGTAAATGTGAAGTCCCCCTGTTGCTTTGGTGATAGGGATGATATTTGAGAAAAAATGGGGATAATCAATGGGTTGGATGAAATTTATGGATAGGAAGCATTGAAGTTCTTCTTTGACAAGAAGGGCTATGAAAGGGTGCATCTTATGAAGTTTCTACTTGACAGGCTTGGCATCGTGGATAGTAATGATATTATGGGTGGAGATGGAAGGGTTGATTCCTATCATATCATTATAATACCAAGAAAATGCTATGCTATGGTCTTACAAGAAGGAGGGGAAAACTTGAAACTCTAAGGAATCTAGTGATTGGTTGATTTTGACAATATGTAGGTTATCCTAAGTACCCAAGTTGACATCCATGGTGGATTCGTTAAACTTAATTGAAATCTCAAGAGGGAGATATTTTTGGATAGAGGAATATTCTCTACCAAGATAGGTAAGAAGGGAATCATCATCCTAACACTAAATAATATTAATGATAGGAGAGTCATCTTATACTATCTCAAGATGAGTCATAGGAATGGTTATGGTCTCTCCATATTTTTGATAACTCAGGGATCCATGGCTAATCATGTTGATGAAAAAAAGTTTAGGGAATGACATCAAAATCCTTAATATGAGGAATAGGTTAGCGAGGATGGGACATCTTCCTCAATAATGGTAATAGGAGGTAGGTTAGTTTGCTCTTCTAGTGGAGTGTATCTGAGACTAAATTTCTCAAGAGTCTTTTAAGTCTTACATGGAAATAACTCAAGTGGTCCATTTTCATAATGCCCTAGACTAAATCCCTTCCAAGCACACCTATGGAGGTATGTCTTGGAAAACTCTAGTTTATCCACAAGAGGCTTTTAAGTCTAACTTGATCAACCACTTTCCTTAGAGTGGATTAGGAGAAATCAGAGGTGAATGGTTGAGGAGAAGAGGAGGTAAAGGAGGTGGAAAGTGGTTGATCAAGTCCCCCACAGACAAGATTAGTTTGGAGATTAGGAGGCCTAAGAGGAATAATGGTTCTAATATTGGAATTGTAACCAAAATTTTGGTCAAGGTTCCCATGTTCTTAGTGAGTAGGGAAGGTGTCCAAGGTCAAGAGATGATACTCCCCAAGTGAAAGGCATTGGAATGTCGATTCCAAGGGATCCTTCATAGGGATTTAGGAAGAAGGGATGGTTGAACTAGTGGAAGCTTGTTAGTTAGAAGAGGTGGATTGATTATTGGTTAGTGAAGGCTTGGTTGATGGAAGAAGTAAAACATCATTCATCTAGTACATCATTTTGTATGATGTAAAATGACTTAGGTCAGCTCATATGGTAACTAATTTTCCCTCATGCTCAAATTTGATGCACCAATGTAGGATAGATGGCACACAACCCATGGAATGGATCCACAGGCATCCTAGTAAAATGTTGTACTAGAACTTTCCTTCTACTATGTAGAAAATATCAAGAAGCATGTGAGGTCCTAAATAAATATGGAGGATGATGGTTCCTAAAGTTTTTTCCATAGTGTCATTGAAGGATCAAAGCACTGTTGTGGTTTTCAACATAATTTTCTCTGAAAATTTCAACTAATCATATTCATGGGAGGAGATAATGTTGACTCTAGCTCCTCCATCAATCATAACCCTTTTGGTTGATGTATGTAGTAATCAAAAAGGGAGGATCCTGATCATCAAGATGAATGGAGGGTATTTTTAAATCCTTGAAGGTAATAAGGGTGGAAATCTAAAGGGCTCTAACAAAGGCTACTAAAGGTTATGGATCTTATAGTTGAACCTCTATGGACTAAAAAGCCTCTATCATCTCCTAGTGATGATGGGGTAAGGTATTTATTAGTTCATATAAACTCATATTCATCAGTATTTGGTGAAGTTGCTTTAGAACTAATCTTTGGATTGACTTGGAAGGGTTAGATTATGAGGCACCCAAGATGGACACCTTGAGTTTGGGTGAAGGTGAAGGTGCTTTGGTTTGGTTGGGTGATTGGGTGGTGGAAGAAGGGTATATATATGGAATGGACACCTTTGCCTTCCCCTTATATTTTTGTTGGGCTTGTGATCATGTGACCACGTGGATGGTATGGATTTGGGGAAGAGTTGGGCTAGAGGACTGCTTCGATTCCTCCTCACTCTTAGATGAGAGTGTGGGGGTAGGTAGGTTTGGGGTGGTTTTTTATGGTTTTTGGATTGGTGGTTGGCTCATGGGAGGCTTATCTATCAATAGGTCATCCTCATCACATAGCTGGTGGATTAGGACTTGGAGATCTTTATAGTTCTTTGTATCGTGCCTGGGTGTTTTATAGTATGAGCATACCATATTATCATTAAAACAAGATGCTTTAGGACTATGGGGGTCAAATGGTTTGATGGGTGGCAAGGTCAAGAAAGAGGCTTGTATTAACCTTTTCAAGATGGTTGATTAAGACTCAAGCAATGGTGGTAAGGGAGTGGAGGTTTTTACTTTAACTTTCGGGGTGGAAGCCTTCTTAGGAGTAGGCTTCCCAACAGGAGTTTTGGGTGGTAGAATATTTTTAGTGGATGGTGTTTTAGAATTTAAGGGTATGGAGGTAGATGGTTTGGAATTTTATGGCTTGGAGGTAGATGGTTTGGAAGTAGAAGGTTTAAAAATATAAGTCTTGGTAGTGGATGGTTTGGAAATAGAAGGGTTAGAAGAAGAAGGCTTGGTAGTGGATGGTTTGGAGGTAGAAGGCATGGAAAGAATAGGTAGAGGTGTAGCTAAAAGAGGAGTTTGGGTTTGGGTTGTCTTTAGGAGACTTGTTTTCTTAATGGAAGGATGAGATCCTAGTATGAAAGAAGGATGCAGTCTTAAAATGGCTAGCAAGGTAGAAATGGGTGGAAAGGTTTTGGCTTTTGGGCTCCTAGGTGGCTCCACTTTATTGGTTGGCTTAACTTGGGGTTTATTTGGTGGGTTATATGGTGCTAAATCCAAATTTAATGGGGGTGAGTAAGGCTCTGATTGGGGAGCATGCCTAGGTTTTTGATTGGCTTTATTGGCAGGGCAGAAGGTACTTGGGTTACTTTAGGTGGAGTTGGGTTGGAAGGTTTGTTTATGGTTTGGGAGGTAGGGATTTTCAATGGTTTGGTTGGGATGATGGTGGGTTCACTATTGGAATTGGAAGGTTGGTTTGACAATGGTATCATTGAGGGCTCTTGCTTGGCTAGATAGGGGAGCTGAAGATGGTGCCAAAATGCGGCACGATCTATGTTGGGTTGGGATAGGAACTCCAAATTTTGAACCAGTCTAGAGAAAGTCTTATAGACAGATTTGGTTCCTTTGGTATTAGACTCAAAGGATAAGCCCATGGGTTTAGAGAGGGGAGCAATTACCTTGTTCATTTCCTCAATCAAAGGATTCAAGGTTTTCGAAGGTGATTCCTCCATGGGAGAGGTAGGTAAGGTGACCTCTTCCTTAGGAATGCTTTCCAAAGGAAGAGTGGATTGCTCTATGATGGAAGAGAAATGTATGGTTGTAATGGTTGCATCCTTTGGTGTGTCTTTCAAAGCAGAGATTGGTATCTCCACTACCTCAATATGTGGAGAAAGGGGAATAGTTGCTTCCTTTATTTCGGTTTCCAAAGGAATAGAAGGTGACTCCACTACCTCAATAAGTGAAGGGGAAGAACAAGTGATTTGGGCAATGGTTTCCTCAATAATGAAGTCACTAATAACCGCATTAACAATATGGACCTCATGGTTATGAGAGGATTCCACTTTATTATTTTTATTGTTCATGAAAGGGGCATGGATAGGGAATGGATACTTAAAAATATCGAGTGACTGATTTAGGGGTGCATTGGGGTTATCCAACACAAGTTCCCCCTTGTCAATCAACCCTTGGATAATGATTTTGAAAGTATTTCACCTACTAACATCATGCCCAATGACATAGTGGTAACCACACAATTAATTCTAGTTATAGTAGCTGGGTATAGGACAAGAGGAATCGAATTACTATGGGGGTTTAATTGGATGAATTTATATGATATTTACATTCAACAACTTTTCCAATACTGAAGCATATGACTCCCCTAGTGGAGTATATTGATTTTGGTTGTTACGGTTTTTGTTTTGGGTATTTTGGTTGGAAGAATTAGAAGAGTTAGGTTGGTTAACAATCGAAGGAGGGGTAGTTTTAAGGATAACTACATTCATGGTTCCCTTGGTTTTGGTGTTAGTGTTGAAGTGGTTGGTGGTTTTTTGGGATGAAATTTCATTTGAATTGAAACTACATTTTTTATTTCTCAATTTTAGGTTCTCCTCATCAATGGTTCTAATCTCTAATTTTCATGTCATGATGAAAGCCTTATCAAAGGTATTGAAAGTCTAAACCTTTAAAGTTGAGTAAATATGTTTGGCACAAGCCTGAAAGAAAATCTCAATTAGCTTGAGTTGGGGTAGAGAGAAAGAGAGTTGGTTTATCAAACCTCTCGAATGGGCTACAAAATCAGCAATTGACTCATCCTCAAATTTTTGAATGGAATATAGGTCGATGATGGAAACTTTCTTAGATTTTTTTTATGAAAAAATGATCTAAGAAGGTTTGAGCTAATTGGGAAAAATAAAAGAGGGAGTGCTTAGTAATATCATTATACCAATCTAATGACAGATCGGATTGGGACATGGAAAATGTGTGAAGAAGGAGAGCATCATCATAAGAAATCAAAAAGCAAAAGTGTCTAAATTCTCTAAGATGTTGTTGAGGATCTTCCTTGCTCTGAAGTTTTGATAATTTTGAAATTTCCCATTGACGAAGATAAGGTCAGATTTGGACGAATGGATGAATTGGTTTGTTATAAATTTGATCATATGATAAGAGGTTATGGGCACCAAAAATAAATGACTCTAAATTATTCACCTTGTCCATTAACATTTTAACTAGATGGGTTTGGGGTTGTGCACTCCCATAGTTGTACGGTATGTTCTGTTGGGGCTAGGTATGTGTAACATATAAATAGCTAGTGGAAGGTTGAAAGGATGCCACATATTGGTATGTGGACATGGATGGTTTGGATAATGCCATGTATGGGTAAGTGGATATAGGAGGTTGGGTAGAAGGTGGAGCCATATACCCTTGTGGGTTAGGAACATATATTGGGTTGGGTACAATGGGCACTTGTTGATAAATTGGCATGGGTTGGGTTGGAGGTATGGTTGGGTTGATAGGTTGAGGATGGTTGGTAACCTTGATACTAATGGGTGGAAGGTTAGAAGGTATGGAAACCACCAAGCTTTGGAATGGAGTGGAGGTTGGTGGTTTGGAGATAGGAGGAAGGGTGGCAACACTAGAAGAGGGTATTCCAATGGTAAACAGAGTATAGGTGACCAAAGGTTGGGTTAATCCTATATTAGAAGAGTTATTGGTTGAGGTGGAAGGCATTTGGGTATTGGTTGGTCAGATGGGTTGGTCTTGGATGGTAGTATTGAAGGGATTGTTGGTAGAAGAAGATGCTTGGGTGACTAAGGGTTGGGTGGAAATGGTGGAAATAGAGGTGTTACCCATAAGATGGGATGGCATACCATAGGGTGGATCAATAGATGGAACTGAAGCAGGGGTACGATAAGATATGGTATTAAGGTAGTGTTGGAGGGTTATGGGGTTGTTATCCAAAAAGGTGGTGAAATTCATATCACCTTCAGCAACAGTCTAAGGGATAATAGGACTTCTAGATGGATGGGTGAAATTTCCACATTTGAATGGTACTCCATGGATGAGGAAGAGGAGGAAGATGGGTGGTCGGGAGGGGGATCTTGATTTGCTTGGTTTCTTAGTTGTTGTCTTGTCAATACCATGCAAATGAGGAGGAAAGAAAGGAAAAAGTGATCACACAAACTCAACAAAGAAGAAATCAAAAAATATATCTCAGAGAAAACAAGCATACACTAAAGTACATTTAAATCCTAGAATACCTTTTATCTCTCTTTAGTCTTATGCCTCAATTTTAAGGAGTTTATGAACACCAACTTGGGATTGTAGAGCGGGTGCTAGAAGATGTCTAAAAATGGTTTTTAGTAGTTAAAGGCTCTTAAGATCTATACTAGAACTTGGTACATGGCTTGATATTAGGGCCTACCCCATCACTTCATACACCACAGCAATAAGGGTGTTAGGTGCTTAGTCAGAATATATCGAGTTAGTAATAATCTTCTACAAAAATTGTGTCAACTTTTGAATCTTGATGCTTTTTGGATCCACTTCTGTGATCCTTCATTGGGGAAATAATGTGTGTAGGAATAGCAGAACAACACCCTTTAAAAGCTGGAGGAAAATAGTTGTTACAGAAAAATTGCTAAAAATTAACCAACTAATCGTTATAAAAAATTGCTAAAATTGAAAATAAAAAAATAAAAAGATTGCTAAAAATTAACCAACTAATCGTTAACCAAAATTGCTAAAAATGAAAATTAAAAAATAAAATAACAAATAAAGAAGTTACCTAATTCATAATGGAAATTAATTAATATAATTTAAAGCTATACGAATGTTATAACATTATAAAATAAAGTTATAAGAATTTTATAATGTTATAAATTAGTTGTAAATTTTAAAAATAAATAAATTTTATTATCAAAAAATTATCAATTATTTAAAAATTATTATAATTATTACTCAATAATTAAAGCTCTTTCTAAAGTATTACAAGACAAATTAATTTTTTGATATTTGAAGAATAAAATTATTAATTAGATTTTTCATTAAATAATTCATTTCTAATTATAAAACCAAAATTATAAAATCTTTAAAAAAAATTAAATTAATTAAATTTATAACTAATTATTGGTTCTAATTATTAAGAAAAGTTATAAAATGGTTACCCAAAATTTTAAATAAAAATTATAACCTATTAAGCTACAAACAAAACCTAAGAATAACAATACAAGAAAATTCATTAAAATTTTAAAACAAAAAATAACGAAGGGAACTCAACTCCACCTCAGCAAAAAACTAATTATTATAAACTACCGTCTTCCAAGCGTGACTTATCCCTAACCCATCATCCCTATTTAAATTTTTAGGATGTTTTAATATTTCTATTGCTTCCCTTAACTTACACTTATGGAAATGATCTTCTGCTACCAAAAATTTTGCTTCTTCAATATTGATAGCATGTTTTGACTTTTTAGAATGTTTAGCAAGGGCTGATTTTTCTTTCTTTTCTAGATGAATATCTGTAGAATGTTCTTTAATTCTAGTTTTAACTGATCTTCTCATCTTCCCTATGTAAGGTCAACCACAAAAACAATCCACCTTATAGACTCCACTTCTAAGGTTTGGGTCCAGCTTGTCTTTAGCAAATCCCAACATCATGTGCAATTTATTAACAGGTAAGAACGTAGAGTAAATATTATGGTGATCAATAATTTTAGCTAATTTATTAGAAATGCCTTCAACATAAGGAAGATAAGTTATGGGACCCTCTATGAAAGACTCTTTGATTTTTGGTCTATTAATATTAGCCTTAACCTGCTTGATAGCCTTAGCTATTTATTAACTAGAGTATCCATTCAACTTAAAGACCTGATTTAGGTGCACAATTTCATGATTGATGCTCTCCTCATCACATATTTTAAAATCCCTAGTAAATAAAGTCTTGATATCTCCTACTTTTTGGGCAGGATGGTGATGGGAGGAGGCATGAAGGTAAAGATCGGTATGTGTACCTTTTTTATAGACCTTCCTCGCTAAAGAACCATCTTTATTCATAAGTAAGAGGACATCTAAAAAAGCAAGTTGTTGATTTATATCAATTTCTTTAGTGAATTTTATGCTCTAAAACTAATTATTGAGATGAGAATGGAACTCTTCCAATTTATCTAGCCCATGTTGCCAACATAGGTTGGTGTCATCAACATATTTTTTCCACCATTTGGGTTTCAAAAGGAAAGAGTGAAGTACCAAGTCTTTGAATTTTTCCATAAAGAGGTTGGTGACTACAAGAAAAAGAGGAGAGCCCATTGTCATGCTTTCACATTGTTCATAAATGATACTTTTAAAGGTGAAGAAAGTAGAGTTCAAACATAACGCAACTAGATTATCCATTTCTATGTTAGTAATATTTTGAACTACTTCCACTACTTCACAAATAGGTACCTTAGTGTAGAGCAACACAACATCAAAACTTATGAGTAGGTCATTGTTTTCTACCTTTTTATCCTTGATAAAATCAATGAAGTCACTAGAGTCCCAAACAAAAGAGGAGGTTTTCCCTACCAATGGTTTAAGTTTATTAGCTAAGAAAGATGCAAGATTATACGCCAGGGAGTTAGTTGTGCCTACAATGGGTCTTAATAGTACTTCTTTATGAAATAGATAATCTAGTCATGTTATGTTTGAACTCTACTTTCTTCACCTTTAAAGGTATCATTTATGAACTATGTGAAGGCATGGTAATGGGCTCTCCTCTTTCTCCTGTAGTCACCAACCTCTTTATGAAAAAATTCAAAGACCTAGCCCTTTACTCTTTCCATTTGAAACCCAAATGGTGGAAAAGATATGTTGATGACACCAACCTATGTTGGCAACATGGGCTAGATAAATTGGAAGAGTTCCATTCTCATCTCAACAATCAATTTCAAAGCGTAAAATTCACTAAAGAAATTGAGATAGATCAACAACTTTCTTTTTTAGATGTCCTCTTACTTAGGAAGAAAGATGGTTATCTAACAAGGAAGGTCTACAAAAAAGGTACACATATCAACCTTTACATTCATGTCTCCTCCCATCACCATCCTACCCAAAAAGCAAGAGTTATTAAGACATTAATTACTAAGGCTTTTAAAATCTGTGATGAGGAGAGCATTGATCATGAAATTATGTACCTGAATCAATTTTTTAAGTTGAATAGATACTCTGGTAAACAAATAACTAAGGCTATCAAGTAGGTTAAGGCTAATATTAATAGACCAAAAATCAAAGAGTCTTTCACAGAGGGTCCTATAGCTTATCTTCCTTATGTTGAAAGCATTTCTAATAAATTAGCTAGTTTTCTCAATCACCATAATATTCACTCCACATTCTTACATGTTAATAAGTTGTGCATGATGTTGGGATCCACCAAAGACAAGCTAGACGCAAACCTTAGAAGTGGAGTCTATAAGGTGGATTGTTCTTGTGTTTTACCTTACATAGGGGAGACGGGAAGATCAGTTAAAACGAGAATTAAATAACATTCTATAGATATTCATTGGAAAGGAAAAAAAAATCAGCCCTTACTAAGTATTTTTTTAAGTCAAAACATGCTATCAATATTGATAAATCAAAAAATTTGGTAGAAGAAGATCATTTCCATAAAGTTAAGGGAAGCAATAGAAATATTAAAACATCCTAAAAATTTAAACAGGAATGATGGGTTAGGGATAAGTCACACTTGGAAGACAGTAATTTATAATAATTAGTTTTTTGTTGAGGTGTAGGAGTATGGTGTTTTAATTTCCCTTCGTTGTTTTTTGTTTTAAAATTTTAATGAATTTTCTTGTATTGTTATTCTTAGGTTTTGTTTGCAGATTAATAGGTTATAATTTTTATTTAAATTTTCGGTTAACCATTTTAAAACTTTTCTTAAAAATTAGAACCGATAATTATAAATTATAAATTTAATTTTTTTTTTTTTTTGGTAAGATTTTATAATTTTGGTTAACTAATTTTATAATTAGAAATGAATTATTTAATGAAAAATCTAATTAATACTTTTATTCTTCAAATATCAAAAATTTAATTTGTCTTGTCATACTTTAGAAAGAGCTTAGTAATAATTATAATCAATTTTAAATAATTAATAATTTCTTAATAATAAAATTTATTTATTTTTAAAATTTATAACTAATTTGTAATGTTATAACATTCTTATAACTTTAATTTATAATGTTATAACATTCATATAGCTTTAAATTATATTAATTAATTTCCATTATGAATTAGGTAACTTGTTTATTTGTTAATTTATTTTTTGATTTTCATTTTCAGCAATTTTGGATAATGATTAGCTGGTTAATTTTTAGCAATCTTTTTTATTTTTTATTTTCAATTTTAGCAATTTTTTATACCAGATAGTTGGTTAATTTTTAGCAATTTTTCTGTAATGGCTATTTTCTTCCATCTTTTAAAGGGTGTTATTTTGTTGTTCCTACAAACATTATATACTTGATGAAGGATCACAAAAGTGGATCCAAAACGTGTCGAGATTCAAAACTTGACACAGTTTTCCCAGAAGATTATTACTATTGTATGGACTATGGAAATATCAGATCTTTGATATATCGAGTTGCTAGAGATTATACTTTATCAGCATACTGAGTTGGTTCTCCCCTTGGTGATGAAATCCAAGTAGGATAGCTGAGGAAAAGTGACCACTAAGTGATGAAATTCTAGTCGGGCCTTATGTCAATGTTTTGATGTTTGATTGAATTTATGGTTTGGTATTATGTGTGTGATAATAAGTGATACTACAATTAATTTACTTGATTAAATCAAGATATGTGAGCTAATCAATACAAGTAAATAATGGATGCAAAGTTAATTTTAATCCAAAAAAAATTTGGTGTCTTTTCAAATCAATATAAATAACTAAGATGCACCTAAATATGATATGATGATGCAAATCCTAAGTCTAGAATGAGTACTTTTGATTTTCAGAAATAAAAGCAAAAATAACAAATTTTACTTTTTTCTAAGAAAGTAAAAGAAACTAGAACTTGTGTTTTAGAAAGGAAGAAAAGAAATAAGGAATGTTTAATTTATAGAAAAGAATGCAATGAATGACTCTTCTCTAATGCAACTAAATGTCCTATAACTAGAAACCCAAAAAAAAACCCAAGGGTCCCACTAAGCGTGCTAAAATGTTTCACTAAAAAATTTCTTTATTTTCTATTTAAGAAGATGTAAAACTTAAAAGAAGGGTGAAGTTAGTAGAATCTGGATGTGATTTCTACTTCATGATCCAGATGATTATTGATACTGCTCTTTGTCTAGGAAGGATGATCTACAAATAAGAAAGCAATTTATAAAATGGTGGCTTAGTGAGATAGTAGGGTGGACTACCTAGCATGAGTTAGGTCCAAGAAGTGCAAGATTCCTTGAAATTTGTCAATCCACACTCTTAAAAAAATAAAGTTTTGATAAAATGAAAATAGATGCTTGCATGAAATAACATGAGGTATTAAAATTAATTATATAAAATACTTGAAAAGAAACAAGTGATTTTTGATAAAAATAGTAATAAATTATTGAATATTAATACTAAATTACTCAAACTTGATTCAAAAAATAAGTTGAAGTTATGTGATAAAACAAAAACTCATAAACTAAGATTTGGGTATGGGTAGATGGGTCAAATTAACTTGTTATTGTAAAATGACACATAATGACCATCAGTAGTTATGGGTGACCATCGATGGTTAGGTAACCATCGACGGTTGTTAACCATCAGTGGTTAGATGACCATTGATAGTTGTTAACCATCAGTGGTTAGATGGCCATTGATAGTTATTAACCATCAGTGGTTAGGTAAGAGCGTCAATGGTTAGTGTAGAATTTGATTTGGGGAAAATAAGTTTATTAGGGAGAGTTGCAAAGAGGTTATGGAAGTCGTGTTAGGGTTGAATTTTGGTTGTGCAATAAAAAGTAATGCTTAAAGGTATCTAGTTTATGAGTTGGATGTTTAGGTGATTGGAATAGGCTTATAGGTGGTTTTAAGTAGGATATGGAATGTTTGGAGTTGTAAAACTCTAACACAGAGAATGAAGTGCAGAGAATGGGAATGACCCAAACTCTAAAATAAATAGATCTAATTACTGAATCTTGATTAAAAAACATAGATACTTAGCTTTCAGGTGTTGTTGTTTTGAGGAATGTTAAGGTTGGCTAAAAGCTATTATGGATCCTAAAGTAATGTTGGCAGAGTAATGGTACCTTGGGTCAAGATAGTTAGTTGCAGAAGTACCCTGAATCTCTAGTCTCGATCTTGGTTTATTGAGAAGCTTTAAGATTCACTTGGGAGTCAGAATCTCTTACACCTGAATGAATCCATTCAACCTTCTCTTTATATCATAATATAGAGCAAAGGGGCATTGAAAATGAAGAGTTTAACAAATATTTTAACTAATAGTTTAACAAACAGTCTAACATGCATTGATCATGTGAATATCAGACTAAAATTAGATAGTTGGTAATCAATGAGTGAGTTATAGTTGAATCTTTCAATCATGTAAGAGGTTACGAACCATCGACTATCTAGGTAAACCATTGGTGGTCGAGGGCAGACCATCAGTGATCAAGGAAATACTAGTAGTTAATTTCTTAGGAAATGGTCCAAGGTTAATAATGGGAGAATTGATAAATAATCTAACCCAAAGGGGACCAAGAAGTGTTTTAAAGGTTAAAACGACATCTAGAGCTATAGTGTATGGTTTTCTAGTGTCTACACCAAGCTCCCCCAAATAATCCTTCTTGATAAATCACCCTCATACCAATAATTATATCCTTTCACTCCATAGTCCTTCCTGATAAATTTAACATCTAAGAGTAATGGATGTTATCTCAAGATTGTTTAAATACTATCTATTGGTGTATCAATCACTAACAACAACCAAATTTCATGATATATAAACATTTTTTGATAAAATATTGTTGTATTCACAATCAAAGGCTCCATGAGGTCATTGAAACCATTATGTTCATGGGTCAAAAAGCTTAATAAGTTTATAGTTATTTATGATGTTCACAGGATTAAAATTTTATAGAATCTATGATATTCATAGAGTTCACAAAATTACAAAGTTCATTTAGTTCATAGAGTCACAAAGTCCACAAAATCTATAGCATTCATGGTTATCATAGAGTCACAAAGTCCATGGATAAATTATTTCACTAGGTTACTAAATTTCACGATACCAAGTCATTGAAACCACTATGTTCATGGGTCAAAATTTTCAATAAGTTTATAGCTATTTATGATGTTCACAGGGTCAAAAGTTCATAGAATCTATGATATTCTTAGAGTTCACAAAATTACAAAGTTCATTTAGTTCATAGAGTCACAAAGTCTACAAAATATATGGCATTCATGGTGGTCGTAGAGTCACAAAGTCCATGGATAAATTATTTCACTAGGTTACTAAATTTCATGATACCATGCTACGATAAAGAAAGTTAACAAGGGGTGGATTCATCTAGGTGATGATCATTTTTTTCACACTATGATAAAAATTTAAGGTGATGCCTTCAAAATTCATGCATTAGTCCAAATATGAGGCCACTAAGTCTATTTTGAAGTGTAGATGGATTATTCAGACATATCGATATTGTTAGAGGCTTAGGGAGAGGGATAACTTAGGTATAGAGATTACATGCACACCTAAAAAAATGGTGATTAAAATTTAGGTCATGAGGGTACTAGTTGATATACAATCACTAAAGGAGATTTATTTCATCTCTTACGAAATTTTAGAGTGTAAGTCAAATTCCTACTTCCAGTCCATTAGGCAAGGTGAGAGTATACATCATCCAGTCTCTATTATGGTCATTTCATATTTAATCGCAATGTATGGTTGTTAATGTATGATCTTTAAAATTTGATTATAATTTTTTTGTAGCAACAAAGTCTTATTTTTCCTTACATATAACTAAAGGAGGGGACAACATTATGTTAGGGGATGAGAAAATGTTAGGACTTAGTTCCAAAGTCTTCACAATAATTTAGGTTAATGTGTTTTTAATAAATTAAAGGGGTGTAAGATATCCTTTTTATATATTTTGTTAATTTATATTATAATAAAGTTGTAGTGTTATTTTATGGTTAAATAGTCTCATATAGATTATAAGATATCTTTTCATGGGAGTCTACCACTAAATGCCCAACAATCCATGAGTGAAGGGTCATCAAACCTTGTTCTTCTTTTTATGACATTTATTAGAGTTCTATTTAAATTTAAGGATTTACTTATTTCATTAATAATTCAAGCTTTAACTGTTGACTTACTATAGATTCCATTATTACTCGTCTTGCCACATTACTATCTTTATTCTAACTTTTATTGCCTATTACCTTAAATGCATTAAATAGATTCTTTACTATTTTAGTATTTCTTCCCTCCATGTTTAATATTCTTAACCACAAATTATGCATCACAGAGAGCACTTTTTTTTATTTTCATTAATTAAACAAATAGTTGACATCATTATGTATGGCTTTTATTCTTAAATGCATAGTTCCATACACATTGAGCATGGTGTTAAACTGATATTTTTGACATTCTACCTTCCATAGGTTCTATTATTTTTTCATCTATTTCAACCAAATACTTTGGTGCTCATCTTATTATCTGTGGAGGTGTGGATGCAAGAGCTATATTTTGTATTAAATTAGGTGGTGTTAACACTTCAACCATAATATGGACAATAGAGGGTTGACTATCTACATTATACCCTATAGGCAAATTAAATTCCTCTTCATTAGGAGGTACATGATTTAGAGTCATTATTCGATGTTGATTATCATCATACTCAAAATTTTCATTATGAATGGATGTTTCATTATATTGTGTTTGTCCATGTGTTTCATCATTTATTACAAATTCATTACTTACATGCTCTACATTTTTAATTTCATCTTGCAACAAAGATTGATTTGATTCTCTTATCTCATTTGAAGACATATGTAAACTAAATTCTATAGAATTGGGCATGTTATTTTCATTAGAAGTATTACCTGGTGCAGAAGAAGAGCCTTCACCTTGCCTAGAAGCCCTTATGGATGCTCTCCTATATGCTTGTCTTTTTATTTCTTTTTCTCTTTTCTCTTCAATTTCCTCATTTGTTAGCTCTTTGATTGGTCTTTTGCAATGACTTCCCAACCCCATTATTTATCTTTTCCAAAATAATACAATTGTATATTTAAACATGAAGAATTTGTAGTGATTCAAACAAAATAAATGAACTATTCACCAAATTTGCATAGTTGCAGCAGAAAAAGTAGTTTGTAATTTGGAAAGAACAAAACAAATGACTCATTTTTGTGGGAAAGGCAAAATGAATTCGTGAATCACAAAGGGTGTGCATGATTTCAAAAGTACGCACGCCCTTTGGGATCCATGAAACAATAGGCAAAAGCATTTAAGAGCCCAAAAGTAGTTGTATAAATGGTGTACCCCATTTACAAAGGGCATATGCCCTTTTCATAGTTAGAAAAAAATTCTCGATTTCCCTCCAATTTTACCTCAGTTTTAGGCCTGGGGGTCCCAAACCTGACCAAACTTTGTCATGGACCATCCAAGGAGATTTATAAAAAATTTAGGGGTTTTTTTCCTTTTATTGACATATCTAATCAGGCAGCTTTTATTATTTTTAAAAAATATATATGAGTTTGTAGAGGGGAAAGCATAGTTTTCGAACATATAATTTTTTTTTATGTTAGAATATTATTTATAATTATTACTCAATTTCTACATAATATACCTCATTATAGTTTATATACATAACATCACAAATTCCCTTATAAATTTTTGAATATTAATCAAACACTTATAAAACTTATATCTCAACAATCTATACATTGTCAACTATACTTTTAAAAAAATGATTTTCATAAAGTTAAGGTTAAAAAGTTGTGTTCGTACACTTGCAGTTTTAATTTTCTACCTATCTTGACTTGTGAAATTATTATTATTATTTTTTTTTTTTTTAAATATATATATATATATATATATATATATATATATATATATATATATATAATAAAAAATATTCTCAATAGTCTTCGACATTTCACCTATCTATATATGAAATTTCATACAAAAATTCAATTGTTTACTCAAAAAAAGTGTGTTCGTACACATGCAATCTCCTTGTCTTTTTTTCAAAAGAAGACCACCCTATTGCCATAAATGTATCTATTTTGCACACTTTTATCATGTGGATATTGGAAAAATATATATATTTAGAAACTAAATTCACAATTCCACAATTCATGTTTTTATGTCATTGTCAAATTCCTTTTGGAAGTCTCTCTAACATTCTTTCCAAGTTAAACTATTATTATTTTCAGAAAAAAGTGTCACTTTATACCCCTCCTTTTGTCCCCCATTATCTTGCATCTACCCTAGGGCACTCCAAAGCATATCAAATTATAAAATATTAGGAGCTTTCCCACATGGCATTGTTTTTATATAGGCTCAGAGCTCAAAATTCATAAAGGTTCAAAATGCAAATGATTTCAAAATTCTATTCCAACCCACCTAATATACCACCTTGGCATAACTTCAAATGACCATATCTTGAGCCCTGATTATCCAAATTTGAAACCATAAGTTACATTTAGATCTAGATAATGACCTCTTCCATATTATACTAAATTTGAAAATTTTAAAGCATTGTCAAAAATCACTAAAATTTTTGCTACTCAAGTATCCTATAACATTCCAAATACTACCAAAAATAATGTTACAAATTCTTAGCTATAACATTACCAAAATATTACCAAGTCAAATGTTATCAAACAAATTTGTTATAATTCCTTTTATGATGAGACCACCATTAGACACTATAATCTCTCCTCCAAAAAAGGGGGCATTTTAGTAGGGGCATGTGTATAAACATGTTCTACACAATCAAAACATACTTGGCAATATTCTCAAATGCAATTAGGGCATGATTCGGAAGCATGCTCTCCATATTCATCCAGTATGTGTTACTTATATCAGCTTCTAGATTCAGTGGGGGCATGTCATATGGATATAACTTTCACACATTCATAATTTCTAGATTACATTAGGGGGCACACTTGGGAAGCATGTTCTCCACAACTATTCAATATGCAACATCTCTAGTTTATAGTGGGGGCATGTTTTGAAAAGCATGTCCTTCACATTAGTACTTATTCCAATTTCAAATTCCCTTATACATAGTGGGCATGTGCTTTTGAAGCATGTTCTCCACAGTCATACAAATTTTCAAATTGGCAAAGCATACACATTATATGATCCAAATTCATAGTTATGGCAAAATCATATACATTTATACCTTTTGTTATACATAGTTTCAGTATGAGACATATCCAAGGTGCATATGCTATGAAACATGTTCCTAATGTCAAAAAAATCTAAATCAACTTCAAAATTATAAAACTTATATGTATTGATACCTAGATGTAATAATACCTTGATTGAGCATTTATGGACTGTATTGAGCCTTACCTATTTGTAGTAGTCAGTTATTCCTTTTTAGTGTGATTGAAAGGACTAAATCATCTAGTTTCACCAAGTTGTGGGAAAGCATGATTACACCACTCACCCTATATTGATATATACATATACATATACATATATTTTGCACTCAAATCATTCTCATTAGGAAATGATACCTCAGATGGATGAAACACCACTCTTCCTATTCTAGGTTGGGGCATGATCACCTCCTAACTCTGCATACTCTAGGTACAACACCACTATGGTGCGATACACTTTTACCACTTATAGACTCCCTCATCTTCCTAGCCATAAGATGGATGAGGTTATACGTTCCCCTACCTACTTCTCCAATTTCCAACACTCTAAACCAAGTTACTATGTGACACATACATAGGTGTACTTTATCTATGCTCTTTCTTTATCCTACTTTTTAGTATTGCTTGCATACATATTATATACATTGATTTATATGTTGTCTAGGCATATGTTTGGTTGCAGTTAATGTTGAAGAGATGAAATATTGAGGGCACAACTCGAGCAAAGATAATATGTGTTGTTCACACCACAGTATACATTTTCTTTTCCTTTAAACTAGTAATTCTTAGTTTTATTCCATTACTAGATTAAATGTGGGAAAATTTAGACACCTATTTTGGTACAATTACACATATTACTAATCTTCTTGTATGTATTAACCTCTTTACTAAAAATTAGACATCTAGTGATGCAGTCTCTCATGGACCTCTTTGATTCCTTCTTATTTCACTTGATTTACCTACCCCTTAAGCCTATGTGCTACGTTTGTTTATCCTAATTTAGTGTAGACCAAAGATCCCTACCTATTGTGGTTATTTTATGAATGTTTTTAGCCCCTGAACACTTGCATTCATCTTGGACACTAGCATCAAATTTAGTGTCTAGTTTTGATGTGTCTATTCGGTCTTATATTTTTATCTTTTATTGTATCTTTCATATTATGACCATTTTGTTAGCCCTATTTGCCCATCCTATGGTTGACTTTTTATGCGTAATCAGGGTATAATTTAAATTCAAAAGGTTATTATATATACAAATGCTATGGTCTAATTAACACACCTTCTAATTTGATAAGGTAACTCTGTAATAAGAAAGTATTGTCTATTTCAAGCTATCAAATTACACTACAACATGGCTTTAAATATCAAAAGCATACAGAAGGTCAAATATACTATTACATCACTTATACCAAGGGTTACTAGGAGAAAGATCATATAGTCATATTGTTACAATTCTAAACACATGAATAGGAGGGATAACTTCATGTGATTTTGAGGCCCTCTTAAGAGTATTAACTATGTAGACAACACCTAGCAACAATAAGGTTGTTAGGGCTAGCTTGAATCACATTACTTACCCATTTTTACTAGGTTATAATAATCATAATGCAAAATAACTATGGTTACATATTATCTAGATCTAGCATATAGGCAAGCATAAGTTGAGACACAAAAATATTAAACTTGGGGGCAGTGTAAGTATGATCCAAATTTGAGGTCACTCCTATGTATATTTTTCATTGGAAACTAGCGTTGGATCTAAACATATGAAATTACTATTCCAAATTGATGTAATTGTCTGAAGGTTAAAAAATAGTTAAAACATAGAATAAACAAAACCCAAATCTCCAATATATCCCTATGATGACCCCTAATCACTACCACGATCTAGAGCATAGCATCAAATAAGATACACTCTCTTTATCCATAAGTTACTTTGTACTTATTGTATTTATTTCACATGCTAGATTAGAGAAATCTATATAATTGATTGTATTTTAGTGTAAATCTGAATATTATCATTCCTTTAAAACACCTTTATTTGCGAGGGTATTATCTTGTAAAAATCCTAAAGCACATAAAATAACAACATGGACCACATAATATAATAATCCATGGGTGAATAATGGGTGCATGATGGTAGATGTCATTTGAATAGGATTTGGGTGAAACAAATCATTAAGAGCATGCACGTTGGCATCTAGATACTAGCTCTATTTTATTACAAAAAGAATTAGAAAGATATATGAAGTGTTGTTTTCATTTTAAAACACTCATTATATTGATGAATTTTTTTATTTATTTGAATGATAGGGTTGATTGAGTAATCATAATATCAAACCATAATTATAATTACAAATTAGAACCCAAAATGGCCTATATATGCATCCATATTGAGCATAGTTATAGAAATAAAAAACTAATTTTTAAAATTTGAATATTTTAAAATCAAATTTTAGAAATTAGGAATGGAAAACCACAAAACCCTAGGTTAATTCTAGGGTTTTGAGACCAAATTTAGGTTCACTAAATGTTTAACCATAAATTAATGATATAAGGGTAAATAAGGTTAAGAATATAAAAATGATTAAGCATAAGGGTGATAAATAGATCTATAGTGGGCTAATTAATTTACAAACTCAAATAAATAATATTCTAAATTTAAATATTAATATATGCCAAAAATATAAATTATAGTTATTGATTGATATTGTGATAAATTAAAAACAAGATTACTTAGTTTGTTTATTATATGCATGCAGATCTAGGTTGAAATGGGCTAGAAGTGGATTGGATCAAGATCCTAGACTAGTCATCAGATCCTATAATTTTACATTATGTGGCCTCAGACACTTACATCAGATCTAGATAGTTACATCGATGTAGGCATGATCTTGACACAGTTGTCCAATATAGAATATTACCCAGATCTAGATGTGACTAACTAGAGCCTTATGGGTTTTATATCACCTTTCTTCTGATGTATAAGGATTATCTTCACATGATATCACTATTTGTCAAGCGATCAAACTCTAGCTTCTTCACCGTTAGAGTGACTATGGTAAAATGGGTTAGTGCACTCATGGTGTTAAACTACTCCAATGACCCCTCTATCAATGGGAACTACCCACATAGCTTATACTTTGAAGAGGGCCTCAAACTTATGTAGTTATCCCCTAAATATTGGATTGTGTGTGCAAAAGGGTGCAATAAGTGATAATCAAGTACATACAATGACCTATCTCCTAACATGGCAAATATGGCTCATGGGCTAATCTTTCAATACTTTGTACATGTAAATATACTACTCCTATGAATGATATGGAAATAAGAATGAACAAGGAAGCTTTTCTCACTTAAATTCTCAATTGATAGTTCCTTTGTTGATCTGCGTGTGAAAGGTATGAATTTTCTAGGTGAGTTATTAATGATGATTGATATTGTATATATACCAATCCTTTGGGAAAATATCTCTTATTGAATCACTTAGGTTGTCTCTAAGGACACATTACATTAGAAAATTGGATGGCTTTTTGGCATTGGACACTTAGTTGAAAAAGGGACAATTGTGTTGATGTAGGCATATGTCTAGGATGCAAGTGTCTGAGAAGCTATAAAATAGGTACATGTCCAAAACTAGCATATAAGGATAATAATTATATTTAGAGAATATTTAGGCCATAAAAAATATATTCATTAGAATACCTTATGATCTGACTAAAAGATAATAAATTTGGCACAAAGAGATAGTGAACGTGAGCTTTTTAATAGTAGGAAGGTCTTAGATATGAAGGGTACAGCCATGATATGTATTTTACAAGTGTACAAGATTGAGGTACTATATAATTTATATTTAGTATCTACATTTTTCCACCCTTTTATCTAGTAATAGAATTACTAGTTTAAATGAAATAAATGTGTACATGGGTGTGTATAACACACCTTACCTTTGTGTGAGCCCAACTTGAGTGTTTCATTGGTGATTGACATGTAACCAAAATCATATTAAAACATAAAATCAGTGCATATAATATAAAATTGAAAGCATTTAAAATAATTTAAAGAAAAGAGATAAAGGGTAACTATTCACCCTTGGTCCCAGGCAAACTATCATAAATCAGAGGAAATATCTACTTATGTAGCCTGTGTCTATTTGAAGTTTGGTTGGATAGTTGGGTTATTATTTCTAGGGATATTCATGTAAATCACTATAGCCAAAATATTTTTGGTTGCATAGAAAGCACATAATGTGTCCCATGCTGGGTGCCAAAATTGTTGGTGAAATATTTGGTATTTTGTGTCAAATTTGAGTTTCATAATAGTATAGGAGATGAAAAGTCTCTCCTTTATTATGATGGGAGGTTACCTTTATTTAAATTAGTAAAAACTAACCTAGAGTATGTACAATATTTACAAGTTGAATTAAGGGGTGGTTGTGACATTCAACTAAAAATAAAAATGGAAAGAGGGAAGGTGAAGAGTCACAGGTAGACAAGCAAATGCAGATTTTGTCCACTTACATAATGATAAAATAGAAATGGATTGAGTTAATTTAATATAAAAAATGTAAGTGGTGCTTAAAATAATGATTTATGCATCAACATAATAAAAACACAAACCCATTAAAGAAAATAAGACACAAAGTTTTGGTATTTCCTTGGTTCATGGAAAAAAGAATGAGCACAAAGTTTCCTTCTTCCTCTTCAAGTTTCACAAATTGTGAACATCAAAAATCCCTTTTTCTTTGTCATTTGTTGTATTTATAACAAAGGGAATGGGTTGATCCTTCACATTCCAAAAATGACTCTTTGTATTCTATTTTTCATCCTATTCTATCCTTTACAATTTTTAATTTTACAAAAAGGAAAATGTGAATTTCCTGAAATAGAAGTTAGACAAAAATAAAAAAGAAAAACTATAGACTCCACTAAAGACCCTTTGTTGATGTTGTGCCTATTGTTGAAGAACCTTGTACTGCTCAAGCACTTCTATTTTGTCCTTTGTCTCAAGTGACCTTAAATTTTTTGAACTTCTTTACTACTTATATAACATCATGACCCTTTAGGATTACCACATGATTACATTGTGTAATCCATCTCTCAAAAAACAACATAGTTGTATTTGAAATCTCTTGAAGCTCAACCAATGTTCAAGACGTGAATCTCACTGATTACAGACATTAAAGTTGTATTGAACGAGCTTTTGTTTAAGAAATTTTCCTTTATAACTTTCTTGAATTGATATTTAACTTCATCCATGGTATGCAAGGTGAATTCATCTTCCTAGAATAGGTCATAATGAATCTCATCTAAGTTATAAGAGATCAAATTTTGTTTCTCCTTCACAATACTAACCTGATCATTTAACTTGGTTATTACTCAGTTCAGAACCTCAATCTTCATGAGAATGAATTTATACCACTTAAAAGATGTATCATCCTTTGATTTCTTAAATATTCCAACTTTAACCATCACATCTATATCGATCTCGGTCATCTCATGAATGTTTTATTTCAAATTATCCCATATGTTTATCTCGCATGTGTGAAATTTGATATATTTTTGTATATCAATGCCTTGTTTATCAATTATTGTAAATAATTTCATCACCTCCTCAATATATTTCATTCTTTTCATCAACACTTCATCCACCCAAGCCTCCAAAGTATTACCATACAAATTTTATTTTTTGATTGTGGCAATGGATTCCTTGAATATTCCAAACACTTGAGAAGGAACATCAATATGAGCTGCCATATGCATGTCAACTGGATTGAGAAGGTATTTGACATATCTTACCAACTATTTGATTTAGTCTTGGAGTTATTCTTGGGTGAGCTCATCTTACTCAAACCTTTTGATTATTATTAAAGTCATCTCCCTCAAGTTATCGATGTCACTTTCCTTGATTGCCTCTTCAAGTGATATTCTCTTGAGAGTATAGTCACTCACACTCATTTCTAATACATCCTTCTCCATGTTAGGTTTTATAATTTCAAAAAAATGAGTAACAAAAGGATTTGAAACTAATATGGATGTAATTTTAACATTCTTTAGAGGAGGAGTCTTAAGGAGATTAGCTAATGCATTGAAATTAGGGAGATCTACTGCCATCACCCTCATTTTATTATTGAGCATAGACTACATCCATTGGAAGGACATAATATTGAAAGGGGTCATTTGAGTTTTAGTTGGATGGGGTGTGGGCTAATTTGGCTGAGTAACACTTGGGAGATGAGAAGGAACACTTGGGGAGACTGAATGGAATGAAAGACGTACCACATCATCTTCTTTTGAATGTGTCTATTGTGTTTTACTAGTGACAAGAATAGAAGGGTTGCCAAGGGGAGCAAAAGAAATTACATCAGTATAATTTTATTTATTATCTTATTCCTACTAATTGTAGGAATTCCTCATTGGTTTTACCCAATTGTCCACTTTACATAGGATCATCATCATCACCATCATCATAAATTGAATAAATTAGTGTTTCAGTTGTCATGGTAGCATTGCTCTTGTTTAGAGTTAATGTAGGTCATGTTTGGGAGGAATTGAAGCCTTTCCTCTTTTTGAACCACCTACTTTAGTTACTTTGGCTTAATTCTGATTGAACCATTTCTTGGTTCTGGCTCATACTCTCTGATTTCACCTATGTACATCCTTTAGTTTCATTACTAACCAATTTATTATATGTAAGGGATCAACTACAACTCAAGTTGTGTATTCAGGATCAATGAGTTTGATTATGTCATCAACCATGCCATCAAGAACCCATTATTCAGTGAATGCATTTATCTAATCCATGGTCATTCAGATCCAATATCTCTGGACTACCTCACACTCATTTGAATAATTTTCCAAATAGTCTTCCAAGTGAGGCACATGTTCATAGGTAGCACTGGTACCAAAGCATCTTTTTACATATTTCTTTGTGTCCAAAATGATTCTTTTGGCATATGATCATAGAGTGAATTGGGAGATGGATAATTCAATGTCTTGAGTGTTGACCATTGTCTTACAAGTGAAGAGTCCCATATAGATAGGGAAAGAGAAACCTAAGATGTTTTTGTCCCTACAATTTTTGTGTACTACACCTAATTGTCTGTAGAGCTCTATCAATATTATCTTGTCATTGGCTATTTTAGGGAGTCTCAATGAGTAACCTTCGAAACCACCAACCTTGACATAGGTGAATTTTTGATATTGAAGATAGAAGCTACTATATTGGTTGATTAGGGTAGTCGCTTCATCAAAAATCCTTCTACCCCAATCTTCATCTAGAATTTGCATTGCTTTCATGGTAAATGCATCGTTCACCCTTGTGAAATGTTTATTATTTTTTTCTATTGTTATTTGGGGGAAAAATTCATAGACTTGGGTGATAAGGTGATACTCCCATGTTTTGAAAATCCTGGGTAAACCATTTGAGAAGCTAAAGAGAACATGAGATAATAAGTCATAAATAATTATTTTGTCAAGTGTACATTTAGAAGCTGGAGGTATAGGGAGTCATTGATAATTTTTCACTGATAGATAAATTATTTATCATGGTAGATTATATTCATTGACATGAACATCTAAGGGTGGAAACTCTTGGTGTCTTCATTGTAGACCACTTGATTGAGGAGAGTAATCATGTCTAAAAGATCTTCATGAAAATCTGATCTATAGAAATTATTTGGAAACTTTGAAAGTCTTTCCCTCCTATTTTCAACCATAAATTATTCATTACATTAAAACACTTAGTTATATCCTTATCCCATTATTTGTGTCCTTTATCGATACTCATGTTGATGATGTCTTCAAGAACTAGGATTCTCATTGTCATCCCCACTACTATACCACATATTTTGTCCATGACCACTTCACTATTATATTTGATTTTGTGAGTTCTTGTGTCATAGTGTCTTATGCAAGTGAACACCAAGTCAGAACATTGAATAGAATTTGGGAAACCCACTACCTAAGGGAGGCCACTCTCTGTAAGTTATGTAACCAAGGTACTTGGGTTTTTTGAGTTTAACCTATGGTGAAATTATTCCAATTCCACATGTCCAATTTATGACTCAATGATTTTGGGGATGTCATTTTCCAACACCATTAATGTTTCATACCCCATGTATTTATACTTCATCTTGACTAGTTTTAGGTATGTGAAGGTGGTTTCACAAGCAAGAGTAAGGAGTCTCAGAAGATCTAGGGGTAAGAAATGTTGGATTAGTTAGAATGAATGGGAAGTAATGGTCATATGAAAAGTTCTTGATGCAAGTGAAATAATCTCTAAATGAGATTATAGAAAGAGGAGAAACTCAAGGTAAACTATTAGTAGGATGCTGTAAATTTTCCTTTGGAATGCAAAAATAATAATAGGGCTTCGCCAGTAGGGAGAGAATAGGGGAGAATAATTATCACTCTAGGAGAAATATCACAATGATAAATGAATGAAAAAGAGGCCTGACTTCTATATAAGGTCACCTAGATGACTCAGTACACAATGACCGATCATTGGGGGGGCCATGTACAAAGAGAGGGCTGATGAGTCATCCTTATATCCCCCATCCATGCACATACATGAACATGAACGAGCCTTGTGTCTCTGCATCCATGTGTTTGAGGGGGTCATCTAGCTAGCCATATTTAGCATGTTGACATGAGTCTGATAAGTTTGTGTGCATGGACATGCATCTATGAGGGTCAACCGATCGATCAAATCTATTTGTATTACATAAATGTGGGCCCATGGGCTCGTGTTTCACATGGTGATGCAGATGGGGACTTGGTTGGGCCTTCTCAAGATGCATGAGGCATCTACTAAAAAAATAGACTTATAAAAAATTTGCCCTTTGATACAATCTTTTCACAAATTCATCTTCTCACGTAGTCTTCGATGTGAAAATCAAGATGTTGTCCTACCTCATGTTTGAAATTAGCATTGAAAATTTAGGAGACAATAGGAGCCTAACTCAATATGTCGATTTGGAATAAATTAGGGGTAATTAATTCAAATGTATCAATCACAATCAATTTCCCCCAATTTCCTCAAAATAAATTATTTAAATTGGGATGGAAAAGTGACCCATAGGTACCATTGGGTCCAATAGGTCATAAGCTCCTATAAATGAACCCATTCATTGTAATTGAGTCAATTGGGGCAATAATGCATTATTAGATCCAATTTTATCCATCAACTAATTTAAGATCATTTTTAATGGAATTAAGGACCTATTAGGTGCAGTTGATGCCAATCGATCCCCCTTGTCCCTAATTAGCTAAATCAATGGCATTAAGAATTGATTGGCCTTAATCCACATATTAGGACCCTAATTTTATTGAAAATGACTATTTATATTAGGGGTAATATGTGGTGATAGGGGAAACTAGATCCAAAAAGGCCTACCTGACCATATTATGCCTAATTAAAAAAATATTATATGTAGGTGGATCGAATAGGGAAAAATAAGAGTAATTGGATCATATTGCACCTATTACCCCTTATTGGGGCCTAATTTAATCTATCCATTTGGAATAAATTTTGGTTAATTTATGAAACTAGAACCAATCATGCTCAATTTTCTCTAAATTGTCCAATTAGGAGGGAAAAGGCTTAATATTAGTCTCAATTACACCTAGTGTGCCCATAATTTACTCAAAAGTGACCATTTTTAATTGGAAAAAATAGGTGAACCAATAGGTTCAATTGGGTCCTATAAGGCATAGGTGCTTCTAAGTGAGTGCA
Organism: Torreya grandis; assembly: GCA_037957365.1. Classification (NCBI taxonomy): domain Eukaryota; kingdom Viridiplantae; phylum Streptophyta; class Pinopsida; order Cupressales; family Taxaceae; genus Torreya; species Torreya grandis. The sequence continues at coordinate 8,467,872 of JARHVA010000013.1, read as the reverse complement.
TTTCATGTAATTCGGTGAGTTAGGGGTAATTAGGGATTATTTCAACCAATTTCCCCTAACACCTTCTATATCCATTAATCTAAAGAGTCATCTTCAAGGAAATTAAGGATCTATTAGATATGATTGAGGCTAGTCAAACCTTATTTCCCCTAGATTATTCAATCATGGGGAATAAAGCTTGATTATATTCAATCCACCTATTTAAACCCCAATTTTTTCATTAAAAACTATTAAAAACAAGGAAATGTGTGTCTATATGGTAAACTAAATCTGAAAAGTCCTAGTTACCTCTAATTGGTTTTAAAATTGACCCCATTGTGTGTAGTTGAGTCAATGACAGAAAATTATGCCTAATTCGATCTACTTGCACCTATTTTCCCCATTGCACACAAATTAAATCCATCAATTTTGTTATGAACCCTTGATATCTCTTCTCTTTACTTTTTTGGTTTAGTAGCTGCTATGGATACATATGCTTTGTAAGTCATCCTGTGAGCATTTTGTTTTATCCCACATTCATGGGAAGTAGTTACTTAGATTAGAATTTGCATATAAATAAGTGTTGAGGCCAATGAACACATCCATGAAATTATTGTATTGAGCTTGCTCAAAGGAGGTTGCCCCCTCGAAGTGGCATACGATCAATTCAATCTTTTCAAAGTATTCTATCAGTTTTAATTGGTGCTGCTAATTCTTGTTATTTTGTGTTTTTTATTAATTATTGCAGGAGGATCCTCTCATCTAGTATTAGAGTGCTTTTCAAGGCAATTTTTTTATTTAAAAATTCTTAACTCTGTTCTACTACATACTTCATTTCAGTAATTTTTTAGAAAATCTTAACTCTGTTTTACTACATAACTCACTTAAGTAATTTTTTATAATCTATTTTGAATTAGGGTAAAAACCTGACCACTTAACTGTGGGAAGTGCTTGGGTGAAATCACTAAAACTCATCGTGAGGAGTACGATAGGAACCCCAAAGTAGTTGGCTCATTAAGAGGACCTGCCAACGAAATGGGTAATGGGCCCTTCCCAATTGAGTAGTTCCCATCTGTGAGAGAAACCAAGAGCTATCGCTAAGAGGTAAATATGTAGTCAAAAAAAATTGGAGGTACTTCTTTAGATGACATTGGTGGCTAGAGTGATATTTTTAAAACCCTTAGGTAGCCATTAAAACTTGGGGCCCATTTCTATTAGTTTTAAAATATTTTTAGCAGACTCAAAAAAATTAATCAACAGAGTATCTGTAGATTGTCAGAGGACTTACAGGGAGATATTTGATAGAAAGCAAAATATGCAAACCATTCATAGAGTATTAGTAGACTCTCAGAGGATTTACCATCAAATAGAAAATAAGAAAAAAGAGAGTTTTTTTCATTTTTTTGCAATATCTCTCCTTTTGTGATCCCGTTGATCCTCAAACTTTATCCAGACACGTAAAATTTTATTCCCTACATTTTCTTCCTTGAGGTCCCATATCCTAATTCCACTCCTAATTCCTGCAAATCTCAATTTTCCCATTTTTTGGGTTTTGCCAAAACTTTTATTTTTTCTCTATTTGCCTCAAAAAATATCCACTGTGTTCATTGTCTCTTTCTACTCCTTTGTCCATCTTTTAAAAAAATTCTAGTTTTTTCATTTTCACTCCTAAAATTGCCCTCGCCTTCATCAATGATACTCCCACTATGCAAAAAAATAATTAAAAACCCCTTTACCCCTTTTTTTTTCACCCAAATTCAAAACTTTCCTTACTAAATGTGTCTTAACTCTAGTTTTCCTATCCATTACAAAAAAAAAAAATTGTTATTTGGGTCATGGTAGTAACCCAAACATGAGCAAAAAACATGGAGGATGAAATTGCCACCCTCAAGACCCACATCAAATATTGTGATGAAAAACTTCTCAGTATTAGTCTTCAACATACCACCATAAGCAACAGACGACATCCAGAGTCTTCTTCAGACACTGGATTTTCTTCTTCTAGCAATTATAATGGGTCAAAGCTTAATTTTATTTGATTCAATGGTACATATCCAACAAGATGGATCTATCAGGCAAAATAATATTTTAGTTTGCATAATAGTTTTGATGCCAACAAGGTCCCACTTGCATCCTTTCACTTAGAACTTGAAGCCCTTCAATGATATCATTGGTATACCAAGGCTCATGATGAACCCATATGGACTAATTTTTTCACCCTCATTTTGTAATGATCTGACCCTACTGCTTTTGATGACTTCATTGGAGCACTCACTAACCTTCGCCAAATAGGAACCATGAGAGAATATCAAATAGAATTTGAAAAATTAGCCAATCACATAGAGGGATTGTCTAATGAATTCTTTAGGAGTTGCTTTATTAGTGGACTAAAAGATGCAATTTGATCTGAGGTGAAAATATTACAGCCCAACACGATTATGGAAACCCTAGGGTTGGCTAAGTTGGTAGAGGACAAGATCGTAGCTCAGTAGTGATTCAAATCCAATTTTGTTCTATTCAAAAATATAGCTCCACAATGATCTCAAACAACGTCAGCCCTCAGAACCACTCCTATCAAGCATTTGACTGAAGCAGAGATGCAAGCCCATAAAGAAATGACTATGTTATAACTATGATGATAAATTCACTCGAAGACATCAATGTGTTTATAAAAATCTTTACCTATTTGATGTGGAATCTCCACCCAAAATTGAATATTGGGAAGATGTTTAGGATACAACAGATGATCCAAAAGAAGCTCAATCGATTGTAGAACCTGCTTCTCAAGAAGACCAACCAAATATCCCTCTCTATGCCTTAGCAAGAGTCAGTACCCCACAAACCATGTGGGTCAGGGGATAATTCAAGAATCTCCATCTCACAATACTCATTGAGTTGGATAGCACTCATAACTTCATTGACCCTTAGATCACCAAATAGGTTGACTATTTTATCCATCATTGCTCTAAATTTGAAGTCATGATTGTTAATGGGGGCACATTACCTTACAAAGGGACATGTCACAATGTGTGTATCTCTATTGGAGATTATAACTTATGCTCCAACATGTTTTCCTTGTCCTTAGATGAATGTGATGTTTTTTTGGGAGCCCAGTGGTTACATACATTTGGACCCATCTTATGAGATTTTGCTGAACTTTGGATACAATTTTTAGACAATGGGCAAAAACACACATTGAAAGGCTTACAACTAGGATCTCTTAGCATCATAAGTTCACATTACACAGAAAATTTTCTTAAGAAGAATTCACATGGCATCATTATCCAGCTCCATTCCATTCAAATGCAACCATCAACAATCTTTACTACTCCTAATCTACAAAACATTCTGCAGAGGTATGCACATGGCTTTGCCAAACTAGTGTGATTGCCACCTTCATGGCCAAAGGACCACTGTATTTAGCTCCTTCCTAGAAGCATTCCTCCCAACATCAGGCCTTATCACTACCCATTTCAGTAAAATACCTAAATCGAGATGCCAATTCGAGACTTACTGAAGCAAGGCATTATTCACCCAAGTACCAACCCATATTCTTCCCCAGTTCTCCTTGTCCAAAAAAAAGATGGATCATGGCACCTTTGCATTGATTTCCATGCACTTCATCACCTCATAATCAAGGATAAGTTTATGATCCTTGTTATTGATGAGCTTCTCGATGAGCTTTATGGAGCTCTTTTTTTAATCCAAGTTGGATCTCTACTCTAGATATCACCAGATCCAACATCATGAGGATGATATCCCCAAGACAACTTTTTGCACACATGATGACCACTATGAGTTTCTAGTCATGCCCTTTGTCATCACTAATTCTCCTTCAACATTTTGGGCATTGATGAATAAAATATTTTGGCCCTACCTATGGAAATTCATTCTAGTCTTCTTCGATGACATCCTCATCTATAGTAAAACATGGTCTAAGCATCTCCAACATCTAGAGCTCACATTGCAACTTCTCTCTGACCATCATCTTTGTGCAAAATAGTCTAAATGTACTTTTGGCTAGGATGAAGTGGATTATCTTGAGCATATTTTTTCATCCCAAGGGGTTTGGGTGGATTCAAAAAAATAGCTGCCATGACAAATTGGCTACATGCTTAGACACTCAAGAGCCTCCATGGTTTTTTGGGGCTGACTAGATACTATCATAAGTTTGTTAAGGATTACGATAAGATTACATCTCCACTGATAGTTATGTTGAAAAAGGATGATTTTACTTGCGCACAAGTTATTGAGTGTGCATTTGAATAATTGAAACAAGCTATGTGTACTACACTTGTTCTAGCTATGCCAAATTTTGCCAAGACCTTCACTATTGAGAGTGATGATTATGGCAATGGACTTGGTTTGTTTTCCTCCAAGAAGGATGCCTCATTGCATTCACTAGCAAAACCCTTTCTAGCAAGAATTTAGTGTTCTCTAATTATGAGAAGGAAATGGTAGCCATTTTACATGCAGTATAGAAGTGGCAACCATACCTACTAAGAAATCATTTTTGCATCAAAATTTATCACTAGAGTCTAAAATATTTCCTAAACAATGGGTCTCCACCCCATCACAACATAAATGGGTCATCAAACTCATGGGTTATGATTATGAGATCACTTACAAGAAGGGTAAGGACAATATTGTGGTTGATGCTCTATCTCTCACATTTGTGGTTCAAGCTTCTCTTTTATCTATTTCCATGCCTATTCTGAATTAGTTGGATGTTGTACAAGAGGGGTATGTCAATGACTCCTCATCATCTCAAATCATTCAACAATTGGCCACTAACCCCTCGGCTATACCATATTATTACTAGGATGGTGCTTCTCTATGATACAAGGGTCATCTAGTGCTTTCCTAGATCATAGATCTTCATCAGGATGTATTCTATGAACTCCATGCTTCTCCATCCACAGGGCACTTAGGGTTTATAAAAACTTATGAGGGGGCATGATGCAACTTATTTTGTAAAAAAATGAAAAAGGCAATTCGATAGATGGTGGCTAAATGTGATACCTGCCAACACAACAAGGGTGAAACAACACTCATCCCTGGGTTGCTTGAACTCTTGCCCATCCCTACTAGGATTTGAATAGATATTTCTATGGATTTCATTGAGGGGCTCCCTAAATCTAGAGAGAAAATAGTGATCTTGGTTGTGGTTGATCGCCTCTCTAAATATAATCATTTGTGTGCCCTCGGCCATCCCTATACCATCTCCATAGTTGCACAAATTTTCCTAGACCATATTTTATGTCTTCATGGCATTCCTTCATCCATTATCTCAAATTATGATGCACCCTTCAACAACCATTTTTGGATAGAACTATTTCAATGCATCAGCACCCAACTAAAGATGAGTTCTGGGTATCATCCACAAACAGATGGCTAGACTAAAATTGTCAACAAATGCTTGGAATTTTTTCTTTGTTGTTTCACCTCAGAACAACAACATCAGTGGGCAAAGTGGCTCCCTCTCACTAAATGGTGGTACAATACCTCCTACCACACTTCAATGAAATTGACTCCATATGAAGCAGTCTATGGTCAAGCACCACCAGTGATCCTTCCATACACCCCCAATAGTTCATTAGTTCAAGCAATTGACACGATTCTCCAAACTCGAGATCATATCCTTAGTACCCTATGAGACAATATTCGTATGGCACAAAATCAAATGAAACAACAGGAAGATCAACACCATTTCGAGCACACTTTTCAAGTAGGTGATATGGTTTTTCTTCACCTGCAACCATACAAGTAATCCTACCTAAAACTCAAAGGGTGTCATAAGCTAGCTCCCAAGTTCTATGGTCCCTATAAAGTTCTTCAGAAGATAGACTCAGTTGCTTACAAGTTGGAGTCCCACCTTCTTCCCGAGTTCACCTAGTATTTCATGTGTTGAAGAAAGTTCTTGGCACAAACATCAGAGTGCAAACTATTTTACCAGAACTTGATAATGAAGGATCCATTCTTCTTGAGCTAGAGGCAATCCTAGACAAGCATACACACCAAATTTGCTCCCGCTCCATCATTGAGGTTTTAATTCAATGACACAAAATGCAACCAGAGGATGCAACATGGGAAGCACTATTTTAGATTCAACACCAATTCCCATATCTGAAGCTTTGAGGACAAAGCTTTTTCTAAGAGGGAGGGGATGTTATGAACACGTGATATCTCTTCTCTTTACTTTGTTAGTTTAGTAGTTGCGATAGATGCATATACTTTGTAAGTCATCTTGTGAGCATTTTGTTTTATCCCACATTCATGGGAAGTAGTAGTTGCTTAGATTAGAATTCCTATGTAAGTGTTGAGGCCAATGAAGGCATCCACGAAATTATTGTATTGAGCTTGCTCAAAGGAGGTTGTCCACTCGAAGTGGCCTGCGATCAATTCAATCTTTTCAAAGTGTTCTATCAAATTTAATTGTTGTTAATTATTATTATTTTGTGCATTTTTATTAATTATTGTAGAAGGATCCTCTCAAATTTGATGGAAAACTAAGGGTAATTGATGACATTGTGTTTGTCGAGCTTAATTACCTAAAATTGAACTAGCTATAAGTAAAATGACTTGAGAATGGTGTCAATTGCACCTATTGGATCTTTAATTTCCTTGGAAGTGACCATTTCAATTGGGAAATTATCTGAACCAATAGATGCAATTGGATCCTAGAAGGCATAAGTGCCTTTAAGTCACATTGTTCAATGTAAGTAGCTAAATAAGGGTCCAATCATGGGCCACAAGGCTTATCAGGATTGAATTGCACCTTTTGCTACCTATTCCTATTATGATTAGTCCTTACTGATTAAAAAAATGGGGCCTAAAAGGTGTAATAAGAGTATTCCTCTAAAGATTGTTAGATGATGAAAGGATATTATTGTCAAATGTTGGGGATGGAAAATTACTCAGTCAATGATGCTCTGCACGATTGCTCTTCCCCATAGTTCATTGCCTTTTCTCCATTGGTGCACCTTCTAACTCTACAATTCATCGTCTAATCTATGTTCCCTCTGTTGATGACTGCATCTCTTCCATCAGTGTGTCATCAGTGTTCCACTAAACTTAGTTTTTGCTCTACCACGACTACTTTATTTGGTCACCATCAATAACGAAAGATATAGAAATTTCGGTGTCATTTTGAACTCGTCATAGTGACTTATTATTGACCATGTTAGTAATAAATTATAAACGACTAATGTTTAAGTTGAGGGCCAAAGTGGACAAATCTCACAAAGTTAAAAGTTCACCTTTAAATTTTTATTGGGCAATGAATCTAAATATGAAATCAAATTTAAAAATATCTAAAGTATCATGAGTAAGGTGATTTTACTAACTCACCAAATGCTTTCAAGAAGCAATACAATAATATTTGTCAAAACGATGAGATTATTTGTCATCATTCACACAAGAAGGTCTCCAATCCTTTGAAAACCTATAACAATAAAAATATGGTATTAAAATGACATGGTCCACTCATTAATTTTAATGATTTTACTTATTTTTAAACATATATTAGAGAGGTAGAGGAGGTGTTAAAAAATAATAAGAGTGACGATGATTTGATTTGGAGGACAACTCATTAACTATTAAAATGAGTGTATTTTTTTAATGAAATAGAGCTTATATTATTAATATAAATGTATCTATATTTTCAAATTAATATAAATGTATTAATATTTTCAAGACTATTCACAAAAAAAGGCAGTATGAGATCACATCACAATTCCCAATTAGGCCAAGTCTAGGAGCAAAAACCAACAAACCACTAGGCCAAGCTTAGAAAAGCACTAAAACATAAAAAAGGGGGGAATTTAAGTAGTAGTAGTAAATAGGCTAGTAGAAGAGGGGTCTTGATCAGGTGGATCATCCCAACTAGAGCTCGACAGATCCTTCCCTCTAGTGATAATATTTGAACTAGAGTCAAAAGTGTGTTGATCACCATCATCTTGTGTTTCAGTATCCTAATCTATGCGATGAGGCAAAATAACTAAAGCTACCTGTTGACTTTCTAAGTCACCCCTTGGTCAGCGTAAAGCTTCCTGAGGCTTACATAGAAAGAATGCACCTACAAGATCTTTAGCACTCCAAGAAAAAAGTGTGTAGGTGCTTCCCATCTGCACCCAAGCCTGAGGTGATGGCATAGGTCTGTGCAATAATGCAATATTGACTCGCACTCGCATAAAGATCTCAACGCATGTCTAGCATAGGATTCTATGGCGTGCAAGTCTAAGAGAGCAGGAGTTTAAGGATACAGGTCCCTGGGTTCAAAATGGCTAGGTGAAAGGAATGGCACAAGAGCAGTTATGAATCATGACGAGTGCGCCTAAGATTTCAATCTTCGTGCACGCCCCTTATTTTTAGTCTTCCTTGTGCCTGGCTAACATAGTTGTGCACCCACGAGTAGAATTCTACATCCACGTGCCTCTATTTTCGTAGGGTGTAACTCTCTTGCCTTTGCCACTTGGTTGCCCAACGCTCATTTGACACAAGGATCTTTGTAGTTCTCCGATAAGAAGCACCATCTCTCCACATGGAAACCTAGAGCTCATCTAAGACTGGTCCCTTTCTAACATGAATGCAAGCAACGCCATTGGCTGACATAGAAGGAAAAGGGGACCCACCAAACAGTCACAATGAAGAAATAGCACCCACGTGTCATGACCATGTTGCTTCCATCCAAAGACTCCTTTGAGAACCCTTCGAGGTGACGCGTGTCTCTCCTGTGATGCCACATCTAAAACCAGTCAGAAAGTGCCATGTGCCAAGTAGCTACCAGATATAAAGAAAGTAGTTGGAAGCAGTTGTGAGGAGATCGAGGCGTTGTCAAATAATTAAATGCAGAAGCGGCTATCAGACTTTGGGGCTTGAGTACACACCACTCCCTGACTCTGTTAGAAAAATCTTTCATTCCCCTATGCACGTGTATCTAGAAATGATCCTGCCACCAACTTTAGATCCAATCACCAGATAAACTTCAAGAAGCATGGTTGCAATGCCACAAAAAAATTCAATGCTACATCCATCACCCCAAGTGGCACATTTATGGTAAACCAGGGTTGATCGCTATAAAAGCTTGGTTCTTTCATTGTAAAAGGGTCAACATATTTTTAGTAGCCTCACACTGTTGAAATTTCCCTCCATGAGCACTTGTATTGGCTAAACCTTGTAGGCTAATGAGAATTAAGTTCACCTCCTTCTGTTATTCTGATGATCTGTGTTATTTTGTGTTTGTTGATCTCTATCTATGGGTAATATTCATCCCTATCATTTGTCATTCATCCCCAACACCTCCTCATTGAACTCAAAGCTCACTTGCAGGTCATATATTGTGCACACTAGGCTTTGCATAGGCTTTGTCTGTGGATAATTCTCGTCCCCCTCAATGCTACGTTGTGTTCCCGTGCCTCTATGCGAAGTATTTATGCATGTAGAGTGACTTGGCAGAATCTGTGTGGAAACGTCTTGTTCTCAAAGGTTTGCACTGTGTTTATGGCAGTACGAGTGCTCGCTCTATTTTGGGTGCATTGCCTTTTACTTTTAGCATTCTCTTACCTTCTCCCTCCCTTTTCCTCTCAAAGATCCTAGGTTTAAATTAGCAGTAGTTTACCTTTCTAATCTTTACGCCTGCGTGCTAGTCTTAAACCAGGTTCGCTTAGAATAGAAGCAATTCGGCCTACTCTAGAGGCTCGTCCCAAGGAGCGCAAGGGTCCCATGCTTTGGGGACGTTCCCATCATTGCAACGAGACAACCAATGCTCGTGTGCACAGTTGCATGATAATACTTCCGTGCCTAGCACCTTAGACTCTTGCACCCTGCGCAAGACCTTCGTGTTCAACATCCCACCGCAAAGCTTCCCCCATGTCACAGAGCATCCACAGGTGCACATTTCGAATGACAACACTACTCTCGGAAAACCTTTGTCTAGACGATGTTGCCAGCTATCTTGAGAGCCCCTAAGGGAAGGACTCCATATACGTTGGCTTGTAGGTGGGTAAGTCCCCACCACTAACCCTATAGAGAACGAAGAAGTGCAGAGCCCTTACCTTCACACAACAGTGGGGGAGGAGAGCGACACTACTATAAAAAATCAATAACAAGAATGTGAAAAAGAATACAAACAAAACTCTTTCTTCAAAAAAAAAAAAAAAAAAAATTACACATTTAAAAGAATACAAAACAAAATTTTATTATAAAATAATATGTGAGTTTCTTAAAAGCAAAACAATTTTTTTATTGTAAAATAATACGTGAATTTCTTGAAACAAAACAATATTTTATCAAAGAAATAAGTTACAAACCCAGAAAAAAAAATACATTAATAAGTTCAACATGGCTCCAGCAGGTTGTCTCCTCTCTAACTTGACTGAATCCGTGTGTATGGTATTTTCCAACAACCTTCCAATTCCACATTATTATAAACACAGAGTCGATGGTTTTGGAATCCGTCACTGTCGTGGTTGGTAAAGGTTGGGTACGTCATTTCACTCAATCTGTACAGTTTGGGTGATTAGGTTAGCAGTCAAATGGACGGCTGCCTCAGAAAATATCCACATAGCTACCTACCTTCTGTAGTCAGAAATGAGATTTGACGACTGTCATCTCGTTTTTAATGGTTTTAACTGCCTGCTACTTTATTTATTTATTTTTTATTTTTTAATTTTTTATGGTGGGGTAGGTAGGGTGCGTAATATTTGATAATTTTAAAAAAATTGTCAAAATTGTTTATAATATAGATATAATACCTATTTTGGTGTTCTTGCTTTATATTTGTAACTAATCTTATATTTATAATATACTGTATTTGTATTTATATTTATAATTTTAACTGTGGTTTTTATTCATCAATTGTAATTTAAAATATGCAAATATTTATGTAATTTTTATTTTTTTAATAAATAATTTAAAAATTAAAATTTATTAATTATAATTCTGTAATTATATTTGGAATTTAAAATATGTGAATATTGATATAATTTTGAATTTTTTAATAGATGAATTTTTAAAAATATATATGTTTGATAAATATTGGGTTGACAAATCTCTTACTTAATTTTATTGAAATAAAAAAATATTGAACAAATTATGATCTTGCAAATTATAAGGCAAACAAGTCTAGAGTAACGCAAGATTATTTGAGAAATAAACAAACACTCGAAACCATCACATAGTTATGGAAAAGGTACCAACAAGAAAACAAAAACAATAAAAACAATGACAGCATCATCCATTAATTTGTAGGAAAATAATCCTTAAGATTATTTGTCTTACACTTTTTGTCCTACTTTGTTACGATCTGCCACAAACCTTGATTAAAGTCCACCATAACAATTTACTTATCCAAATTCTGAATTACCGAGATCGAGTTTAAAACCAACTCTGTCTCTAACTATGAACTCTCAAATTCATGCCCTCTCTTAACTCTCCCTATTGAGTTTTTCAAAGACATATTCTGAGCTATTTTTATAACTTCCTCAGAAAGCCCACATCTTTCAACAAGGAAGATTCCATCCGTTGGAATTTGGATTCACCCTTTTTACTTAGACACCTAAAATCGTCCCTGAAAGTAAAAAGTGTGAAGATGTCCTCTTAATTTACAATTATAATTAAAATATATATATATACCCTCAGGGTTTAAATACCCTTCAAATTTTGACACTAAGGTCATGAGTATCCCTCACACCTTACAATATTCTCTGGTACACAGTGAAATCCACGAAAGAATCCAGAATTACAATATTAAGTGGTACACAGTGAAATCCACATAAAATTTCACTGAAAAACAGAGGGTGCCTGTCAAATCTTAACCATGTCTGGAGTGAATGAAATGGATGGAACAATGTCCAAGCAGGTAGCGTCGAAACAGTCCAAACTCTTCACCAACCCCGCCCGGGTCCACCGCCCCCCACTCTGCTAACACTCATGACTCACGAGTCGTACCCCACTAACTCTGCTATAAAATTATCTCCGCGCCTGCATTCTCTCACAATCAAACCGACCTCGTTTACGTCTGTTTGGTGCAAGCAGGAAGAAGAAGATTTTTGAGAAAAAATAGTCCGAGCTCAGGAATTTTTCCCTCGAAAAAGGTACACAGAAATGGGCACTTGTTTTCGTAACCCGTTGGATAGAGAAGTATAGGATTTTGACACAGACCTGGATAGTCTTTAGGGTAATTATTTTTTTTGTCAGGGTTATGTATTGATTTAGATCTACATGTTTTATCAGGGGTATATTTGTTTTTTCTTACAGTTTAGTACATAGGAATTGTTTTGCAGGTCTGACAAGATGGCAAATACAGATGTACAAAATGCCACAGAGGCCCCCAAGGAATCTACTCAACAGGTTAGCCGCCATCAGGAAGTAGGCCACAAGAGCCTCCTTCAGAGCGATGCCCTCTATCAGGTTTGCATTTCTCCCTCAATTTTTACAAAAGATTTTGGACTTCCATATACATTTATGCCTGTATTGATTTGGGATATTTCTATCAATATTGCAGTATATATTGGAAACAAGCGTGTACCCTCGTGAGCCGGAGTCAATGAGGGAGCTCAGAGAAATAACCGCTAAGCATCCATGGTAAATCTCAATATCAGATTATCTTTCTCTGCGATTAATCGTCTGGTGCCAAGTTTGCATGCTCTGAAGCAATTGGGTTTCTTTTTCTTTACCTTGTTTTTTTCTTTTGGCAGGAACTTGATGACTACTTCGGCCGACGAGGGTCAGTTTCTGAATCTGTTGTTGAAGTTGATAAATGCCAAGAACACCATGGAGATCGGTGTGTATACAGGTTACTCGCTTCTCAGCACTGCTCTGGCTCTGCCTGATGACGGAAAGGTATACTTACATACATTCATTTGTTCTTTAAGGATTCGAAAACAGTATGATAAGGGCTTCCCTTACATTGTTGTTATTTTGATGTGGCAGATAATAGCAATGGACATTAACAGGGAGAACTATGAGTTGGGGTTGCCTGTAATTCAGAAAGCAGGGGTTGCCCATAAAATTGACTTCAGAGAGGGCCCTGCACTGCCAGTTCTCGATCAAATGTTAGAAAATGTAAGCTATCTAACCACAAATACTATGATACGAATTGTAGGTTATCTGATTTTTGTTTGATTCTGGGTAGATTGTGAATTTGGGATTGTGGGTGTGGGTGTGCAGAAGGAAATGCACGGATCCTTCGATTTCATATTTGTGGACGCAGACAAAGACAACTATCTGAACTATCACAAGCGGCTGATTGATCTGGTGAAGATTGGGGGAGTGATCGGGTACGACAATACTCTGTGGAATGGATCGGTGGTGGCTCCGCCAGATGCCCCGCTGAGAAAGTATGTGAGATATTACAGAGACTTTGTGATTGAGCTGAACAAGGCCCTGGCTGCAGATCCCCGCATTGAGATCAGCCAAATTCCAGTTGGGGATGGCATCACTCTCTGCAGGAGGGTCTCTTAACGGGTTCATCTTTTGGGGACTTGTTTTCCCCTAGATTGTGGCTTCAGCATTATTAACATCTCGTGGATATTGAAAAATGAAAGCTTCATGTAATTGTCTATTTTCCAAAAAATAATAGAGCAGGTGAAAATAAGTTATAATCTTTCATTATCTCCGCCAAGGTTAAGGGTTCTAGGGCATCGGCTCTGTTTTAATTGTTTATCTTCGTCATTCAATCCTTCAAGAGTTTCAGGGCATCGCCTCTGTTTTATCTGTTCCCTTCAATCCTTCATTATCTCAGCCAAGGTCAAGAGTTCTAGGGTACGGCCTCTGTTTTAATTGTTTTTACAAAATTGTATAACAAAAATGTCTTATAAAGGGTAATGTATTCGGATAGTTTCCCTAAATCTTAGCTCGAAGTTGAGTCTTTCCAATGAACGATTGAACAGTGAACAGTGATTTAATTGTAAATGTTGGAATTGGAATTAGGGTCCTTCACTGAATCTATTTTAAGATGTTCTGATTAAATGTATGCTAAATGAACTGAAAACTTTAAATTGGGAGTTGCTTACATACTCGAGAGTAGATTTTTAAATTCTGTATTTCATTTTAAATGCTGTATATACTTACAGAAAAAGAATATTTCCCTGTAAAATAGGAGCCCCTAAAATTCGGCCCATAGGTTCCATCGCAGAAAAACAAATGCATCTGCACAACCAGGGGATTCAACATAGTCAGATGATGAAAATGTATATTTATAATTTTTATGTTAGTTTATTTTTTTTTTGGGGTAGAAAACTATGATATTTTTATTGATATAGGTATACAATTTTGGGGTTAATTGAAACTTTTTCTGCTAAAACTGCGATACATGTATTGCCTAATCCACCCACGCTTTAAGATTGATCCACAATATCTTGTATTGATTCATACTAAAGCACCTACTAAGAATTGAACTATACCAAGACACATCTGAGTTACTACGTCAGCCTCCCAATGGGTTCAACAGGTTCTTCAAGTCCATTTCCCCTCTATAATTATTGGGATGATGATTCAAGTTATTACATAGCTCGTGACCCTTTTTTTATACTTCCAATGACACATCTAACTACCTAGATACCAGACATCATATTTTAGATGAGATTCTCACTGATTCTAGCCCATCTTTTAATGCTTTATCTATACATCATATTTTACAATAGTTTCTATTATATGCATACATGTTTTACTATATGTTGTACCTTTCAGGTGCCTTCTTACTTCAAGTTTGTTCTATGTCCCATCATTTTTATAGATTTGGCATCTTGACTTTTGCCTTTTTTAACATTCGCAATCTTCTAACCCCTTGTTTTTTTTTTTTTTTCTTATGTTGATGTACAAACAATTAGTTAGTTAAGCAATCTTATATCATCCAAAAATAAATCTTATGTATTTATGGGCCTCCAATAATTGAATACATCCTACATGAACTCAATCTCACTTCAATAAGATTTTGGAAGATAAGAATAGTTTTAGGTCATAAGACAAAGTGTTCCCTATCTTGTGACAAAGCTATTGGCTAATGCAAGTATACATTAACCAACAATTACAAAACCACTACTTTGCACGAAGTGGTGGTTTTCCTCGTAGTAGTTAATTGCACCTAGTTATGGCCTGTGCTCATTTAGAGCATTTTCAACGCAGATGGGAAACCCAAGAGTCACATCATGAGACATGAAAGAGGAGGGAAGGCTTTGAAGCATGTAGATTAAAGTGGAGAAGAGCTTCCAAGTGAAGGGAGAGGTTAAAGTAGGAAGCTTGGAGGATCAGACATTAGTGCTTAGTCTAGGAAGGGATGGTATAGCATTTTTCCCTTGTGTTGTAGTCATAAGGCCCTTGTGTTGTAGTCATAAGGACACTAATTAAACGTGTGAGTGTAATCTTTGAACTTTCTCAAGATTAATAAAAGTGTGTTTTCTTGTTTCAGTCTCAAGTCTATATGTGTGTTTAAGTGGTTGACAACGATGAAAATGTTGTCCTTCATTAGACCCCACATCCTTGACTACATCAATTTCACTAGCCCTTGCTCCTTTATTGTTGGTTATATTGCAAACACTTTCATATCCCTCTCGATGATGACAACATACATATTAAAACCTTTCGTCTTGACATTAGTTGATGTTTTAGGAAAGTTGTAGTTTATTTGGAGTTTTCCCCTTCTTCTTTCTTCCATATCATTTCCTCTTGGCTTGCTAGGATTCCTTCCTTGGCTTCCCCTAATTTCACCCTTGGGCTTATTTTCCTACTTGATTAAGATATCAATTTTGCTTCTTACTTGCACCCCTTGGCTTCTTATTTATGTGATCTTCTAGAAATCATAAAATTGCAAAAACAATAGTAAACATAAAAAAAAGAACCTAAGGAATCCACCCTCGACCTTGAAGAGGAAACATCGGTGCAACAAGAAGAGTTTGCCTCTAATGATGTGCAAATGGACACTGAAAGACCCATTGGTGAAGAGGGCGCATATAGAGCTGCAACTCTAGGCACCAGGGACCAAGATGCTAGCAAAAGCACCCAAATATAGATTGATCTGGTTGTCGAGATACTTGAGCATGACCCAAATAAGTGCAAGGGCCCTGTTGAGGAATCGAGACAGTAGCAAGGAATTAAGGGCAATACCCTCTCTGTTCGAGGATATATCCATTAAAACGTCCTAAAAGAATAATTGTATATGTGGGGGTGTTTCCCTGAGGAGGATGCTTCCAATCAAAATTGACGTGAACTCTCATTTTATATGGAGGTGTTTAATAAGGAACACCATTTTGAGCTTCTATCGGCCAACATTGATTTAGCGCCGGAGGGTGCGAAGCTAGCATTTTGGATGGATCCTCGATAATGTTCATTGACCCAAGCAAACACAACCCTATTGAGTTGGCTCTCACAATCACATGGCAAAATGCTATACAAGGCTATGATGTTAATTAGCTTTAGTAAAATCATCAAGAGGCCATCACCTTATATCAACATGGATGTGTTGAAATAATAAATATTGAATAGGAATTAGACGAGATCAAATGTAAGTTGGAAGCAATGATGATAGCTCAGGGAAAGACTCGAAAACTATGTAAATCAATTCTACAACAAAAGTTGACACTTATCAATGGAGTGCCCCTTATAGGCAAACCTATTGATTAGTTGGAGACCCTGGTGAATCTTTTATTATGAAAATATAATGACTAGGTCAACCCCGAACGTGAGCAGACTTGGGTTATGGAGTAATTCATAGAATCTATAGAAGCATGTAAGAGTTTTTTGGCCCGAGTGGGTGTCACAGCTTCTATAACAGATGGGGATTTTGTCAAATTGACACGATCCGCCAAAGTTTTGGAAGCTAAGCTTCAAAGAGAGGAACACCAACACTAACAATTCGCTGAGAATGCACTCACAATAAGAGATAGCGTGTAGCATGCCAAATCATTCCAAAATGTGAAGGCACTCAAAACTAAAATAAGCACTCATCGCCAAGAGCTTAACACCAATTTTAAGGCACTCTAAGGATAGGTTTTGATAGAGGTCAAAATGCTTGAGGACATCTACAAAGATGCTATTGCATCACTTGAGATTTTGACAACTCAAGTGGGTGATTTTTTGGAGCAACCCGAGAAGACCAAATGACTCAAAAGGCAAAGTTGAAGAAATTACCTCCAAGCTACGAACTACATTAAACCATTGGGAGAAGGTCAAGTGTTAGGTTGAGCAAACGGGACCTAAATTTTTAGTATTAGAGGGACTTGAGGAGGGCGCATAATCCGAGACAGATTATTAACTTAGTGTGGGGGTGATGTTGGACTCTAAATTTTGTATCAATTTAGTCTAAACACTTTTTGGGAGAAATGGACGCAGAAGCAAGCCAAGGCATAGAAGACCTTGGCATGGTAGACCTTAATGTGAAGAAGCAAGTCGTGAAGAACAATGATGCAGGAAAGATGGAGCAACCAAGGACATAAGACTCGGGAGATTAACGTATGACTTAGACAAGGGCACATAATGTAGAAATGGTTAAGTAAATGGTTCACATGAGCATCAGAGAAGAATAAGTCAAACATAGATTTAGCACCGACCCATGAGAAGATAGGCATACATCATCGTATATCTAGCATAGAGCGGGTATATAGGGGTAGTTAAGCCCGTATCAATAGGTATTCAATGTACCCATGTGCCACGACTCATTGTTATTAATGGTTGTTGGCAAGTCATCATTTCCATATTAATGTTGTAACTGAATGATCGGGGTATAATCATGTATAAATACCCCTAGTTTTACTTAGAAGGTCGTTGATATTGTTGGTTATTGTTGTATAATGGTAAATGTAATCTTGAACTTATTCATGTTCTTGATATGCATCAAGACTTGTGTATGGTGACCATTAACATATAATAATTTGGTATACTCGTGTTATTAAAATACATGTAAACTTGTTATGGAACTAGTGGTACTACTACTCTTTTTCTTGATTTACACCTATCTCTTTACTTGTGATAAATAGTTTAAGTATGGAATGATTGCATGGTATGAATTAGCTTGACTATGATGTATTTAGTTATAACTAATTGTTTGTTCAAACACCTTAGTATAGAAAACCTAATGTATACACCATTGTGTGATAGAACCAACGAGAACCGATCATAAACCATGCATTTTGGGTGAGCGTGCGAGATCATTTCTCACATGACAAGCCAATGAGCTAGCTAGTTGGACTCTTATCCCATTTTTCCATGAGACCATGGAAAGTAACTCTAAACTAAAGGAAAAGAAACCAACAAATATAGAAATGATAATGCACAAGGGTGATAATCAAATATACAATAGGGCAATTAGGTGTTAAACTCAAATATAAACATACACTAGATTTCTTATGCTAAGAATAGGTTAAATATAGAAATTAAAACTAAACTATAGATTTAATTAATAAATATGTATTATACTTAGCTAGTTTTGATACTAATAGAGGGTTGGATCTAAAATAGGTAGAAAACAGTTTGGAATATGATTATTGAACAATCATCAGATTCTAGATCTAGAACTTCTGGAGCTCATAAAGACTAACATCAGCATGAGATGGTTGCATTGACACTACTATATGGGTTCGACATCAGTATCATGAACAAAATACTTATGGTAAAAAGATGCAACCACCTAGATGCTTCTAGGTTTTATTTTGCCTTCACTCTAGTGCATTCAGATCTAGGTCATGGACTATCGCTCCTCATGAATTTGTAAAACCCTAGTTCTTCATCTTCATAGTGATCTTGAGGGAAAATGGGTTAGTGGGAACACGGTGTCGAACTAACCCCAAAGACCCCTATGTCAATGAGCATTTCCTACATATACAATACTCTGAAGAGGGCCTCAGACTGATGTAGTTCTCCCCTGCATGTTGGCTTGTGTGTAAATTATGCAAATATGTGTAAAGTAAATACAATGGTGACCTAGTTTATAAATTCTTAAATCAAGCTCTTGGGTTGATCCTTTAGTACTTCAAACCTATAGATGTGTTGTACTTATGATTGGTATGTAAATAGGGAAGCTTTGTTTAATTGACTTATTGATAGAGTGCTTTTGATAAGTTACCTTGGTCCCTCATGGGCTTTTCTACATGAGAAATGAATGAGGGTTGATTTTGTATTTATATCAATTCCTTTGGATAAGTAACTCACATTAAAGCATGTAAGCTGATAATTAGGATACGTTTCATTTTCAGAATAGATTACTTTAGGACACTAGACACTTATGTCGAGTCAGAACACTAACATCGACATTAGTGTCTATCCCGGACGTTAGTGTCCAGGGAGCAATAAAGTAGGTACATGTTCAGATCTTATAGAAATGGAAGATGAGTACATTTTAAGCATTCTGATTAAAGATAGAAGGCTATGGGTCATCAACATAAAATTGATCAGGATTAGATATTAGGCAAAGGGGCATAAGCTAAAGCAGATGCGATACTTGCAGAAGCGAGAAAGGTCCATAAATGAGAGGAAAAACCAAGTTCTAAATTTGTCAAGTGTATAAGACTAAGGTGAAATATAATCCATAAATATTTAAAATACCTCGCCCTTTAATCTAGTAATGAAATTGTTAGTTTAAAATAAAGGAATGTGTACCTAGGCGTGTAGAACACACCTTATCTTTGCATGTGCCCAACTTAAGTGTTTTGCTAGTGATTGACCTGCAACCAAGAGCATGTTGTATTATATAATATAACATATAAGCTAGGATTGAAAGTACTTGAAATAGATTGAAATTAAAAGATCAAGGTTTAGGAGTACACCTATGTATCGATGTAATCGCCTTGTCTGTTTGCAAGTTGATTTGAAAAAGATGTTTCATTGTAAATCTCTAAGACTTAGATTAAGACAAATATAGATAAATCTTGAAAGTGCATATATCTAAGGAGATAGAGAGATAGAGAGAGATTGGAAGGACCATGCCCCCAACTTTGGAGCAAAAGTGAGTTGCCACTTGTTAGTTGAGATTAACTCAATCATGCAACCCAATGATACTTATAATCTGGGGAGTGTAAGTGAAACCAAGTCACCCACACTATCAAACTGGTGAGGCTAGATGATACTATCAATTCCAACTTGAAAACTTAGAAAGATTGAGTGATTTGATCACCTCAACTATACCAAAAGGTGAACCAACTACTATAGTATATTGACTCAATATAATTTTTAAAAGTTCAACTGATGGGTGGTGATAGTTCGTGAAAAAATTCTGAAATATAAAACTGATTTGGATTTTGTAATATTAGGCATAAATTGCATAGCATACATACCTTAGATATATCTCAATCTAAAATTATGTATAACAATGATACCAATGCATATAATTCTACCATAAATGTGTATCTGAATCATATGACTATGTACGTTAGACAATTTAAAAAACTATGTAAGTGTGGAGAAAATGCTTTCAAAGCATGCCTCCACTATATATGGAGAAGTATGAAAACTAATATAAGTACCAATGTGGAGAAAATATTTCCAAAACATGCCCCCACTATAATATGGAGATACTAAATACTGAATAGGTGCGGAGAAAATGTTTCCAAAGCATACACCCACTGAACCTAAAACTGTGAATGTGTGGAAGCCATGCCCATATGACATGCCCCCACTAAATATAAAAACTAATATAAGTATCATACACTCGATGAGTGTGGAGAACCCGCTTCCAAAGCATACCCCCACTAAATCTGAAAACTATGCCAAGTGTGGAGAACATGCCTCTATGGCATGCCCTCACTAATATGCCCCCTTTTGAGGTGAGGGAAAGATATAAACTAGTAGTTACCTCACCTTAAAAGGATAAGACAACTATATAATCTATGAATATAAATATGTAGCATTTAGAAGGAACATGTCTAGGTTGATATAACATTGAAGCGCATGGAAGTAATATGATCACATGAAGGCATAAGATGCATGATAAAGATCATAGCAACATCTAGATAGTAATAGTACAATATCAACAAGTAAACAAACACTCAAACATAATAACACTCAAATTTAAGTCAAAAGGTAATGGTCCAAGGAGAATACAAATAAGGGGCATGTTCAAATACCGCATAATCGAAGGGACATGACTTATTCAAATGTCCATAAAGGAAATAATGACATACTTAAATGTCCATACAACAATCAATGACTTATGCAAATGTCAAAGAAAGTATATATAGGCATGGGGGCCATAAGTAATGTAGCATATTCAAATGTTCGAACAAGGCATACAATAGCAAGGCAAGACACTCAAGGAAGTGAATAAATTAAAGCATAAGCAACCATCATAAACATGCCATAGTAGCCCATGGATCCAATGTGTTAGGAAAAAATGTCAAGTGTATAGCATATCAAGTACCATGCATAATATATAATCATGGATAAAGGGCATGTGTAAGTACATATGTAAGCTCAAACATGATAATGAAATGTGACCCTCAAACCATATAACTTGTGTGTATCAAGATCAAATAAGCAGATATCCCAAATGTTTGTATGACATGAGTAGAGGAAAGGCCCAATATCCAAAATAGGAATAGATCATGTATTTGTGTATTCATGTATCACACTCAAGTAGAAATGTGATGCACATGTGTGTATGTATAAGAAACTGAGTATGCTATCTTTCAACATGGAACTAACACATAGATGCCAAGGAGGTAATAAAACATGTAGGTGCTGAAAATATTTTTAGATTTTTAAATGTTTTTGATTTTTCTGGTATTTTTGGAATATTTGAAGAGACCACTTTGTGATCTTATCCAATGGATGTTCAGAGGTATCTCCCACCGCTCAGTGCCTAACAACCTTAAGTTGGATATTCTACATTGTTTTCATCATGATTGGATATCTTGAAAAAGTACACAATATGTTTCTCCTTATGTTTTGCATTTGTAGTAGAAAAAGTAATGCTATCATTTGGAATTTGTATTAATTTTCCTTCATGAGGAAAGGAAATACCTTGTTGTGATCTGTAAATTTTGTTGTGAAGCCTTTTGAGAAGACTCCAAATTCTTCACATGATGAATTTGCATTTGACACTTGTAAGGTTGACTCAATGTTTTCATCGAAGTGGGGTATATGGAGTAACAAGAATTTACATGCTCCCCTGATATTTTTGTTTTGCCCATCTATATTTAATTCGGTATTTTCTACAATTGGGTTTATCTTATATGTTCCAGGACCTACAGATTCAAATAGGTTATGTGGTAGGTGATCAAGTGGACCAAATTTTAAATTTCACATGTTCTCATCTATCATATCATAGGCTGTATCATCATTACTGTCATAGTAATCTGAAACATGGCCATAGTTTTTCTCAACATTGACTAATAAAGGAAGCTCAAATGTTGATGGCTCTTGTAGTTTTACTGGCTCTTGTGAGAATAGATCTTTCTCCTTATGCATTTCTATGTGCACCTTAGAGTTTAGTGACATAATTGCATATGGAGACAAAGGATCCATTGTAATTGACTCGCTTATTTCATATGTATATGCTCAAGATGGATGAATTGTTTAGGTGGTAGGTGATCAAGTGGATCAAATTTTAAATTTCACATTTTCTTATCTATCATATCATAGGCTATATCATCATCACTGTCATAGTAATCTGAAACATGGCCATATTTTTTCTCAACATTGACTAATAAAGGAAGCTTAAATGTTGATGGCTCTTGTAGTTTTACTGGATCTTTTGGTAGTAGATCTTTCTCCTTATGCATTTCTATGTGCACCTTAGAGATCTTTCTCCTTATGCATTTCTATGTGCACCTTAGAGTTTAGTGCCTTAATTGCATATATAGACAAAGGATCCATTGTAATTGACTCACTTATTTCATATGTATGTATATGCTCAAGATGGATGAATTGTTTAGGTAGTAGGTGATCAAGTGAATCAAATTTTAAATTTCACATTTTCTCATCTATCATATCATAGGTTGTATCATCATCACTATCATAGTAATCTGAAATATGCCCATATTGTTTCTCAACATTGACTACTAAAGGAAGCTCAAATGTTGATGGCTCTTGTAGTTTTACTGGCTTTTTTGGTAATAAATATTTCTCCTTATGCATTTCTATGTGAACCTTAGATTTCAGTGCCTTAATTGCATCTAGAGACAAAGGATCCATTGTAATTGACTTGCTTATTTCATATGTATGTATATGCTCAAGATGGATGAATTGTTTAGGTGGTTCCACTGTAACGATGCCTTCAATTTTAGAATATATCATTTTGTAAAATTTGAAAGGATCATCATCAGTAGGCATGGATAAGAAGGTCCTGTCATGCATGAATTTTACACATTGATGAAGTTTAGATGATACAACTTCCATTAAATGTATCCAAGGTCTACCCAAAAGTAAATTATAATGTAAGGATTGAGACATGACCTAAAAATTAGTTGAAATTATTTTTGGCCTAAGGTCACATCTAATTTAATTTGACCAACTAGAGGGCTATGTGAATTCTCAAACCTTTCATGCACATAACTTTGTTTTGAAGAAGATTTATGTTAATACCCATGATGGTTAGAAATTGTAAAATACAAATGTTTAGGTCCGATTCATTATCAATGAGCACCCTTTTGATACCTTTATTTTGCATTGTCACTTGTATGAGCAAAGGTGAATTTTGGTCAACAATATCTTTGGATGGTAAATCTATTGGATCAAAGGTGTTAATCTTGTTATTATTCTTGAGATCGTTCATAATATCCATACAATAAGCAGGCTCAATATCACATGGAACTTGTATCTCACGCAATGCCTCATATATGATATCCTTATAAACATTAGATTGTTTTATGAGCTTAGGGATTGAAATTTTTACATGGGTATTGCTCAATTGAAAAATAATGTTACATCCCTTATATTTTATTACAAACTTAGGTTTAGGAGGCACCTGTTGCATATTAACAAGTGGGGGAAAAGGTTGAGTAATCCTACCTTTTCGAGTAGTAATAACATGGACCATAGAATCCAATATAATTCATGGATGTATAATGGGTGTGGGATGGTAGTTTTCATTTGAATAAGAATTACTACTCGAAAAGGTAGGATTACTACTCGAAAAGGTAGGATTACTCAACCTTTTCTCGTATAACAAATGGTTGAGATAATGTGCATCATCATCTATATATTGGCTTTGTAGCAATATAAAAGGAATTTTGAAGAGAGATCAAGTGTTGTTTTCACTTTAAAACTCTCTCATGATTATCATGGATTTACTTAATAATTTTGACAAAGAAAATAATGTATCAAAACATATAAAATATAAGGTATTGGACTATGAAATAAATTACAAAGATATTCATAGCAAACATGATTGAAAAATTGTAGCAATTAGGGATGTCTAACAAAAAAATGAGAAAACCCTAGTTGCTTAGGTTTTGATGCTCAAAGATCGAGTTCATGAAATGTTTGACCCTAAATTGGATGTGGATCCTACACTTTGGAGTTATAGGGTTAAGAATATATAAATGATAATACACAAGGGTGATAATCAGAGTTATAGCAGGCCAATTGGGTCCTAAACTCAGATATAAACATACATTGAATTTCTTATGTTGAGAATAAGTTAAATATATAAAGTAAAACTAAGCTATACATGGAAAAAATAAAGAAGTAATATAATTATTTTGTTTTGATGCTAACATAGTGATGGATCTGAAACATGTAGAAAATAGTCTGGAAGATGATTCTAGAATAGTTGTTAGATTCTAGATCTGATGCTTTTAGAGTTCTGGGCACTGACATCATTCTGGGATGGTTGTGTCAATGTTATTATCTAGGTTCAACACAAGTGTCCTATACGAAATAGCTACTTAAAAAGGATGCAACCACCTAGATACTTATGGTTTTTTCTTCACCTTTGCTCTAGTGCATTCAAATTTGTGTCATGGATTGTTGCTCCTCATGAATTTGTAAAACCCTAGTTCTTCATCTCCATAGTGACCTTAGGTGAAAATGGGTCACTGAGCACATGGTGTCAAGCTAACCCAAAAGATCCCTCTGTTAGTAATATCTACCTACATAGTCAATACTTTGAAAAGGGCCTCAGGCTGATGTAGTTCTTCCCTATGTGTTGGCTTGTGTGTGAATCATGTGATATGTGCAAAGCAAGTACAATAGTGACCTAGCTTATAACTTGGAAAATCATGATCTTGGGATGTTCCTTTAGTAATTCAGACTTGTAGATGTTTTGTACCTATGAATAGTATGTAAATAGAGAAATTTTATTCAATTGAATGTTTGACAGAGTGTTTTTGATAAGTTGCATTGGTCTCTCTTGGTCTTTTTAGGTGAGAAATGAATGGGGGTTGATCTTGTATTTATATCAATCCCTTTGGATAAGTAACTCACATTAAATCACTTAGACCAACCATTAGGACATGTTTCTTTAAAAAATAGCTGACTTTAGGGCACTTGACATTTACATTAGGTTAGAACATTAACGTTTATGTTAGTATTTGTCCTCGACAATAGTGTTCAAGAAGCAAGAAAGTAGGTACAGGTTCAAAACTTGCAGAGATGGAATATAAATACATTTTAAGAATTCTAGGCAAGATAGAAGGCTTGGGTCATCAACATAATACTGGTTAGACTAAGAGATTAAGATAAGGGGCACAAGATAAAGCATATATGAGACTTTTGGAAGCATGAAAGGTCTAGAATTGAGAGGAACAACCAAGTTATGAGTTTGCCAAGTGTACAAGATTGAGGTGATATATAATCCATAATTATTGTCTACTACAAAAAAATATTGTACATCACTCTTGACACCATCCCCAAAAAATCCTTTTGTATATGGTGATAGGTCTTTAGGAACCCAAAATGTCCTCTGACAGGTGAGTCATACATTTAAGACAAGATGTTAGCTTCCAAATCTAAAATTTTGCACAAAAAATAGTCTATTTTTGTATCATAAGGTTTCTCCTTTCCAAACATACTTATCTACAAAATATGGTTTCTCTTGAAGTTGTTATATGAGTTTCCTTGTTGAAGTGTCTTGTTGCCACTCTTCCCATGCTACTTTTACCCATTTAGGTTGCAATAAAGAAATAACAAAAAATGTTGTTTGCTCTACTTCATGTTGAGAAACAACATCAATTACAATATTATCCTTTCTTTTTTTGTAGATAATTTCAAAGGCATACCCTGGCATATATGAGACCCATTTATGTTTCTCCTTTGAAGACAATCATTTCCCCCAAAATACTTTGGACTCTCATGTTTTATCTTAACTTTGAAATGCCTTCCCATAAGATATTGGCACCATTGTTTGACTGCATGAATCTGACATATTTGAGAACCATTTATGTTTCTCCTTTGAAGACAATCATTTCCCCCAAAATACTTTAGACTCTCATGATTTATCTTAACTTTGAAATGCCTTCCAATAAGATATTGGCATTGTTGTTTGACTATGTGAATGATCGCTAACATTTTTTTTTAATATGTGGGCCTTTCCAAGTTATTTTCATTAAGTTGTATACTCTCAAATGCTAAGGGGAATCCTTTTTACATTAGTATTACCCCATTGACATGTCTAAAAGCATCACTTTCTACCACAAATGTCATAGAGAAGTTTGGGGTGGCTAGCACAGGGGTGGAAGTAAGAACTTCTTTTGATTTTTGGAATGCTTGGGTGACTAAGTTTGACCATGAAAATGAATCCCTCTTTGTTAATGTTTTTAAGGGTGCCACTATGCAAACATAGTTGCAAAAAAATATTATGTTGTAGCCAGTTAGATCCAAAAATCCTCTTAAACCTTTGATATTTTTAGATTTTGGCCAATCTTTGACAACAACAATCTTCTTAGGGTCCACTTTAATTCCTTCATGTGACACCACATGTTCTTTGTATTCCACTTACTTCACTCCAAAGATACATTTATATTTTTTTGGCATAAATTGATTATCTTTCAATCCATGTAATATCTTTGCTACATGTTGCAAATGTTCTTCCCATGTTTTACTATGGATTAAGATGCTATCAAAGAAAAAATCAACAAAATTTTCTAAAGAAATGGGTGGAAAACTGAATTCATGTGACTTTGAAAAGTAGATGGAACATTAGTGAGATCAAATGACATAATTAAGAACTCATAGTGACCCTCATGTGCTCTTAATGTAGTTTATGTACTTATAGTGACCCTCCTCCTTTACTCAAATATGATGATACCCCAAACACAAATCTAAATTATTAAAGAAAACAACACCATTCAATTCATCCAATAATTCATCAATGACAACAATATGAAACTTATATTTGAGATTAATAATATTGAGTTCCCTATAATCTAGGCATATTATATATAACACATCCTTTTTTAAAATTATAACTATTAGAGATGAATAATCACTTTTACTAGGATGAGCAATCCCTGAGTCTAGCATTTCCTTGACCAATTTTTTAATTTTTGACTTATGTTTATTGGGGTAATAATAAGGTCTAATGTTAGGAGGATTACTTTAAGGCTCAATTCAATTGCATGATCATGATCTCTATCTAAAGGTAGGCTCTTTGGTTCCTGAGTGGCATGTTGATGGTGTGGAAAAATCTCCTCAAGATTTTCTTGACCCTAATTTTTTGCCCCATCTACTTTTAAAAGATGTATTTGT
Source organism: Torreya grandis (assembly GCA_037957365.1). Classification (NCBI taxonomy): domain Eukaryota; kingdom Viridiplantae; phylum Streptophyta; class Pinopsida; order Cupressales; family Taxaceae; genus Torreya; species Torreya grandis. Next base: position 8,440,278 of record JARHVA010000013.1, on the reverse strand, counting down.
GCTACTATGCTATTGTACAAAGGATTACATAACATGATTAGTCAAACATTAGTCCAATAAATTAAAAGAGGAATGCATAAGAACAAACCGAATTAATCTTATCTATTCATGTGGGAATTACAAAGGATAACAAGAAACAATGGAAAGAAAGCAACATCATATTACCTTCCCAAATGGATTCACCATACCAATGCGGCTCAAAATCATGTTCTCCCTTGATCAAGAGCTCATCTTAAAAAACAATGGTGTCCAACTCCTCCAATGTCTCAAGAACTTCTTGTAAAACCTAGGCTCATGATTTGGAATAACTAAACTAGCTTATCAATAAAGCTTACAACTACAATCAATGGTCAAATGCAAAGGATTGTAGAAATAATTTAGCATAATAACTTTGCACAAATCAAGCTTAAAAATGATGTCCATGGCCTCTCTATTTATAAATTTTTGCGATTGGTTAGGATTAACCATGACCATCCATCTCAAGATGAAGATGTGTGGTTGATGATTAATTCAATTATGTAATTAAAAATCCATAAATTGGCTCATCAATATTTGGGATAGAAGAGCATTTAAGAGGCATGGAGGGTTTTAATGAGGCATGGGAGACCTGCAATCTTGATATTTTATGCATTTATGGTTTATGAATGCCACTCCATATGATGATGTCATTAGGTGATGTAGTTAATAGAAATCAGTTTCTAAAAATAAATATTCAACAACTCTCATGGAAAATCCACTTAAGCTCTTGATTTGGATCAATTAGCCTTAAACAAGGTTAATCAATATTTGTGCAATTATTTGAAAATTGGCTCTCAATTAATCAAAATGGTTAGAATGTCATGTTATTGGCTCGAAATTTGATTGGATTAGAATTTGAAGTTAATGTTAGATGTGTTGGATCTGCCATCTCATTTAGGATGATGTCAACACCAAATAACAAGGGCATATGTCTCGTGCAAGAGTTTTAATAGAGAAGAACAATCCAAAGCACTTAAGTGCAAAATTGGCATTTTGACTCAAAATGATCTGATCAAAGTTAGCTGGCCCATAAAATGCATTGCCTCATTTGGGGATACTTTGACCTAAAGTGGCACTTGTAAATGGAAAGTTCAAACTATTTAGGGTGTTTTATGGATTTTAGGCTAAAATGTGCATTTGAGTGCAATTTTAGTAAGATTAACAATTTTAACACAAATAGTGTTAAGAACTGGATGAATACATTTTATCCCTGTTTGAGAAGGCATAATGAGACATTCAAGTGAAGCAACATCTTTTCAAAGAAAAGAATTATCAAGAAGAAATTGGAATATATCCATGATGCCCCCTTGAGAGGACATACTAGGATGAAAGAGAAGGATGAACTTTCAAAAAGAGAGAGAAAGTGAGAGATTTACCCATGGAATAGATCACATATAGATGAGCTAATGCTTGCACATGTGATTACCATAGATGATCAAAATATAATTAGAGGTATAATAGGCCCCAAAGATAAGGTGAATGGGAAAGAAATAATCCATAAATGTAAGGGACACACTTTAAACGTACCCAATTTGAGAGTACAAGTTGTGCATTTACGACATTGATCAATCTCGAGACAAGTTGCACACTAAATATTGTCATCATGGGATTTAGTGTGGATAACTTGGAATCTGAGGAAAAGAGAGAACGTTATGCTTCAGGAAGGGAAGCACCACTAGAATGGGGTCTCCAAAGAGAAGATAATAATAGGTGCCCTAGTAGAGTAAATATGATCATGATAAAATAATTTTACCTCAGTAGGGCTAATTTTGATCATTGATAAAGAATAAATAATGGTTTACCACTGTAGAGATGATTTTATTTTGACATTGTTTAGATGGTGTGTCCCAGCATGGGAAATTGGCAAGCAAAATAGCTCAAGGATATAACCTAGAAGATAGTTAAGAGTGAGCAGGCACAAACGTACATGCAAAGGTGTAATGGCTTAGAAAGCCACATAAAACCAAGCATATGAGAATGCACAAAGTGATGAGAGAGATGAAAAGAATAATGGAGATGGTCGAGATTTTTCCTTTACATCATGATGTGAAAGTCACTGTGTAATTGATTCCCCTAGAAACATTCGAAAACTTGCTAGTTTAGTTGACCCCACATTGCCATGCCTTGTCAATTAGACTTAAGATGATTATTTTTTGTCATTAGCTTACTTTGTCTTGATTTGTGTCTAAAACTAATTGTTAACTCAATGAACTTAACCAAAGCACATTGTCCTCAATTTTATTGAGCAAGGGAGGCATTACGCTATCCAATTGAAAATTTTATCTTTTCCTTGTTCAAATTATTATCAAAAGCTTTTGTGTCATGTCATTCACTTTGGTGCAATCATGCTTCCTAATTGAGTCTATAACTTTTACCCGATTTGTTTAAAGTCCCTCATTTATAATTCACATTCAAAATTGAACCTTTCTGAGTTTTAAGGGTTGGTGTGTTAAATTGAGTTTGCCATTTGCACACTAAACTTGTTCTAACTTGGGTTCAAATTTCCATTTGTATTGAGGGCCATTTATTAGACTCAAAATCACATTATCATCTTGGAGGACTCAAGTCATCTTGTGTATCGCTCATGCTTTGAGTCCTAGAACATATTGTATCCTACTAGAACCATGTGGCGATTTTGTGTTGCCCATTTGGCCCTAGCTTTGTACTTAGTGATTTGCACATGTTTTTACATCTTGAGTTACTTAGTTCATTTTGTCTTCTTCTTAATCTAGAGAGATTTCCTCTAATTTTTTAGGGTCAACTCATCAAAGTTAGAACTAGATTTTACAGTATAGGCGTATCACAAATATCTAGGCTTTGGTGTACTAGTTTTCACCTTGGATCTTTGAGTTACCTTACCCTCTTCCAATCTATACTAAAATTTGAGTAAATTCATGAACCAAATCTTCTAATTGTGTGTGGTTCCAAGCCACCCTCCTTTATAGTCTCTTTAATACCTTAGTCATTTGTTTGAAAAGAACCAAAGCATACTTTGTTTGAACATTTACCAAAACATTGATCCAAATCTAGTTAAGCATAGAGAACAACTCTTTTTAGACATGACTCAAATGTTCACTCGTAGTGGGGCCTCTTATGGCCTTAGCTATGAATATGAGAAATTTTATGATGTTCAAGATAACCTCATTATTTTTTATGACATCCCCATAATAGTAGGATCTAAAGATAATTACAATAAATATCAACCACAAGGAGATCAAGATGAAGCACTTCTTAGGTTGATAGAATCAGGTGCTAGACTACCTTAAGACTTTCCTACAGAATAATTGCATACCTTAGTAAGAGAAGGAGAACAATGATGACAAGAGGAATATTTTGCACAATTAGACATACCTTCTTCTTCTAACAAAGGAAAAGAAATACAAATAGAGTCAAAACCCATAAATTCAGATCTTCTAGCCATGATCAAGAAAATAAGTCAATGATATGCAGATCAACTTGTCGTAGACTTAACTAACTCATTAATTGCCACTTTAATTCACAATGATGCTTCCAAAGAATAGGGAAATATGGTCAAAGTTATGCAACAAACATTTGATGAAAACATAACCATAGTGGATCAAGGTAACCTAAATAAACAATTAAATTCATAGGAGATCTTACAAAAAATTTCATTTGACATGGAGCATACATTATTTAATAATCAAGAACATCTTGTTATTTTACAAAATTAGATACCCAAACATTCAGTTTGAATTGAATAAATCCCTCAAAATAATTTAGTTCATTCTAACCAACACAAACATTGGTAAACAAACACAAAACTATCCCAAATCAACAAGGTAATAAACAACCAAATTCTAGGAATGTTTTACAATCCAAGAATCAACAACCTATTTTCTTGACTCAAGGAATGAATCAAAACCAAAGCATGGATCGAAAGGTATACACTCCCTATAGATCCACACAAAACTAGGGGCACATTCCACCCCAACAACAATAAAACCTGGGGCACATTCCACCCCAACAACAACAAAACCAGAGGCGCATTCTACCTCAATAGCAAAAAAACTAGGAGCACATTCCACCCCAACAAAAATGAAACTAGGGGTATATACCACTCCAACAACATCTTATCCAATCCATAAATGCACCAAATATGCAAGAGTGGAATTCTATGAAGGAAATTATTCAGAGATTAGAGATGAATAATAGAGTTAAAAAGTACAATTTTGATGAGATATGCCCATATACATTTAATTTATCTATTATCCAAAGCCCCTTTCCACCTCATTTTGAGGCACCCAAATTTGACAAATATAAAGGGAGATCCATGTGAGCACATATAGGCATTCTTTGTCTTATGTTAAGAGGTTACTTATAGTAGTGAGTACTTGCTTCAACTATTTCCATAAAGTTTAATAGGATAGGCTTTAGATTGGCTACTTAAACTACCCAAGGGATCAATTGTAGATTGGAATGACTTATCAAAAAAGTTCACTAACCATTTATCATACAACATAGAGCATGAATTGATCATTATTGACTTGTGTAAAACCAAATAGAGTGATGGTGAAAGTTTTGTTGCATATTTGCAAAGGTGAAGAGCATTGGCAAGCGGCTTTCAACTTAACTTGCCAAGAAAATAGCTGGTTGATATATTTGCACAAAAATTTCATCCTAAAGTCATGCATAATCTACGATTATCTTGTGCTAACTCATTTGAATAAATTATTGACAAAGGAATGCAGATTGAGAAGGCTCTTATTGCTAAAGGCATTGTCAAGAATTTCACATAAGGTCAGACATCTAATCAAACCTAATCACAGATTCAATTGGTTGTGCAGGATAAGCCTAAGGCTTTAACAAAAATAAAAACATAGTTGGAAATGGGGTGACTGAAATAAGGCACGTATAAATGGTGCAGGCTATGCGTCCCATAAATGTACAAATTACTCCCCCAAATCCACCACCTAATTTGCAGAGACAACCTCCATGAAGGAGATTTCATAATAATTTTAGAGTCTTTAGCAAGTTATGAGAATCAATTAAAATAGTGTTACAAAATTTCATTATGACTAATTTGATTATATGGCTAGTATTAAGGCCATTTCCTCAAGATTAACTAAAACCAGATTGGTACACAGAAAATGAATGGTGCAACTTTCATCATGTTGTTGGTCATAGTGCATTTCACTACGTCTAATTACAACACATTATTGAGGAATTTATTGAAAGTGGTGAAATAAAAATTAAGTTGGGCCCTAATCAGGGCATAAATCAGGGTATGGGAATCTACAAAGACCCTTTTCCTTGACATAATCCATTGCCACCAAAAACAATCAAAACCAAGGTCAAAATTAATGATAGAGGTAGAATCAGAACCAACATCAGGGTCAAAATTGTAATGAGCATAATAGGGATCATAATGCCTATACTAACAATGTGGCTTATAACAACATGCCTTACAACTATAACAATATTGTAGGGCACATTTTTGCTAGCCAAGTTTCCACTGTTACTGTAAAACCATGTGGATAATCTCATGTTATTCATAGCATAGGACCCATCATTTTAGGGTCAACACCCTCTCCCCTTAGTAATATAGCATTGAGTTTGCATAATTATGTTGTGACTCTATTTGCATGGGTTACTAGTTCTAAATAAAAGCACCCTTCTTCTAAATATAAAGGCTCCTCATCAAATCAAAATTGTAACAATATAGCTAGACACCCGTGAGTCATCATTCAAGGCCCTTTGCCTTCCTCTTCTAGTTATAATGACTCCTTGCCACCTCTAGGTTGTGCAGTCGCAACTAGACATTTGCAAGTTACCATCTAGGGCCCTTCACCCACTTCTTCCATGAAACCCAATGAGAACATTGTGTCAACGGTTCTAAATTCAAATACTATGCCAACAAAGACTAAACTAACTCAATCCACAATTGAGAAGCCTTATAGTTTAGCAGACTAATTAAATAAAACCCCTTCACAAATTTCCATATTAGAACTCTTGCAAACACTTGATGTCTATAGAACTATCATGAACAACCTTTTGAAAGAATCTACTGTGCCTAATGATATTAACCCCTATCAGCTCTAGAACCTAGTTGGACATTTTTATTTATTTTGTGAAATCACATTTAATAAAAAAAACATGTCCACTCTTGGCCCAAACCACAATAACCCACTATACATTGAGATAATCATTATTGATCATAAGATCAAATGAGTTATTATAGATAATGGTTTAGGGCTGAACATCATATCTCTCAAGTTGGTACGATGATTGATTTACATGGATAAGGACAATCAATGAGAAACTATTACAATCAAGGCTTACAACAACATCAAGAGGGAGCCTTCAAGTACAATTTAGTTACCAGTCATGGTTGGGTCTATTTCTCATCACACATTATTCCATATTGTGGATACTAAACTTCCATATAACATAATTCTTGATCATCCCTAAATCCATGAAGTACAAGTAGTCCCATCTACTCTCCATCAATGCCTTAAGTTTCCCCATGATGGGATTGAGGTTACTATCCCTGCTAATCAACCATATCAATATTGCAAACATCTTGAAGCTGAGTTTTGTAATTATAAATATTGACTAGGTTTTGAGTTCATTGTGAAGAAGAACAAATCCATCATTTCCCATCCATCTCCATCTAATTATATCAATTGTGGTAATCTAGCTTCCACTCTGGTTGATCCATTTCCTACAGCTCTTATAAAATATGTTGTTATTAAAGACATGGGTATTTCCATGTACCATCTTGAGGACGTCTTCCATATTACAAAATTTATTGAATCCCTTAAATCATTTGGAAAGCCTAAACCATCCAAGACTCCTAATAGACCTGACCAATTTTGGCAACTAAAGAAGGAACAACCAAAGCCACCTGTATTTTTTGTACCTACAATCTTCCCAAAGAAATATTGAGAGGATTTTACTGAGGGAGATTGGTTATATTCTAAAGGCCTTACTGATTCCTTTCAAAATCCAAAGTATCCTATCCCTAACTAGATAATGGATCATCTTGACTAAATAGGGAAAGACCTTCGCCCATGAGCGCAAGGAATCTTAGAGCCCTTATCAGCTAGAGTTATCAATTAGAATCATGTCTTAGATTTATACCACAAAAGGGTGACCTCATGACTTTTGATAGTGACTCTTCTGAAGTGGCTAGCAATGAGACTCCTAGTAGTGACACAACATCCCATTACAGCCTTTTTGATGAGCTTGTTGACTTGGATTTATTTGATTCAAATACCATATTAACCATAATGCCCATTGGAGTTTCTCGCCTTGAAGCAAGAACCCATCCTAGTGGTTCTTCTCTTTTTGAAGTAGGGCATTTTATCTTTACCATTGGATATTTCCATCCTGAAGCAAACCCTCACTATTCCCTATGCCTTTGCCATCTTGAACTCATAGATTGAGACCAACAAAATTTGGTCATATGTCACGATGAGTTTCAAAATGAAGAATCAATTACAGAATACATGGGTCTACGAGATGGATTACCCATTAGTGATCACAAATAGGGCTTTGATTTTTCATTAGATCCTTTTGCTTACTTTGGAGAGTAGGTAACTTTCTTGGTCATAATAAAGAAAAAAACATTGAGATCTTTAGGTGAAAACTTCTTTGAAGTGCTCATCGATCAGGGAAAAAGTAAAGAAAAAGATAAGCCTTTGAGTGAAACCCTGTTTCAGGGACTCCTAGTCAGGAAAGTTTGTTCATCCCCTTAGGACATAGGAGGTCCATCTAGTCCAAGTTCCATAGCCAGTACAAGAATTTATTTAAAACAACATCAAATATTTGAGCATCTTTCTCTTGAGTTTCTAGATATTTTTGCTACTTGGCCTTTACTTAAGAAGGCAAATTTTAATTTTTCATATTATTCAAATCTTTGGGAGGAACAATAAGAAGATATGATAGAATAAGATGATCATGGCCATACCTTGCCTACAATTCTATAAGATGGATCCACACTTCTTATGGAAAACACAATAGAAGTGAACTTGGAGACCTATGAGGATCCCAAAATTATTTATCTTAGAACTTCCCTTACTAAAGTAGAACGTGAGCATATCATATCCATTATTAAGGATTATATAGACATCTTTGCATGGGCATACTCCAACATGCTAGGCATGGACACTGATTTGGTTGCGCATTGCCTTATTGTCCATCCCGATGCCAAACCAATCGAATAAATATTGAGAAAGATGCATCCACACATTGCCCTATTGATTAAGGCTGAATTGAAAATGTTGTTAGGATCCAATTTTATTAGACCACTAGATTACTCTAAATGGGTTTCCAACATAGTCCCAGTGAGTAAAAAGACCCAAAATATATGTATTTGTACTGATTTTTAAGATATCAACAAAGCATGCCCTAAATATGATTTTCCTCTGCCCAACATCGACATGATCATCGAATCAACTATTAGGTATGAGATGTTGTCCTTAATGGATGGATTTTTTCATTACAATCAGATCAAGATAGCTCATAAATACCAACATAAGACTGTGTTCACCACTCTATGGGGGACACTTTGGTACTAAGTCATGCCATTTGGCTTGAAGAATGTTAGAGCAACATATCAACGTGTAATGATTATCATCTTCCATGACATGATGCATGCCATTATAGAGGACTATGTTGATGATATACTAGTAAAATCATGAACAAGAGATGGACATCCTGACATTCTATAAAGAATCTCTAAAAGGCTTCGTGAATATAAAAGTTCACTTAAATCCTAAGAAATGTGTCTTTGGAGTCACGTCAAAGAAATTGATAGGGTTCATTGTATCACAATGAGCGATTGAATTTGACCCTACAAAAGTAAACACTATTGTGGAAATGCCTCCATCAAATAATCTTAAATAACTACGAAGCCTACAAGGAAAGATCTAGTCTATATGCAGGTTCATTTCTCAATTAGCAGATAAGTGCCACCCATTTACTCATTTTTTGAAGACAGGGGTAAAATTTCAATGGGATGAATATTGTCAAATAGAATTTGTAAAGCTTAAGATATACTTGGTCAATCCACCAGTCTTAAGACCACCAACATAGGGAAATACACTACTTCTTTATATATCAGCCACAAAATATGCACTGAGGGCATTTTTGACCTAACATGATGATCATGGCAAGGAACACGTTTATTATTTAAGCCACACATTGGTGGCTTATGAACATAATTATATGCATATTGAGAAAACATGTTTAGATATGATATTCACCACTCAAAAATCATGACATTATATGCTAAATAATAAAACTATTATCATCACCAACGTGGATCCTCTCAAGTTCCTCTTATCCAAAGCAACTCTTCAAGGATGCATAGCTAAATGGGTTATGTTCCTAAGTGAGTTTGATATTGAGTATCAAAATCATGTTGAGTTGTGGAGCTAAAAGCTTCACCATATGAGCAAATGCAGAGGTTGCTAGGTTACACAGTAACTGACATCAGTCAGACCCTACCGACATTGGTCAGGGGTCAACTGACATCTGTCGACATCAGTTATTCATTAGCTGACATCGGTCATCTCTAGACAGAGACTGACCGACATCGGTCATCTATGCATTTTTAGAATTCTATTTTTGGAGAACAATTAGTTTGCATGTAAAGACTAAAATTAGTCTTGAGTCTACTTTTCTATTTTTGGCAGGACAGATTTGAGCCTTTGATTAAGAGGTGGATCTAATGGTGGAGAATGCATGGCTCATGGAACCCTAGTGTTGTAGTATACTATATAATAAGGTTAGATCCTCATAGCATATAGTACAACAATAATTGTGTTGATTGTCTCAAGGGGGATCAATTCAAGTAATTGAGTTGATTGTAATTGATTATGAGAGAGAGAGAAATCTTGAGGGAGAATTATTTTACATCTTCGAGATGTGAGGAGAAAGCAATTTCTTTGTTGTATTTCTTTCTAGAAGAGTTTAATACAAGATTGGTTGTTTCTCGTATCTCCTATTCTTTGTTGTTTTTAATTTTTAGTTACTTATTACTTTTGGTTTAATTCCATGTTTATTTGCTTATACAAAAGTAATCAATTGTACTCATATATCCTAACAATTGGTATTAGAGCTATGTGTATACATTGAGAAGTGGTATCAGAGCATGTTAGTATTTGTTGATTATAGAATTCACTCTCAGGGGTTTCTGATTGAGTGGGAGCAAAGCAATGGCAAAAGAAAGTAAACTAAGAATGGAGAAATTCAATGGCAAGAATTATCAATTATGGAGGATGCAGATAGAGGATTATTTGTATCAGAAAGATCTATACTTACCATTGGGTGGGGTTTCAAGCAAGCCCATAGATATGAAAGATGAAGAATGGAATGTTCTTGATAGAAAGGCTCTTGGATATATAAGGTTGAACCTGGCATCTTCTGTGATTTCTAACTTATCACAGGCAAAGACAACGATAGAGTTAATGGATACTTTGGCAAATTTATATGAAAAACCCTTAGCTTAGAATAAGGTATATCTTATGAAGCAATTATTTAATTTGCAAATGTAGGAAGGTGGATTGGTATCTAGTCATCTTAATAATTTCCATGCAATAATAAATCAGTTAATTTTAGTCAAAATAGTTTTTGATGATGAATTTAAGGCTCTTTTAATCTTATGCTCTTTATCTAAAAGTTGGCATAGTTTGGTAATGGTAGTTAGTAATATTGCATCTGCTTCAAATATCTTGAAAGTTGATGATGTTGTTAGTGTAATCTTGAATGAAAAAATTTGTAAGAAAAGCACAGAGGAAACATCAGGTAATGCTTTAAGTGTTGAAAGCAGGGGAAAGCAAAGAGAGAAGGGCGAGCAAGGGAAATCAAGGTCAAAGATGGGAAGTAGATCCAAATCCAAAAATGGAAGTATAACCTGCTGGAATTGTGGAAAGAAAGGGCATGCAAAAAAAGATTGTTGGTTCAAAGAAAATCAGCATGAAGGTAATAAAAAAGTAAAAGATGCAGGTATTATTGCATAAGATGTTCTTATATTTTCCTTGGATAAAGTAGAATCTTGGGTTTTAGATTTTGGTGCCTCTTTTCATGTAACCCCAAATAGAGAATTTTTCAATGATTATGTCCATGGAGACTTTGGAAAAATTTATTTAGGGGATGATAAGCCTTGTCAAATTGTTGGCAAAGGAAAAGTGCAGCTGAAATTGCAGAATGGCAACACATGGGTGTTGAAGGATGTCATGCGTATACCCATCCTAAAGAGGAATTTGATTTCTGCAAGAAAGTTGGGTGATGAGGGTTGCACAGTAACTCTCATAACTGAATCTTGAAAAGTTTTTAAGGGTGCACTTATATTAGCCAGAGGTAAGAGAGTAGGTACACTTTATTTATCTACTTATATTACTGATTATTCTCTTTCTATTTTATCTACTTCAGATGTAGATGCAAACCTTTGGCACTGTAGGCTTGGTCACATGAGTGAGAAGGGAATGAATGTTCTTAAGTCAAAAGGTAAGCTTTCAAATTTGAAAAACATAGATCTAGATTTTTGTGAGCATTGTATTTTTGGAAAACAGAAGAAAGTGAGATTTCTCACAACTGGGTCAATAAAGAAGAAGCACAAGCTGGAGCTTATTCACACAGACGTGTGGGGATCAGCTCAGGTAGCTTCTATTGGAGGATCACAGTATTATGTTTCTTTCATTGATGATGCTACAAGAAATGTATGGGTTTATTGCATGAAGAGGAAATCTGATGTTTTTGACACATTTAAGAAATAAAAAGCCTTGGTTTTTAATGAGAAGGTGATGTACAAGGATCAGCTCAAGAAGCTGAATAATTTTGAGTAAGGCAATCTTGATTTGGAAGATGTTATGATCCAAAATGAGCTCGCGGGTAAAAATCATCACTCATAGGAAAACACAAAGACCGACGTCGGTCAGGTGGTAACTGACGTCGGTCAGGTAGAAACTGACGTTGGTCATATGGAAACTAATGTCAGTGGTATCAGTCAGGTGGAACTAACATTGGTCAAGTGTAGACCAGCATCGACCAGAGATGACTGGGATCGATCATTGTCAGAGTGAAATTTGGGCAGACAGCAAGCTATCAATGAGTCTCAAATGCCCAAAAGGAGGTTTGAAAGGGTAAGTAAACCTCCAATTCATTATTCCCCTTCTTTATACTACTTGTTGCTCACTGATGGTGGAGAACCAAAAAGTTTTGATGAGGCAATGCAAGTAGAATCTAGGAAACAGTGGGAGCATGGCATGAATGAAGAAATTGATTCCTTGGATGAGAACCATATGTGGGATTTGGTTGAGTTGCAGCTGGAAAGAAAGCACTAAAAAATAAATGGGTTTACAGGTTAAAGGAAGGAGAGAATGGACAAATGAGACATAAGGCCAAGTTGGTAGTAAAGGAATTTGCACAAAACCCAGGTATTGATTTTGGTAAAAAAAAATTTCCTGTAGTAAAGATGACTTCTATTCAGACTGTATTGTCTTTAGTTGCTATTGAGGATTTGCACCTTGAGAAGCTTAATGTTAAGACAACATTTTTTCATGGAGATTTGGATGAAGAGATATATATGGATCAGTCGAAAGGTTTTGAGATCAAAGGTAAGGAAAAACTTGTGTGCAGGTTGAAGAAAAGCCTAAATGGTCTTAAGCAAGCTCCAAGATAATCGTATTTGAAGTTTGATAGGTTTATGACAGAGCATGGCTTTAGTAAATGTTAATCTAGCCATTGTGTTTATTTTAATAAATTGGATAATGGTAGTTATATTATCCTGTTATTGTATGTAGATGATATGCTTGTTGTAGGTTCACACATGCAAAAAATTACTAAGCTTAAGGTAAAATTAACTCACATATTTGTCATGAAGGATTTAGGAGTAACAAATAAAATCCTTGGCATGAGTATTAAGAGAGAGAAAAAATCATAGGTTGATTTTGTCTCAAGAGGATTATGTGAATAAGGTGTTGGAGAGGTTCAATATGCAGGATGCAAAACTGATAAGCACACCTACGGCTAGACACTTCAAGTTGAGCAAAGAACAGTGTCCTAAATCACATGACGAGGTTGAGTACATGAGTAGAGTTCTATATGCTTCAGCAATTGGGAGCTTGATGTATGCTATGGTATGTACTAGACTTGATATTGCCCAAGCAGTGGGAGTTGTCAGCAAGTTTAGGCCAATCTAAGAAAGGAACACTGGAAAGCAGTTTAGTGGATTCTTAGATATTTAAGAGGGATCAGTAGTAGGCATTTATGCTATGGAGGGTCAAACACTTCTCTACATGGGTATGTAGATTCGAATATGGCAGGTGACTTGGATGGCAGGAGAAGCACCACAGGATATGTGTTCACTATTGGTGGAATGGCGGTTAACTTAATTTCAAAGTTGCAGAAGGTTGTTGCCTTGTCTACTACAGAGGTAGAATACATTGCAGTCACAGAGACTAGCAAAGAAATGATTTGGATGACTTGGTTCATGGAAGATTTGGGAAAGGAGCAAGAGAGTTGTAGATTGTACAGTGATAGTTAAAGTGCAATTCATTTGGCAAAAAATTCAGCATTTCATGGAAGAACCAAACATATACAGCTTAGGTATCACTTCATTAGACAGGTATTAGAGGATGGTCAGTTGAAGCTAGAAAAGATCCATATGGATAAGAACCCTGTTGATATGTTAACAAAGCTGATAACAAATGAGAAGTTGATTCTTCATTCAACTTTTGTTGGTCTTCAAGATTAAACTTGAAGATGGAGAAACAAGCTAGAGGATGTTGCTGTACAGGTACAGGTGCAACTGTTTATCTCCAAGTGGGAGATTATTGAGTTGTGAAGCTAAAAGCTTCACTAGATGAGTAAATGCAGAGGTTATTGCGTTACACAGTAACTGATGTTGGTTAGAACCTGCTGACATCAATCAGGGGTCGACTAACATCTACTGACATCAATTATTCATCAGCCAACATCAGTCATCTATGCGTTTCCAAAATTCTATTTTTAGAGAATAGTTAGTTTGCATGTAAAGACTAAAATTAATCTTGAGTTCGCTTTTCTATTTTTGCCAAGATAGATTTGAGCCTTTGATTAAGAGGTGGATCTAACAGTGGAGAATGCATGGCTCATGGAACCCTAGTGTTGTCGTATACTATATAATAGGGTTAGATCCTCATAGCATGTAGTACAACAACAATTGTGTTGATTATCTTAAGGGGGATCAATTCAAGTAATTGAGTTGATTGTAATTGATTGTAAGAGAGAGAGAACTCTTGAGGGAGAATTACTGTACATCTTTGAGATGTGAGGAGAAAGAGATTTATTCATTGTATTTCCTTCTGGAAGAGTTTAATACAAGATTGGTTGTTTCTCGTATCTCCTATTCTTTGTTATTTCTGATTTCTAGTTACTTATTACTTCTAGTTTAATTCCATGTTTAGTTGCTTATACAAAAGTAATCAATTGTACTTGTAGATCCTAAAAAATCAAAAGGCAATCAAAGGGTAAGTAATTGCTGACCAACTTACATAAGCTCTTATTAGAGATACTCAACCTCTCAAATTTGACCTTCAAGATGACTCTATTATGATGATAAAACAAGCACCAGAGGTACTTGAACAATGTATTCTCTATTTTGATAGATCCTTCACATCCCACGGATCTAGAGCTGGCATATTGTTGATCACACCATAGGGGGATTTAATTCCCAAAACATTCCATATACAATTTCATTATACTAACAATATGGCTGAGTATGAAGCCTTGATTGTAGGGGTTCACCTAGTTATACAATGGGATATTCAAAGCTTAAAGGTTTATGGAGATTCACAGTTAATCATCAATCATACCATTTATTAGTATCAAATAAAAGATGACAAGCTTGTTCTTTACAAGCAAATTGTTGATAACCTCAAAACACATTATAAATCTTTGCAGTTTGAACATGTTTTGAGAGTCAACAACAGATCCATCAATGCAATGGCAATAATTGGTTCCATGATTTAAATGGATGATAGTGCTAAAGAGTATTAGTTCTTGATTAAAAATCTTCTTTAGCCTGCACATATTATAATAGATTCAGAGAGGCTATATGTCATTGCTGGTCCTAATCCCCCACCTGAGTTACCATGGTACCATGACTTTTATAACTATTTCCATAGTCATGAATTCTCTGCTAACCTTTCTAACAACCAAAAAAAACTATTCCTTCATCGGTTAACACGTTATACTCTCCTTGGAAACCCACTTTATCGTAAAGGCTATGCTGGAACACTTATTCATTGTTTATCTTTGGGAGAATCCAAGCTGGCACTAAAGGAGGTTCATGAAGGAATGTGTTGGGATCCACTAATGTTGTATTCCTAGCAAAGAAGCTCCTTAAATTAGGGTATTATTAGCCCAAAATAGAGACTAATGCTTGCAACAATGTCAAGAAGTGTGATCCTTGTCAGCAACATGGTAACTTGATACATGTGCCTTCTTTACCACTATAACCAATCATAACACCATGGCCGTTCTCAACATGGGGTCTTGATCTCATCGATAAAATTAAACCAACATCTTTAGATGGCCATAAACACATTTTGAATCCAACCAATTATTTCACCAATTGGATTGAGGCCATTCCTCTCACTTATGTTATTGATAAAAAAAATAGCCAAATTCATTCATTACCATATCATCTATCAATATAACATCCTAGCCTATATTATATCTGATAATGGCAGATCATTTGTGAACCAAGATGTGAAATCTCTTTGTGAAAAATTCAAGATCAAAGACAAGGAATTAACTCCATATAACCCAAAAAGCAATGAACAAACTGAGACATCGAACAAAACCATTGTAGCCATCTTAAAGAAGATTTTCAATGATGATGGTCGTAATTAGCACTAGTAACTCTTTCCTTCCCTTTGGATTTATAGAACTAATCATCGAATCCCAACTGAAACCACTCCATACTCCCTTGTTTTTGGCTTAAAGCTATTATCTCAGTCAATATTGAGATACCATCATTATGAATATCACTAGAGCACATTAAAAATGATGAGGACTATAAAGCCTCATAGCTGTAAGAACTAGAAATTTTTGATGGTAAACATTTGGCTTCCCTAGAAAACTTGCAAGACTATCAGAACAAATTATAGAGAAGCTATAAAAAGCACATTCTCCCCTGAGAATTTGAGATTGGTGACTTGGTTTTGAAAGAGAACCAGAAGAAAACGAACACTAAATGCAAAAAGAAAGGTAAGTTTTAGCCTAATTGGTTGGGACCCTATATTGTCATGGTGAACTATGGATGAGGGGCATATCGACTAGCTAAACCTAATGGTGAATAACTTTTAGAGCCCATGAACATCATACACCTTAAGAGGTTCTACGCATGAAAAACTTTAAACCATTTTCTACAAGACCCCTAACTTGGGGGCAACTTGTGCTAAAGTCATTCTATCCCATCATTTTATCCTACCTTGAACACATTTTATACTACCTTGGCCTACACTTCACGACTCTAGAAAATGAAGGCTTTGAATCATTGGCACTTTGAACACATTTTGTCCTATCCCAGATTGTTCCCTTTAAGAACCATATTCTTTATCCCATTCTGGACCGTCCATGTGTTGGACCCTATTCTTTGGACCGTTCTCGAAAGAGAACCATATTCTTTGTTATGTCTTGAGCATGTTGTAAGCTTGAAACATTTTTTATACCTTGACCAATTATGATCCTGATTATGTCTCAAGAACATTATGAATATCCTCAACACCAATTCTATAAATTAGTTCAACCAAAACAATATTTTATAGCTTCTTCAATAGACAAGTGAGCACAAACATCTTTTCATTTCTAGACCTTAGTTATACTATTGTAGATAGGTGAATGCAGATACTAATTTATAGTTTTTCATATTGCGTACTATTTTATATTAAATTTACTTCTCTTTTTAGGCATTTGTTGTCTTATTTTATCCCTCACTCTCATCAATTTATGAGCATGGGCCATTGCAGCTGGCTTAGCTATTTTATTAGAACCTATACTCTCAGACGTGCATCTCTTTGGCTAGACGGTCCCCCATTGTGTATATTTTATCCCAAAAACACCAAAAACATTGGAAATACTTTAGAAATACCAATAAAATTAGAACATGATCCAAAAAAGAAAAAAACATTATCTTATGCTTTTGTATATTTGTACATTTTCATCCCACCATGCTATGCTCTTGCCATTTTGCAAGCAAATAAACCCCTGTTCATCTTGTCCTAGGCACTTGCCATTTTGCAATATCATTCTTTCTTATCCCATCAACATGTTGTTTGTAAGACCATTCTCATTTGTTTGTCATATCTACCATTTCTTATATAACATCAATCATGTTGGTCTGATCATTATTTTTCTTCTATCCCATTGCTTGGAAGAATAAATTTGGCCTGAAATTCATGTTGGAACATGCATCCATGAAACTATGTAGGCAACATCTACTTGTCTTATACATCTAGAGTTAGCTCGGCCAACCCCTTCTTTTCTTCTCTTCCCCTATTTATTTTGTCATTGTTCCTCTTTAATTATGGAACAATTGTTGTGTCATTGTTCTTTGTTATGTTGTGGTGGAAAGTAATGCCTCTACTGCACGTGCACAAACATTTATCTTTAAACCACACTAACTTGGTTTTTTTTTTTGTGTGTGTGTGTGTGTTTTTGGTGTTTTTTTGTGCTTTTGCACCTCTCATTTTATTTCTTCTCATTTTCTCTTTTTATTAATTCTTGTCTCATCTTGGTCTTGTTTTTTTGTTTGATTTTGCTTTTCTCTTTTGTGTTTTAAAACATCTTGATGATTCGCATGGATTTTGATTATTTATATCTCGATCCTATGTTCTTAAGTTATTCTTGGACATTTTTGTGTGTTGTTGGTGTCCTATTTTTCTATTTGATTTTGCTTTTCTCTTTTGTGTTTAAGAATGTCTTGATGGTCGACATGGATCTTGATTATTTATATCTTGGTCTCATGTCATTAAGATGTTCTTGCTTTTTGGTTTTTAAGCATTTTTGTTCCAAATTAAGTCTTGATTGATCATATCTTGATTTCAAGTTAGGTTCATTTATGTTTATCTTTTTTTTTGTCTTTGCTTTTTTGTTTAGATGTAAATGGTTGCAACTCTAGTTTTGGTCATTGTTTTACCATTATCCTTAGTTATAGGTATTCACATTTGAACCGGCTCAACACAATTAGAATATTATGTCATTCTAATTTATTCATACTTATGATTCCTAATTTATTTTTCTATAGCAAGCACTTTGTGCTCAGGTCTCAAAGTCTTAATATCAACATCACTACAATGAATAGTTCTCAAGAACACTTTACATAATCTAGGTTCATGATATGGAATTAGGCATCTAGGTAACATGCATTTTGGCACTAGAATCTATGCTTACATGTCCATCTCTTTGCATACATTGTGAGTCTAGTCAATTCTTGGTCAGTTTTCATCATTCTTGATTCCATTCTCTCCCAAACTTGGGTGAACTACATTGGCTTGAAGTTTATGTTGGAACATGAGTCCATGGAACTATGTAGGAAATATCCACTTGTCTTATACATCTAGAGTTAGCTCAGCCATCTCCATTATTCTTTTCATCTCTCTCATCACTATATCCATTCTCATATGCTTGGTTTTATGTGGCTTTCTAAGCCATTACACCTTTGCATGTACGTTTGCACCCGCTTACTCTTACATATCTTCTGGGTTATATCCTTGAGTTATTTTGCTTTTAAATTGTCCATATTGGGGCACAACATCTGCATAACATCATAATAAAATCAGCTCTATAGGGGCAAACCATTATTTATTCTTTATCAATGATCAAAATTAGCCCTACTGGGGCAAAATTGTTTTATCATGATCATATTTACTCTACTGGGTCACCTCTTTTTATCTTCTCTTTGGAGACCCCATTCTAGTGGTGCTTCCCTTCCTGAAGTAGAATGTTCTCTCTTTTCCTCTAATTCTAATCTCTCCACACTAAAGCCCATGATGGCAATATTTAGTGTGTAACTTGTCTTGGGATTGATCAATGTCGTAAGCACGCAGCTTGTACTCTCAAATTAGGTATGTTTAAAGTGTGTTCCTTATATTTATGGATTATATTTTTCTCGTTCACCTTGTCTTTGGGGCTTATTATACCTCTCATTATATTTTGATCATTGATGGTAATCACATGTGCAAGCAATATCTCATTTGGATGTGATCTATTCCATGGGTTAATCTCTCACTTTCTCTCTCTTTTTGAGAGTCCATCCTTTTTTTTTATCCTAGTATGTCCTCTTGAGAGGGCATCATGGGTTTGTTCTAATCTATTCTTGACAATTATATTATTTGAAAAGATATTTATTCACCTAAATGTCTTGTTACACCTTCTCAAACAAGGGAAAAATATAGGCATTCAATTCCTAACACCATTTGTGTTGAAATTGTCAATCTTATTTGAATTGCACTCAAATACACATTTTAGGCTAAAATCCATAAAACACCCTAAATGGTTCAAAATTTTCATTTACAAGTGTTGATTTAGATAAAAGTATCCCTAAATTAGGCAATGTATTAAATGGGTCAGCTAACTTTGATCAAATCATTTTGAGTCAAAATGCCAATTTTGCACCTAAGTAGTTTGGATTGCTCTTCTTTGTCAAAACTCTTGCATGAGACATGTGCCCTTGTCATTTGGTGTTGATATCATCATAAATGGGATGGAGGATCTAATGCATTTAACATCAACTTCCAATTCTAGTCCAATCAATTTTCAAGCTAATAACAGGACATTTTGACCATTTTGATTAATTGAGGGCTGATTTCCAAATAATTACACAAATGTTGATTAACCTTGTTTAAGGCTAATTGATCCAAATCAAGAGCTTAAGTGGATTTTCCATGAGATTTGTAGAATATTTATTTTTGCAAATTGATTTTTATTAACTACATCACCTAATGACATCATCATATTGGGTGACATCCATATGCCATAAATGCATAAAATATCAAGATTATGGGTCTCTCATGCCTCATTAAGACCCTCCATGCTTCTTAAATGCTCCTTTATCCCAAATATTGATGAAACCTATTTATGGATTTTTAATTACATAATTGAATTAATCCTAAACCACACATCCTTATCTTGAGATGGATGGTCATAGTTAATCCTGACCAATCTCAAAACTCTATAAATAGAGAGGCCATGGACATCATTTTAAGCTTGATTTGTGCAAAATTATTATGATGAATTGTTTCTAAAATCCTTTGCATTTGACCATTGATTTCAGTTGCAAACTTCATTGATAGGCTAGTTTAGTGATTCCAAATCATGAGCCTAGGTTTTACAAAGAGTTCTTGAGACATTGGAGGAGTAGGCCACCATTGCTGTTAAAGACAAGAGATCTTGATCAAGGGAGAACATGATTTTGAGCCACATTGTTATGGTGAATCCATTTGGGAAGGTAATATGATGTTGGTTTCTTTCAATTATTTCTTTCTATCCATTGTAATTTCCACATGAATAGATAGGTTTAATTTAGTTTGTTCTTATGCATTCTTATTTTGATTTATTGGACTAATGTTTGACTAATCATGTTATGTAATCCTCTCTACAACTATAAGATCATTTTTAAATAAAATTCTCCATCCTGTGAGAGCTAATAATATGGCTTGGTATTGCATCCCGCTAAGTTTGCCCTTTTTCCATTCATACTAAAAACCATGATAAGTCTTGAAAATTGAAAGACATTGTACCCAATCATGTACGCCATTTTAATCCTAAAACTACTCTTCCCTAATTAGGATGGATTTTTTTTCTAAATTTAGCTGATAGTCCCCCATTGAGAGTTTGATATGATGACATTTACCCCCATAAGAGAGTTGCTTTATATCAACAATCATGGCTTGAAAATTGAATACTAGATACACAAAGTAGTTGAGCTCATTAGCTAAATTTTTGTCAATGAAATTATAGGTACTCCCTATATTGAACAAGACTGTCACCTTATTATTATTGACCACCTTAAGTGTTTGTGGTGGGCTTATCCTATTTAAGACATGTAGCGAGATAGCAGGGCTTTTTTCCTCACAGAATCTACAAGCTCCTATTCTATTTTTGGTTTCTTAGTGGCTAATTATTATTCATCAAAAACTCATTCTCAATTACCATTAGCCTTTTCTTACCATTGACACACTTATGTCCTCTAAACCATTTATTATCGCAATGCCAACATAAACATTTTTCTCTTTTTTTACCTCTTGTTGAGGATAAAGCTTGTTAATTTGCCTTGGGTTAAAATTAATGACCACATTTTTGTAAACAATATTAGTCACATTTCTATCTCTCCATCCCAGTGATTGAACTTGCACGAATATTCTAGTAGTAGAGTTTCATTGCTCAATGTGTATTTCTTGGTACACTACTCTCTATATACATCCTAAATTGATTAAGCAACCACACATATCATGTATTTCCATAGTACTTTCATAAGAGACTCTGACTAGAGAATATGAGTTTTTATTCACATTTAGCCATGTCCCTTTGTCTAACTTGTCTTGGTCTCACTCATTCCCTAGACACCTTTTGGCTTATCTCTAGTCATCCATAACTTTCTAGACTTAACCCTTTCAAACCCAAGCAACTCTTATAGGCCTAGACCCATGCCCCAAGGTCCCATGCCCCCTAGAAAATAGCATCTAAATAGAACTACAACACTGAAACCTAAGGTATCTAGTTTTTGGTGTTATTGTCCAAGTACAAATTTGTTCCCAACAGTCAGTTTCTTTGGTAGGATGAGTCTTACCCCTCTTTGCTTCATTCTTAAGTTTTTAAATGTTGGCCAAATGCGAATAAAGCTCCCAAATTTAAAATAATGAGTCTCTTATATAAAGGGTTGTATAAGGCATTTTATATCTAACACTTACTATTTTAGCACATGAGACATAATAAAATCAATCAATAGTATAGCTCAACTTCTCTACATCACACATAGATTTACATGCTTGATCAAGGAAGGGCCTAAGAAAAATTCATTCTTGCATCAATCATGCGCATTGATTATGCACATTCCCTAAGGGAGAACTACATCAGATCTGAGACCCTAGCTTGAGGGTTAATGTAGGCAGTAATTAAAATAGTAAGGGTTCTTGATTGTGTGATCATTTTCCTCCTATCCTAGTTTTTCCCCAATTTTATTTTTATCTATTTGTTGTTTCTATGTGTACAGATAAATATAGGTACTAAAGATTGAAACAGACCTACAATTAGCTCCGGTGGCTCCCAGGACCTAAAATTTGGTACACAGGGTCATACTGAGCAGGCAAACAAAATCTAAAAAGCTTTCAACCTCAAGACAACATCATAGGGAAAGGATTATAGTGCCAGACACCAAAGTGTCTTGTTTTTGGTGCTCCTATCTAATAAAAAATTAAAGATAGATTTAGGTTCTAAATAGTGTCTCAGTCCTGTGTGTGAGTTCTTAGAACCTGACTAATTCGAATCATCCTATTTTTTTAGATAAGTGTTCTCCCTTATGTAAGTTAATTTGATCAAATTGATATAAACTTGTATTTTATTATATTTAATCAGAATTATTTCCATATTCTAGACCTTTATTATTTAGGATAAACATCCAATTTTTAAAAAAAATAGAACATTCGGTGAACCTAACTTACTTCGAATTTCACATAAAAACCCTAGAAGCCCTATGGTAAAATATTATTGATTTTTTCCATTAATTTTTTAATTTTAAAATCAGAAAACTAAAAATTAATTGAATTTTTTTTAATAAATCCACTAAAACCCTAGATCTCTAAACTAGGTCCTTAAACCCCAAGTCTTCATCATCTATTATTTTTAGAAATTGAATTTAGAATTTTTGCAAATTGTTTACTTTGCCAAAAGTCATCTCAAAATTTCAAAATTAGTAGTTTCTTATGAAAAAATTTAATTTCCAAAATTTTTATTTTTGTATAAATTTTTGTACATTTATCCTATTCAAAACTATTTTTAAAATTTAAAAGTATTGCATAATTTTCAAAAATTCTAAAACCCTAGCTCAAAACCCTAGATTTCAAAACTAGGTCATCAAACACCAAGCCTTTCCTCACCAATTTTTTAAAAATATTTTGGAATTTTTTGCAAATTAATTACCTTGTGATAAATTATTTCAAAATTTCAAAATTAGTAGTTTTTTATGCAAAAATTTAATTTCCAAACTTCTAATTTTTGTATAAATCTTTGTGCATTTATCCTATTTCAAACTATTTTTAGAATTTAAAATTATTACATAATTTTCAATAATTCTAAAACCCTAGTTCAAAACCTTAGATTCAAAAAATAGATCCTTAAACCTCAAATTTCCCTCCCTTACAATTTTTAGAAAAATAATTTGAACTTATTGCAAATTATTTGGGTTATCAAAAGTAATTTTCAAAATTCAATGTTAGTAGTTCTTTGTGCATTTATTTGCTTCATATTACTTTTCAAAATTCTCTTTGGTGATAAAATGGCCACAAAGGCAATTCCTCCTTCTCATCCCATAGATCAATTTCTAAAATTTTCTTACAATTATAACAATGATTGGACAAATTTGCAAAATTGCACATTAGCTAAAATTATAGAAAATGATTTCATTTATAGTGAAGATAATGACTATTGTTGTAATGAAAGATATGATGATATACGTAATGATGAGGTTGAATCACAAATAGATTAATATTTTTCTCTTAAATCCATCTCTTTTATTCCTCCTTCTAATGAAAATAATTTTGATAAATGAGAAAGATACTTCTCACCTCATTCTCCTAGACACAATGCACCAAATGCACAAATTAGTCATGCACTTCCAAGTGAACCTCTTATTGGTGATGATTTTCTTCCATGTGCACCTAATCTCCCTCTAATTTTTTCTACTTCTATGTTCAAAATACAACAATATAAATACAATAGAATCAAATTACGAAAGCATAGTTCAAATGAAGCATTATGTGTTCCTGACTCTACTCTTTCAAAAGAATGTTCAAATGATAACTCTTCTACTCTTACCTCTCACGTTGAAAATAAAATAAAAATGCATACACTCCATCCATGGATAGCATAGATACACATGATATTCCAAATTCCAATGATAAATTATTGCATATTAGAAAGGAATTAAATCTTTCTCTTACACCTCTCCTTAGCAATGATGGAAGTGATAATGAATATGATAGTGAGAATGCCAATGAATATGAAATGAGAGTGGTTATGAACAATATTACATATATGATAATGATGATGATAATTATGCACATAGTGAAGAAGAATATGCATCTCATGCTTCTAACCCTTCTCTCACTTCTCTCAAATCTCATGTATGTCAAAATTTTGCTCCTACTTTTATTCATGATTCTATTCCAAATGATGTTTCTACTTCTATGAATGATTCTATTTCCAATAATGCACATGTTAATGTTAATAAAACATCTTTTACTAAATTTGAATGTGATTCATTAAAATAGAAAGATACCAAAGAATCTCCCAAGCCACTCCTCACTACGGTAGAACCCAATTCTCACCCTTCACTTAAAGAGAATGGTAGCCCAAATCCCTCTAGTAAGGTCTAAACTACCATTATTCCCAAGGTTCAAGTGAGCACACCCCCTCTTTATGATCCAATTACAAAATGTATCTTTCCCATGGATAAAATTAACAATCAAATTCAATGATTAAATGAACCATTTCAAGATACTAATGTACCATCCCAGGTGATCATCTCTTTAATGCATGCAGTTGGTGAATTACAATACTAATTACATCTCCTTACCTTGGAAAACAAAGCTCATAAATCTTGGATGGATATCAATGATCTACATGGTAACCTTATTTTGAAGATATTCATAAAATATTCATTGACTAAGCATTTCCAGATACCATCATTACCTCACTTTGATGGAACTGGAGATCCATTCATACACTTTTAGGCCTTTCAAAAGGCTTTGCCATCTCATGTGAGCCCATTGATTCTACTCAAGTTATTCTAGTAGATATTAGTGGGGGAAGCACATAATTAGTTCTTTCATCTACTCATTGATTCATTGCACACATATGATGACTTAGAGGAGGCATTTCTCAGATATTACATCATAAACATAGGCCCTCGTGTTACATATGAGAAACTTGCCACACTACATAAGAATTCTTCAAAGCCAATTAGTGAGTATATCTTAAGATTCAAGCCTCAAATGTTAAGATTGATATACAAACCAATAGATCTAGAGATTTAGCATATCTTTATCAAAGTACTTCACCAACCTCTCCTTGAGTATCTACTATATCAGACAGGGTCTTTTTTTAGACATTTGTGTTATATAATTTTATCTTAGGAAAAGAATTTTGGATTGATTGAGGTAGATTTAGTTGATCAGATCACTCTAGATTTCACAGAAGTGTCTCCAAATATAACTCCTAGCACTCAACATCCACCATGTCCTAGACAAGATAGGAGACCACAACTAGAAAAGCAACTAGTCAAAAACAAAGAATAAGTTTTTAGAACACAACCTATAGTATGTACTATAGAGAACAATAGTAAAACACCACTACAGTTTGATTTAGAGCATGATAGCCCATCTACCATATTATCAGCACTACTAGATAGGAGGTTAATCATATTACCTTCTATTCATCGACAAGATCCACATCTCTTACATAGACAACCGCATCGACCTTTTTGAAACTATCATCGTATCCTTAGACACAGAGATAACGATTGTTTTGGACTCAAAGATTGCATTACTTGATGTGTTAATAATGGTATCATAGCATTCACATAGGAGGCACAGAGATCTCCTCCATTATGGCACCATAGACCTCATTCCTCCATGACTAAATCATCCCAGGACATTCCTTTATAGGAATCATTGGTCACTCATCATGAGCGCAATACAGGTTTTAGGACAAAATCTCACAAGAGATCTCTTATTCCAACTATTCAGAAGGTTTGGAAACTAGTACAACACAAACAACCCACATATAGCAGTGTAGTTCATGGAATACATAATGCAGTTCCATATACTATCCAACAGAGTCACATGGACCAAAATAGAGTAATATTCCAAATAAATATTCATTACAGTCAAGTTTTTAAGGTCTTATCTCACGTAGCAATCTACTATGATTAAGACTAGTTGAACCCAAAGTACAAAGTAATGCTATTCCAAAGAAATATTCATTACAACCAAGTTTTCAAGGCCCTATCTCATGTAACAACCTGCTACATTAAGATTAAATGAGCCCTCAGCACAAGTTTTAGTTCTATCTCCATATATTGCTTAGTCATATACATCACAACTGAGGCTATAGGTTATTTGGTTACAGATAGATGAGCCTTCTTCATAGCAAATAATATTAACTACAAAGCATATTCCTACACAACATGAGTAGTATGGGCACTTGTTCACTTGGTCGACATAGTTCAAGTAGTGATACAACACAAAATAATACAATGAATAGTCATATTGGTTTTAGTTCATAAACTTCACTTAGCAGGGCAATGATGGAGCCAAAGGGCCAACCTTTGTATTCTTGAGCCACTTATTTAGAGGGATTGGACACACAATCCAGACATCGATTAACACATGCATGATTTGTTAACTTCACTTAGTTGGGAATGATGGAGCCAAAGGTATAGCTACCCTATGTATTCTTGAGCCACTCTCGGGGAGGTAATACACACACAATGCTATCTTACATTCCCCTCCTACTAACAACTAACATTCCTAATTCTAGATAGCCATCCCTAACTAGAACCAAATTATCAAAGTCTAGATATTACCAAACCAAACTTATCCAAAGGCTTTCCCACTCAAACCAAATAAAACATATCCAAATCCTACTTTACCAATCCCAAAGACCAACTCAAATTTATCCAAATAAATTACCAATTACCACAACAAACAAATTTTTGCTTACATACGATTACAATTTGAAATCAATAAGCCTAGCATCACAATTATCAAAACATCACATCCAAACATATCAAAACATCAAATCCCATATCCCAAGTACCATTTACCAAGCATATGCAAATTCAGAATCAATACTAGATCAACCATTTCTAAAATCAACCACTTACAATCAATATACCAACATATTTCAAAATCCATAACACGAATACATATGAGTTTAAAATCAAACCGACATCTATATATACACCATGAAGTTTTCAAAACATATACATCATGTCAAAGTATAATCAATCATGAGTGGGCATCATGCCCTCACTCTCAGTCTCACTCTCTCCCCCGGTGCTAGCCCCATAATCCTGCCTAGCACTCGATGACCCTGCACCTCCTCGAGATTCGAATGCCTCTTGCACTAACTATCCCACTCAAACAACCGACCATGCTCCTCTCATAAGTCTGCATATTGTCACTAAAGATACATATATTCATCTACAATTTTCATGCTCACCATGCCAAAATTAGGTGGAGGCATCCTACGCCTATCCAACTCATCTCTAAGCTCATCTCTCTTTGTTGTTGTCCTAACATATGAAATTATAGCTATAACAACTTTGTCAAACAAATGAGCATAAATGACAGTCATAATTATCGCTCTGTGTATCAAATCCTCCTCCAGAACATCATCAGGAACATGTCACGTGAGCTCTCAGAGTGTCGACTCAATGATGGTCTCCCAGAACTCATCATCTCCCCTAGCCACCCCAATAGTTGCCTCATCTTGTGCACCTCCCATCCCACCTACACACATAAGAAGTACAAAACTACATTAGATATATACTTTCAAATCCAAACTAAAGCACAAACATAGGTACAATTCAAATATAATCATTGATTACCTCCCATCATCTGGATCGGCTCAAGCTCCTCATTTGCAAGAACATCCACTCCATCCATAGGATACAATGGATCCCATTGTTGCCTAGCCCACCATGCAATATATGCCTCAGTGCATCCCACGTCATCTATATAATAAATATTTATAACCACATTTCTTGCATCCAAAGGTAGTAGCGCCAACTTAGTGTCAATCGATATAGCATGATCCCCTGCTCTCGTTGGTGCCCATGTACTCCTCAACCATACCAATGTTGTAGGAGGAACATCCTGTCGAACCCCAAACTGCCTAGTCATATGCTCAGACTAAAAGAACTCATATTCTCCAACCCAATGATCATGCAACCAACAACTGATGTGTATATACCACATCTGCTCTCCATCCTCAAGCCATCTAGGGAATCCTTTATAGGGCCTCCATATGATATCATGGGCCATCAATATGTTTGGCATCCCCCTGTAGTGATCTACCCCTAGAGATCAGATAGCCAACTCACTCATCCATCACTCAACAATGGCTGAGGATATGCCCAACTCACCCTCGGTAATATAATAAGTTGCACAACTGCTATGTGCTCATACACCCAACAATGTAACAAAATGGCCATGCCCACACCACCATTGAATGCCTCCTATGTAAATCTATATAAATCTTTGTATAAGTGGGCAAGCATATTCCTACCCTATGAGAACACAATTCCATACATCTCAATGCTATGAACCACCCTATGCATCTTATAAGCAATAGACACTCCATTGCCATTCACTACAACAAAAGAAGCCAACAATATAGCTAACCAATTCCGTAAGTGTAGAACACTTGACTGCACAATCATTGACAATAACACATCACTATCGCTACCTCGGTGATGTACTCCTAAGGGCACCCCAACAAAGTATAAGGATATACAATCAATGGCAGCTGCACCCATGTCATCTTATAATAACACCCGTCGCCCACTAATTGGCAAATGCAAAATATGGTATACATCCTCCAAAGTAATCATGAGCTCTCTAGTAGGAAGCCCAAATGTACAGGTATCAACATTCTACCTCTCACATAAGGCGATAATCATGTACCTATCCCACTGCGCCGTGCCTAGATCACATACATGACACAACCCAACCCTATCCATAACAACATGCTCATCAACAAACAATGGTAACATCCTCAGTGTCTCCATCCCCCAACCTCTACAAAACTCTCGCATCCACACCTCACCCTACAAACCCCATAAAATAGACTATATATCAGACAACCATGCCAAGTAAACAACCAAGCTATACAACAATAGATAAAGAATCAAAATCTTAGAAAACCATCCATAGTGGACAATAGCACTGCAAAAAGACACTAACGCTGGAACTTGGACAACAATGCTGCATCCTGGATAGCAACACTGACTCTAGGACAGGAGCACTAGAACTAATCAAAATTTTTCTAGACTACTTAAAACAACTCAAAAATACCAAAAATAGGCTTCCAAATGGGTACAAATCAAGTGTTAAACATACTCACCAGGGTAATCTCTCTATCGGCCTCAATCTAGGTTGCCAACTACTCAAAATGACTCGCAGAAGGTGCTCATCTCCTAGGCATTTTGAGCATCAGAGCTCCAATATCTCAAACTAGTCACTACACAAATGAACCCAAAGTCAATCAAAATTCCTATATCAACCAACTTTTCTATTCAAAAGCAAAACACTATTTTACTCATAACTAGAGCCCCATAGCTCCATTTTACAAACCATTTGGTTCAACAGAATAAGAGTGAAAAAGATACCTTCAACATCACATAACCCTTGATCTCTTGCTACGTCATTTGCCTACTATGGCATACACACATACTTATACCTCTTTTTGCACTCTGACATACACATTGATACCTACTAATCAAAACATTCGTTCAAAACATTCAAGCAACCCAATGTATTCAAGCAATCAACCATTCACTTCAATCAATCTATTACTACCTCATTTGCCTACAACGACATGCACACTTCTACATCTATACTTTACCTGCACACAAACTTTGATCCTAACCAATCAAAGACACATTTCAATCCCAGTAATTCAATTCTCACCAATCAAACAAATAGACTATCAATTTATTCAATACATACCAACCTAGTTACTATTCATATGCCACTAGTCATCACTTTTGGCTCAACCTCCTCTATCAAAAATATCATCCCTCTCCACAAAAAGGGGGCATCATTCTTACTATTCCTATTTCTACACTTATCTAACACACCTATCTACTCGCACAAATAGATAGACCATGGTTCTTACACCTCCAGTATTCAGATTATCAACATTACTTAGATCAGGTTGGTCAAGATTATGCAATGGTTCAGAGTATATGGGTCACTTAGCATCACTCAACTCAAATTGGTCAAGATTATAGAGTGGTTCAGATTATGAGTCACTTAGCATCACTCAGCTCATATTGGCCAATATTATATAGTGGTTCAGATTATATGGGTCACTTAGTATCACTCAATTCAATTTGGTCAAGATTATACAGTGATTTAGATCACATTGGGTCACTCAACATTATTTAGGACATTTAGAGGGATACACCTTCAATTTACAGATATATAGACTATCCAAATATCAGATTCAGGGGCATGTATATTACTACATGTCTCACACATACAACTTCATACAACATGATCCAGTTATAAACCATATATCATATTATAGACAATGCAGAGCACATTGTTTTGATCTCCAATTTGCATATGAGATATGACACGATAGATCATATCACATGTGGTTATATAGATTTCTAGATTATCCAAATGCATCACTCACATACTAGATTTAGGTTTATGGCACAAATGTTCATGTCCTTCATCTTCTAGAATTATACAAATTGGAATGGTAAGACATGTCATTTTCTTCTTACACATTTACCAAAGTTTTTAGATTACACCCAGGGATTACTCAGGTTGTCACCAAGTTAGACCATATGGTCATCTGTAGCGATTGATCCATTGTTTTACTCAGACTCAGACCCAAGAGTTTGTGCAGGACAGAGGGCAAACATTGGTTGTGGACCCACTTCTCAAATCTAGTTTAGATTATTCAAATTCAGTACATGGGGCATTTATTACAGGGATTCCTTATTTCTCTAATCACTATTTTAGTTCTTCATCCACTTCCCT
This sequence comes from Torreya grandis, assembly GCA_037957365.1. Lineage (NCBI taxonomy): Eukaryota > Viridiplantae > Streptophyta > Pinopsida > Cupressales > Taxaceae > Torreya > Torreya grandis. Next base: position 8,409,253 of record JARHVA010000013.1, on the reverse strand, counting down.
GGCCAAGAAGTTGGACTCTTTTTCAACACACTTATCTTCACATAAGTAAGTTCATGTACACATCTTCTTTCTTTCTTTTACTCTAGTACTTCATTTCATTGCATCACTAGAATAAAAGGGGGACAAATGTATACACCCTAAATTGGTCAAGCAACCACACATATCATGTCTTTTCACAATCATTTCACAGGAGACTTCGATTGAAGAATATGAGCTTTAATTCGCATCTAGCCATGTACCTTTTCTGACTTGTCTTGGTCTTACTCATTCCCTAAACACCTTTTTGCTTATCCCTAGTCAATCGTAGCTTTTCGGACTTAACCCTTTCAGACTCATATAGGGCTTATAGGCCCAGATCCATCCCCTCAGGTCCCATACCCCCTGGACAACAACACCCAAATAGGACTACAACACTAAAATCTAGGGTGTCCAGTTTCTGACGCTGTTATCCAAGTGCAAATTTGGTCCCAATGATTAGTTTATTCCGTAGGATGAGTCTTACCCCTCTTCTTTGCTTCATTCCTAAGTTTTTCAATGTCGGCCAAATGTGAATAAAGCTCCCAAATTCAAAATAACGAGTCTTCTATATAAAAGACTACACAAGGCATTTTATATCTAGCACTTACTATTTTTGGGATATTAGACATAATAAAATCAATCAATAGTATAACTCAACTTCTCTGCATCACACATAGATTTGCATGCTTGATCAAAGAAGGGTCTAGACGAAATTCATTCTTGTATCAATCATGCGCATTGATTATGCACGTTCCCTAAGGGAGAACTACATCGACTGTGAGACCCTGACTTGAGGGTTAATGTAGGCAACAATAAGAACAACAGGGGTTCTTGATTTGCAATCATTCTTCTCCTAACCCAAATTTTCCCCCTTTTGGTTTTGATCTATTTGTTGTTTTCATGTGCACAGACAAATATAGGTATTGAAGATTGAAACAGACCTACAACGAGCTCTAGTGGCTCCCGAGCCCTGAAAATTGACACGCAGGGTCATACTGAGTAGATGAACAGAACCCATAAAGCTTTCAACCTCAAGACAATAGATCAGGAAAGGACTATAGCGTCAGACACTACGCTGCCCTATTTTCGATGCAACTGTCTAATCGAAAAATGAAAGATAGATTCAAGGTCCAGATAGTGTCTCAGTCCTGTGTGCGAGTTCTCAGACCCCAACTCATCCGAGTCATCCTATTTTTTAGAGAAGTGTTCTCCTTTATGCAAGTTAATTTGATCAAATTGATAGAACCATGTATTTTACTGTATTTAATCAGGATTCTTCCCATATTCCAGATCCTTATTATTTAGGAATTAAACATCTAATTTCCTAAAACAATAAAACACTCTCCATATTGTACATAGTTCTAACAAATGAATATCGTGCTTAATTTGTTCATTTAATCCATTGATGTAAAATTACAATATCTGAAAAGATGTCGCTTTTCAAGTCCAAATTTTCAATCTCATATGCTCAACATGATATTGAACGACATATCCTATTTGATTCAAATTTGTTAATTGGGTGCAATAACTTCTCTTCCATGGCTATTCATAATCGGATGTTAAGTCCTTGTAAAAATTTATCCCAACTAAGCATTTGCCCCTCCTTGTCACTTGTCATCAAATGATACGATTGATAAGGTTTAAATTCTAGATGTAATGAGGCTACATCAACCATTGCATTCTCCATGAAGCTTATCCATGAGATAATATTCATACCATCAAACTTGTGGATGTCCATCTTTGGTCGGTACAAATTTAGCTTTTGGAATGGTTGCCATATGTTTGGTTTGTTATGCCCTCCACGATGGTTCGACGATGCATGTGTGGTTGTGAGATGTTGATTAATTAAGGGCTTCAATTCAAACACTAGATCCTATTTAAATTGGTCTAAACCCTCATTCAAGGATGTTGCAAATGGAGCAAACAAAATACCATGAATAAAATGATCACAATTTCACATTCCACATCAATGTGACATTCAATTTTACGCAATGGACTATAAAGAGAATCATTGGGATCAGAGGTTGACGAAATACATCTTGTCCAAAAGACACGGCTATTAATTGGGTTTTGTTTCTAGCTTTATATCTATAAAGTGATTTTATGAAAAATTATAAAATTGCAATAACTCTTTAAGAAAATTCATTGAAATCCAACTTTTTCGCTATGATCTCTTTGAATGATACTTGCCAAGACAAATCTTTGCTAACAATCGATGCTCCAATACCACATGTTATGATAATTAAATAAAAACTGTAGTTAAATAAGACGAATGTAGAAAAGAGGAACAATTACATCGATGAAAGATAATAGTAGTACAATAATTCCACTTTCGGACACCCTGCAATTCTGAGTTCCTTGCATTTCCGTTTTATTATACCAGAGAACTCTCAAATAATGCATATGAGGAGGTCAAATCCCAGAACTTGTTTTACTCCTTTAATAAACCCTCCTGCAGAGAGTGATGCCATCCCCAACTGGAATTTGGCTGATCTCAATGCGGGGATCTGCAGCCAGGGCCTTATTCAGCTCAATCACAAAGTCTCTGTAATATCTCACATACTTTCTCAGCGGGGCATCTGGCGGAGCCACCACCGATCCATTCCACAGAGTATTGTCGTACCCGATCACTCCCCCAATCTTCACCAGATCAATCAGCCGCTTGTGGTAGTTGAGATAGTTGTCTTTGTCTGCGTCCACAAATATGAAATCGAAGGATCCGTGCATTTCCTTCTGCACACCCACACCCACAATCCCAAATTCACAATCTACCCAGAATCAAACAAAAATCAGATAACCTACAATTTGTATCAAATTATTTGGGGTTAGATAGCTTACATTTTCTAACATTTGATCGAGAACTGGCAGTGCAGGGCCCTCTCTGAAGTCAATTTTGTGGGCAACCCCTGCTTTCTGAATTACAGGCAACCCCAATTCATAGTTCTCCCTGTTAATGTCCATTGCTATTATCTGCAACATCAAAACCACAACAATGTAAGAACAGGGAAGCCCTTATCATGCTGTTTTCGAACCATTAAAGAACAAATGAATGTATGTTTGTATACCTTTCCGTCATCAGGCAGGGCAAGCGCAGTGCTGAGAAGCGAGTAACCTGTATACACACCGATCTCCATGGTGTTCTTGGCATTTATCAGCTTCAGCAACAGATTCAGAAATTGACCCTCGTCGGCCGAAGTAGTCATCAAGTTCCTGTAAAAAAAAACAGAGTTAAAAAAAACCCAACTGCTTCCATGAAAACTTGGCACCGAGATCATTAATGGCAAAGAAGAGAATCTGATATTGGGCTTTACCATGGATGCTTAGCGGTTATTTCTCTGAGCTCCCTCATTGGCTCAGGCTCACGGGGGTACACACTTGTTTCCAATATGTACTGCAGCAATATTGACACACATAGAGAGATACCGAATCAATCCAGACATAAATGTATGTGGAAGTCTAAAATCCTTTGTGAAATTGAGGGAGAACGGCAAACCTGATAGAGGGCATCGCTCTGTAGGAGGCTTTTGTGGCCTACTTCCTGGTGGCGGCTAACTTGCTGCGTTGATTCCTGGGGGGCCTCTGTGCTTGCCATTTTCTCAGACCGGCAAAAGCACCTGAAATTAATGCGTGCACAAAATAGTCAGGATTTGTTAACAAATTAGATTCTTAAGGAGCGATTTCTTGTGTATTTGGAAGATAGATGGGATGGTAGTATTATAGACTGGTGAACGGTGATGGGACCACCATTGTTGGTGGCAGTAGGTGAGTGAGTTGTTGGGATAGTTCTGACAGGTTAACAAAACATCCATTGTTAAAGTTATTGGTGGAACAGGACAAGGGAATGGATGGGTGAGGACTTGCTTTTCTCCTAGTGACTATTCAATCAAATGGTTTAGTTAAAAAGTCGTTGTTTTTTTTTTCCAAATTAAATTAATTTAATTTTATTATATATTCAAAAGGAAAATATGTAAATCAGTAATATATTTTACAAATAAAAAGAAATAATTTTTACATTTTCTTTCTTCGAATTCTTGTATCTTCAAGATAATTGTTAGTTTAATATTATTTGATTTTGTGTGGTTGGGAGAAGGATCGGTAGAAAAGAGTAAGTTATTTGTTTGATAGGTAGAAAAGAGTAAGTTATTTATTTGGTCTATCTATATCATAGTGCATACTTTAACTTTTTGATTAAGAGTTTGATTAAAAGTTTTGTTTATTTTTTATTGAAACTTGCTTTTATATGAATTAGGTGTGCATAATGTTTTTTGGGCTTAGTGCTAAGGATTGAGTGGTATCTATTCTGCTAAATTTGTTTGGGGCACGATCTCGCCTTGATCCCTTTTTTGTATTTTCTGGGATTTGTACCTTTGTGGATGACTAGGGAGCGTGTTTTACACCATCATCCTCACCATTGAACTGCAACCCACTTGATAAAGTTTTATTTATTGTATAGTTGAAGCACTACTTTATTTATGAGGAGAGATTTGATAGAAAAGAATAGGTTATTTTCATGGTCGCCAAAAATAATAAGGTGAGAAAGACCATTATTATTTAATGGGAACTTCTCAGGTATGAAAAGTTTATAATGCTTTAATTAAGAGTTCTAGTTGTTTTAAAGTTAATGTGTTTTTTTGTTTGAGGTGAGACACTAAGTCAACCGATAATAAGGTGAGGCAAACTACTTTTATTTAATGAAAACTTATGTTAGGAATAACCTAACATTAATGCTCACATTTGTGTTTTTAACGTTAGGTAAATTACTATTTACTAAATAGTAATTACCGTATAGTAAGTTAGTACTTAGTTATTAGAATATATTAATTGGTTGTATATTGTTATATGTTATAACAATATTACACATATGGGGAGATTCAAGTGATTGTTTAGTTGAGAGTTTATAGGGATATATCATCATGAATATATGAATGCCATTTCCTATATAATTGTAATCATTCGTATGGTTTGCAAAGTAATAGAGGAAATATATTAGAGTGAATAATATTATTAAATATTTTTGTGTATTCGCCATGATTGATATATGAAATTGTTTTTGTTATTTGCTATGCTTGACTTTGATAAATCTTATTATGTGGTATCAAAGTAGGTGGTTCTGATGGTGTAAAGAATGCGTAGGGGTAGTCCTTGCAATATTGCTCTAGTGGATGTCAATCATGTGAGTGGTAGTTCTGTTTAAAGCTATTCAAATCTGTCGGCGCCATTTCTATTGATCTAACAAATATCTATCAATGCATGAAAGAGGAGAACGATGTGTAAATTTGTTTTGTGTTCAGCTACACTAGATTTACGTTGTGGCTCATTTAAATGGTGATAAGCTATCAGAGACGTGTGGATACATGATATATTCTTCTTAAAACTCCAGCTTATGCGTAGTCCCCTAACTATCTTAAAAAATTGCCATTCACCCACGTCCTTTGCTACAGCTTTATTGTCTATGTGTAATAGCTCTGATCTATTTTTGCATGCTAGAAATTCTTGCATAATAACATGCTCTAGATTTGTGTCCTTGCTAAAAACCAACATCTACAAATCTTCATTCATTTATGGAATCAAGTCTTCAACCGATGCCTCAGTCCAATCCAAGCATTTAGCTCAGTGTCACGCTTAGAATAGATGCTCATAATAGTCTTCTATGATTCATTCCAACATTATTTATCTCTCTCCAAACCTGGCGAATCAATTTTTAGAGTAATTATTTTCTAAAGGAAATCAATCGTGCTCAGGCTTGTGGAATGTGTCCCCTTATTTGCATGCAATTGTTCTGATTTATGCATTTACATGCTTGAGCTCTACGTTTCTATTCGGTCGTTGTTCTTACTAGTTCAAAGCACAATCTATTGAATATTGTTGTGTGGATTCAATCAGTCTACAATTTGCATCCTAGCTAGATCATGGTCGATTTATTACATCTCGCTGCAAACTCAAACTTAGCATGTTATATCCTATGAGCTTGAGTCCTTACACCTTGGTGCTTGATATGGATTAAAACATACTAAGCTCTCTCTTTGGCATCTCAATGATAATCTTAGATGCAGTTTTTGTTGTCATTTCCTTATGTCAAAGATAAGATCCTTCCTCCAATAATTTGTAGCAGAATAATATACAACGCATAATGTAGCCATCCACAAATATTGGCACATTTTCATCAAGTTCTTTGTAGATTGTGATAAATTTTTGGTCAAATGATTAGTTGCGTCATGTTATTTGATTAGTCAAAAAGCCACAGTATAATATTAAACAATGCTTTTAAGTATTGTGAGTTCATTTATAGTTTGAAGTTGTTTAGTTATTATTATCGGTTTATAGTATTAAGTCAGTCTTAAATTGGTCATTTTATGGGTCAAATCGTTTTGTCAAATCATATAGAGTCAAGAGTCATACTGTTTTAATGATTATAGTTAATAAACTATTTCTTTGGTCTTTTTATTTGTTTGTCAATAGGTTATTATCAAAAGGGTCTTGTCTATCTAAAGTAGGAGTTTCGATAGACTTTGTATGAGATGAGAGTTAAAAATTGTCAAATTGTTTTCTCATAAGTTATTATCTATTTGTCATGTCTTTGAAAAATCTTTTTATTAAAGTTTTTTTCATTTAATAAAGAGTTTTTATTGTATGTCAAAGTTATATTGTCTAAATTAAAAATGTCAAAGAGTCATTTTTAAAGTGTGTCAGCAAAAGAGTCAAAATTAAGTCGTTATTGTCAAAAATTGTAATAAATAAATAAATAAATTGCCTCACGGATACATTTTCGCTTGTACGTAACGTTCGAGTTATGAATGAAGTTCTAATTTCTATGGAAGCAACTAATACAAAACCTTCAAGAATCATTAGAGCACATGCTGACTTTATCTGCTGAGTGAGCATCTTCATCTACTGGAGGAAGGAGGATACACGGAGGAAGGAGGTTTTCATAGCCTCTCATCAATCACCAACGACGGGGCCCAAAATGATTTGGTGACATATATTATGTGTGGTGTGCTTTTCATATTTTTTCCATTGTGTGTGTGCAAATAAGAACATAAGTACATCCCTATTCAATTATTGAAGTAAGCGAGCATTCATTTCTATATTTCTCTTTGAGGTAAAAATATTGATGAGGGCTAATAGAATGTTGTAGCATTTTGTAAGGTTGTTGGTTGTCCTGTAAAACCATCTATTATTAGTTGGTTGTTGGTTAACCACATATAAAAACATCCTTTGTTTGTATGTTGTTATTAAATTGAGTGTAAAATCATCAATTGTTTGTAGGTTATTGGTAAACTGAATGTAAAACCATTCGATGTTTGTAGGTTGGTGGTTAGCCGAGTGTAAAACAATCATGTGAGTTTTGTGAGAGTTTTAGTATTGGATGATGTCTTCCCCATGTTCGCACTAAGGGGAGGAATGTTAGGGATAACCTAACATTAGTGCTCACAGTTATGTTTTTTTGTTAGGTAAATTACTATTTACTAAATAGTAATTACCGTATAGTATGTTAGTAGTTAGTTATTAGAATATATTAGTCGATTGTATGTTGTTATATGTTGTAATAATATTATGCATATAGGGAGATTCAAGTGATTGTTTAGTTGATGTTTATAGAGATATATCATCTTGAATATAGGAATGTCATTTCTTATATAATTGTAATCATTCGTATAGTTTACAATGTAACATAAGATATATATTAGAGTGAATAATATTATTAAATATTTCTGTGTATTCACCATGATTGATATATGAAATAGTTTCTGCTATTTGGTTGTGCTTGACTCTGATAAATCCTTTTAACTTCACCATTATGAAGAGTTAATAACAATTTGATTAAGAGTTTTATTTTTTATTTTTTTAATTAAAGAAGTTGAATAATACAATACCAATCAAAACTATATTATTGAAACCCCAAAAATGAAACAATTACAACAATGTCACAAGAGCAACATCAAATAAGATAATAACAATAGTCAAAAGCATGTTGTTGAAATTCCTAGGGTCGAGACAAATCATTTTGATTGAAGGATAAATAGGATAAAATTTTCTATTCATATTAAAGATTGAGGAATATGTATTTGTTAAATTCATTTAGGACTCAAATCTAGCCTCGTCTTCTTTATTTCAAATATTTTGTATTTGAATATGGATGGATGGCATAATAATTATGATGTATTATCATCTTCCCAAATAGAAAATATGTATGTATATATGTATAGTTAAAAATTGAAGGATATTTATATATTAAATTCCTTTAGAACTCGAACCTAATCTTTTTTTATTCCTAATATTGCATATTTGAATATTAATATATGGCATAATAATTCTGATATATTACAATATATTTAAATCAAACTATAACCCTTTTGATGAGTTGACTATTTCATATGAAAAGTATTTTTATGTTCAATATTAATATTATATTATAAGCAACGTTATCACTTATCTTAATATTTATTACTATGTTATGAGGAATTCTTCTATTCACCTATTAATATTTGATAAGTTATTCTATAGATGGAGTTTGGGACTCAACACTTCGATTAGAGAGTCTTTGTATTTACTTCATACATGTGCTTGCTTAGGTGTTTTGGTAATTCTTCTTCCCTACAATAAAGTGTCTTTATTTGGATGTTTGTTCTTCTTGTTTTTCTTTTGGGGATTGTTTCACACACTGATTTCAAGTTACATTGAAAATAAAATGACACTGTTAGTCAAAGGTATCCACACTATTGTAGTTTGTTGTCCAAATTTCTATTGATTGATTATCTTCTTCCATGTGAGTTTTCTTCAAATATTCATCTACATCTACTTTATGCAAAAGTAGAACTCAATCTGTTAGTTAAATAAGATATCCACAAGATATTTATTTAGGTTACAAGGTTTTCTACAATCCAACAATTCAAAATTTGAAGTATTTGACCTTTTATGCTAAGACCTTTCTTCAAGTTTTAGATGATAAAATTGTTCAACTAGGGTACTTATGACAACAATGCTATGATGACCTATGAAATCTATAAGGAAAAATGAAAATGCAGTCCCACTAGCTCATAATTGATACCAATGTATTTTTGTGAGGACAAGATTTATAGATTATGTTCACTGTATAAGATTGAGATAAACTAGATTTCAATTTTTTTGAAGTTATATCTACTATAAGATTTGCAGGATATATTACTACCTCTTTAGAGATGTTAAAGGTAACTTATCTATATTTTTTAGTTATCTTAACTTGAGATGTTTGTCCCTCCATCGTTTGGAGATGAAAACACATACTTGAACTCTTGGAGGACGATCTAGGCCAAACAACTTGATTATTTCCTCCTCCTTAATTCTCCTTGAAGCAAGTGGTACAAAATGTTAAGAAATTTCTTCTCCTTGAATAGTGGTGTTTGACTCTATTGGTGCAAATTATTTGATTATGGCTCAAGCTTTTCCTCTAGCACTTTGATGATGTGTTTCATGTCTTTAGGAACTCGAGAAGATGCAAATTTATATGAAGGGTATTAGGGTGCCTTAATATATTTTAGGTGTGCAACTTCTTAAGTTGCTGGTAGTCTCTCATGCCATGATATTTGTACATTCCACCTTTTGGAGCCTTGTTAACATATTTAGCATGCCCTTTACAGAAAATATATATCTTTGTTGGATACACGTTCGATACTAGAGATGAATTCAAGCTATACTTGGACCTTAGAAATAACACCAATCATGAAGACTATAAAACTAAAATCATTCTGTGTTTCCTTAAATAAAATATACCATTTATATTACAATGACAACACTTCTTTTAGGTTTCATGGTCATGTTGATAGGGATCTATAGAATGTTTCATTTATGCTACTTGACAAAACTTACATTTTTTAATAAAATTATGCATGGAATTTCATTGTGTATTGCAATGTGTTATAATAGTATGTGTTTGAAAATTGTATATCTAATGATTTTAAAGACTATATGGAATCACAAGGTTTTGTGCAAGTCATTGGATATTAAAAATAGACCTAATTTTAAGTTTGCACATTATGTGTTAGGCTTGAGAGTCGATCCTCCTAATGCAATGATGGGTATAGGAGCCTTTGACCATTCTCAACATTCAAAGATAAAACTGAATATCAAGATGGAAATTGAATAAAGTGCACACTATTTAAGCAAGAGCACATGAGATCACTTATTGTTAAATTACATGATTATAATTCCTCATCTCCTAACAATGATAATGCCTTCACTAAGAAACATCTAAATTTCTCTGAATCTTCTATCATTGTACTTCATTTTCCTTGTGTTAACCTCTATTACAATCCCATTTTTTTCATGAAAGTATTTCAATTTCAAAAGCTCTATCATTGGATGCCTTGTTGCATTTTCCCTAGTACTCTCCCAAGGCAATGGTGGATATTATAAAATCCTTGTAATATTTGAAGCTTAACAATGGTAAGGCATGATTTTTATTGTTGAGGGTTTCTTCCCCCATGGCTTCTAACCTTTGACATTTTTCATCTTACATTATTCCTTAAGCTCCCACAAAGTTGTGCTTGGACAACAAGTTTGAGAGCTTCCAAGTAGAATGGGTTGAATACAAAGAACATAGCATGGAGGTTGGTTGTAACCTCCAAAAAATATATATAAGAGTCTAAAGTTTATTTCAAGTGAGAAGTTTCCTATATATATATAATTATCTTAGTGACATGTCAATGGTAAAGCATGGATGGATCAAATGAATCCTATGCATCTTTTAGGGCTTTCTACTAGATCAATTGGTGGATATTTTAAAGTTATTATTTAATAACAAAATGGATCATGAGGTAGAGGAGGATATAATGAGTGTATTTTCAATTACACAAAAACATATTATTCTTTGGGAAGAGGCAAAGACAAATTAACCATGGCATGTGAAAGTAGCAAATTGAGGTTGATGACTGCCTATGATAGTAGGCAATTTTTTCTTAAAAAATCATTGACTATCATATGACCATATAATTATTAAGATATTCATTTAGATATAACATGTGTTCCTTTAACAATAATTTTGTGCTTAGTCATTAATGACCATCATACTTATTTTTACAAGCCAATGTTGACTATCACAACTACCCCCTAAGAGTGCACACTAAAGACATAAAAGGACCTCCAAGACATGTGATCTAACAAAATGTAAATTTATGAGGTATAAAATAATAAATTTGGTTTGTTTAAAATACCATTGGATATATTAAAGTGGAGACCATTGGCAGAATTAAATCTAGACTATTGAACTTGTCAATATCCTTTAAGGTTATGTCAAAATGGCATTTGGAATAGGGTGAAGACATTCATCGAATAATTATTTGTAACATATTTTATTGGATATTATAGTTTGGATCTTCATGACATAATTTGTTATTAAATTTCATAATTCGTACATTCTCATCTCCAAACAAAGACAATGGCTTCTCTCAAAAACCTCAAAATTTCTCTAAATCTTCTATTATTGTTATTGCTTTATTTATCTTACATTACCCCTCTATTAAAATATAATTTGTAACAAGATGGTATTTTGGGTTTAAAATATCTATAATAGGATCACGTTGGACAAAAATTATGAGATCTTCCAATTAGAATGGGTTGAAGACACACCACATATGGTGGAGGTTGATTGTGACTTTTGCACGAAGAACTATGAGAAATTGAAGCTGATTTCATGTGAGAAGCTTCTTGTATCTATAATTATACTAGTAACATGTCATTAATAAATTAAGGATTTATTTAATGAATATTGTATACACTAAATATTTTCATCACTGTCATTTACTAATTGTTTCTCTTATAGGGGATTGTTTATGCATCAATATCACTACATGTATGCCTTAAAGGCTGTGCCAAGAATGGGGTGGGATTGGCTCATGGTACTTTGTGAAATATTTTTTCATACTATTTTTTTCATTCATTAATTAATATTAGTCTAACCTCCTTTGATTTTATTTCTATATTACCTCTCCATCTACTTTCTATTTAGTCTTGCTAGCCATCCTATATTCTTACTGTATCAACCAGGGTGATATCTATTTTTTCATACATGTATTTATTTGTATTGTATCATCATGTTTGATAAATTTTTGAGTCATGTCTTTGTTAGATTAAAGGATTGGTCTAGCTGATATCCTTTTGATTGTATCAACTTGGCCAATATTGTTAGCTTAGAGTTTAGGGTTGGTTTGGGGTATTGAATCCATACATATGGGTCATATTATCATTCCAAAACATATAAAACATTAATGTACACTGATTTTGATCAAATTTAAACTCTTAAGTATTAAAAGGAAGAGTTTAAGTTAAAGGCTTATCTTGGAGGTCTAGTCTTGCCAAGGGTATTTGAAGCTCAATAAGAGGAGTCATGTTGAGGAAGTGTCCTAATATTGTCCCAAACTAAGGATATTTAAGTTTTATTATTTCCATTTGAGGTATTTATCCTAAAAAATCTCTTGTAAAGTCCCACTTGAACCAAGGGGAGATTGATGCTCAATGAGTCCATCCAAAGGTAAGTATCTCTTTCCATATTCTATTTCATTAATTTACTTGGTAAATAGACTTGATTTTTTCATTACTACAATGGATTTATGTTTTTTATATTTTATTACACTCCTCATTATACCGAATAATATGGTATAGTTATAGGGTTGCTTAGGATTACCATTATCACCTTAGATTGCATGGACCGCCCATTGGTTGACAACACACCACTTACCTTCTTATTAGTTTAGTATTTATAGCTAGTTTAAAACTAGATTACCCTTATTCATTAGTTTCTTACATGTGGTATTATTATTATATCCTTGATACACCCATTTGTTTCCATTTTTATAACCTTTTATCTACCTTGAGACCTAGTGAGAGCCATGCCCCATATCTTAGGCATAAGATTTGGAACCCTATGCTCTTGGCATTTGCATGTGAATTACCCTATGCTAGGTATAAGATTATTATATGTCCTTAAATTTTATTATAAGTATACAGAAGCTTTATTGTTATGACCTTGTGTGTATTTTAGTCTATTGAGATAAAAAGGATTGTTACAAGTCATCCTAGCTTGTATATACATTATGATGAACCCAACATGAATCATATGCCACAACTAGTTGGATTGTCTTCACCTTTGCATATATTACTTCTTAGATATTTCAATTTGAAAAACACCTCTAGTAAATTTGTTTCTTTATGCTTCTTATTTTTCCATCATTTTTCAAACATGTCATCCCCTAGAGTTCTAATTTATGAACAAAATTGCATAGTCAAATATATATATTAGCATCACATATATTATTAATATGGAAGGAAACTTCAAAATACTTCTCCTAGAGTTTGATGTTCATTACATGGATGAATATCCCATAGATAATATTCCCATTTATATCATGGCCAAATATACCTTATATATCTTCCCAATATCAAACCAATTATTGAATCATGCAACACATATCATATGTCATTAATGAGAACACTAAGCTCTCTTCCCATTAGCAAAATGCAATTCAATATGATTGAAATTAATACAATTCAAGACCTAATATATCCCAATCAAATTATCAAAAATATTGACAATAACACCATTTATACCCCCACCACCTGCCCAACAAATAAAATAAAAAATGGGAGTCTTAATATATTAAATCCATCTACTATGGTGGTTGTGTAAACCAATAATGGTCCTCCTCTTAACATATTATTAATCCTTATACTAATAATCCTAACAATTCTTATCAAAATCCTTACATTGATATCTCCCAAGTCCTTACACAATTGGTTAAGAAAATGCCCTTTATGCATGCTTCCAACCAAAACTAGTTGCTCCAAATGTAAACCCATATTTTTCAAATAGCTAATCAAGATCCTCAAGTTGTGGTGAATCAACCAATTCAAAATTAAATTTCTCCTCCTCTTAGAGATGTTGACAAGAATCTTATTCCCCAACCTCCAATCTACAAAAGATGCTTCAATTTTTTTGAAAAGAACCCATAACTCCCTTCATTGAATCTATGGATATTTTAGTTATATCTCCAATCATCACATATGATGATAATACTAATCCTGAACTTCATCTTAAAGCCTTTGGTAATCTCTAAAAGGAATGGATTATAACTAACACCTTTGCAGCTACCAATATTATATCCAAAACCTTTGTTGGAGAGGCATTAGAATGGCATAATCAACTTCTAATTCATTCCATTACACAACTAGAAAACATAGTTAAATATATAGTTAAGGAATTCTAACATAATAAACTTCCTGAGAATAGCCTTAACAACTTCATCTATGCTAAGAAATGACATAATAAATATGCCCATGCTTTCATCAAGTGAAGAAAATATTTAGCACATAAATCAGATCATAACATGAGTGAAAAAAATATCTTCAAGCTATTTGTTACTGATAAGACTTTAGAAGAGGCCTTTGATCAAGCAAAAATACATGACTTCTTTATGAGCCAATTTAAACCATCTCAGAATATCAGTTACAAATATTTACCAATGTAAACTAATACAATCAACATAATACATCTAAAAATAAGCATTGCAAAAAATTTCAAGTGGGAGCTACTTATCCAAACAATGAAAACCCTTTCCACCCTCCCTTAAATCTACAAGAACTCAAGAAAAAATTTCCACCTTCTCAAACCATGAGATTTGAATCTTCCAAGCCTCCTCCAACATAGTATAATCCCAATAAGTTTTTTTGATGGCATGCTTCAGTAGGTCATTCTCATGAAAGTTGTCACATCCTTCAAAGATTTGCATTTAAATTATTGTTATATGCACACTTCAATCATGAATCCATCACCCAATAATGTTATAATGACTATCCCAAAGCTTATAAAGCTGAATCAAACCAATCACATCAAACTCACCATTCAAAACCAACTAACAATCAATCTTTAAATCTTTTGAATCCATAAGCAATTTTTAATGTTGTAGAAACCACAATTGATCCTAACTATGGAAACAATTATAATTTTTCGATTAATATGAATAACATGAAGCATATTGTAGCATTTGTTGATCCTAAACTTCTTAGGTCACATTAGCCTCAAATCACCTAGTTAAAATGCATACTCTAAAGTGAATTATAGGTGGCCTTGACCTTAAATATTATATAAATTTTTAGAACTATCCTCTAGGTCTAATTTCAATTTGAATTCCATCTAAATCATCAATATCTACATAATCACCTATCTCCAACTATATCAACCATGCTGATACAGCTTGGATAAAATAGAGTAAAGGAATTAGATCAACCATGACCTAAATTACACTAATATAGTTATAAATATGCCTCATTTCATAAACAACTTCATTGACCATGCACTAAAATATGCTGATATAGTTATAAATTTCATTTTTGTCATAAGCAACTACACTAGCCAAGACATAGACTATGTTTATGCAATTAATTTTTTTGAAATAAGTTATACCAACCATGACAAAATGTGCTAATACAATTATAAATTTTATTTTTGTCCCAACTAACTACATCAACACTTTCCTATCTATCAGGGTTGCTTAGATTTGCCTAATTGTATCAATTTGATCAATATTATTCATACACATCAACCAAATTTTATCAATCTACATCTCTTTGCTTCAACCAAGTGTATTGGCCTAGCTAATATAGTTAAAATCAAATCAAAACAACCTAACTATATCAGGATGCTGATACAGTTCAACCCAATTATATCACACTAGACTATATCTACTTGGCCAATACCATACAATTTTTTTTTGAATTCACCTCCCAAAGATCCAAAAATTATGATAACTCCTAAAATCAATAATATAAGAAAATTATACATGTAAATTGATAGTAAATGTAATCCATATGTTGATCTTGAGGTTGTTATCAAGAATAATCTTACATTGCCTCACTCTAAATCAAAGATTAAAGCATCTTGAAATGCATATCAAAATTTCACTTTATATCTTGGGGCATCTCATGATGCCCACCCTTATCTAAATTTAGTCTTTAGGGCATTTTAAAATTCCCATTCCTACATCAAAATACCCTTTGGGGCATTTTACGATTCTCACTCTTCCTTTACATTGCATAATCATAAACAAATTCAACTTCCACAAATTTCAAAGAGCCAAATATGTGTTTGTTTTATCAAATTTGGGATTAAGGGAATTTTAATCTTAATTACATAAATTAAAAATTAAAATCAAAGTGTATATAGTATGCAATAAATTACACAAATTGATTTGGAACTTACTGTGTTTGAAAATATGTTAAAAAGGGAAAGTACCAAAGAAGAATGCCTTAGTTAGAAAATCATATATGTAGGATTGTAAGTACAAATATGAAACTAATGTATGACTATGTGAGGTCATTATGAATAAGGAACATGACTTTGCATCTACTTTAAACAAGGCTATGCTAATTGGACAAGGCCAACCTGCATTGGTGTTTGTAGGGAACATTAGCATCTGGTAGGGTTTTTTCCCTCTATGTAAAAATGGGTCTATGCACCTTCACATATAAGTCATATGTGCATGATTATATCTATGTGATTCACTAAAAAATAAATTGTATGCTTTCTTATTCACTTGGAACCCTAGTGTAACAGATCATGAAGAACAAACATAATAATTGGGAAAATAGTAGTGACTTAATTTTTGCTTGACTTCAACACCACCTATGTTAAACAGTGACTACATATCAATACTCCAAAGAGGTATCAAACTCAATGTAGTTTTCTCATGCTATAGTGGTGTATGTGAAATACTGGTGTAATGCTAGATGATGGTGTAATCCTGGTGTGATTAAGTGCTTTGACAATTAATTGTGGCATTGAAGGTATATTTAAGCTTATCTCAGAACTATTAGGGCTATGTGTACTCTTAAATAGGAATAATATGTGCTTTCCTCTCAATGTGCAGTTAGATATTCTAGTGCTTTTCAATCATGTGGGCCTCTAGTGAGTAAATAGTTAGAAAATATGGATTTATAGTGATCCCTTTGGAAATTTATTGAATGGGGATTATGAAACATGTGGGATGACCCATTTGATGAGTTTAAATTTGATAAAATTACCTTTATTTGGTGGGAGGATATAACTAGTGGATCTAGAAACTATCATTGAGTAGGATAGTCCAGAAGGAATGATCATGTCTGAGGAGCAAAGATAACTAAACTAGAAGTTTGGATTAGTATAATAATAAGTTAGTCTATTTTGGGTGAAGGATAAGAATGTTATGTATTAGAGTTGATCAGGGGTAAGGGTCATCTACATAAAGGTAGAGGAATAACAACTTAAAGCTGTGGAATTAGGCATGAGACAAGTGTGTATAAAAGGATGTCATAAGTGCATTGATTTTAGTAATAAATGGTGATTTATGTGTCTACATTTCCCCCCTTATTCTAGTAATACATCAAAGTGAAAGCATTAAAGTAAAAGGAAGAGAGTTATACCTAAAATTACTTATGAAGAATAAGGCCTACTAGGCCATACATTGAACTATGTTTCATGAACAACTACAATGAAACATGTATAAATCAATCCTTAGGATAAATTTTCTGAAAGTGAAGATAATAAACTTATAGATAAAATAACAAATAAAGAAAACCCTTGATTGGGTACATGAACCATTGTGTTTTTTTAGTGTAAAATTGATGACTGTAGAGGGTAGGACCCTTGAAGATTTTCATTTTGTTGAAGCACTTTGATTAGACTATGCACACCCCAATCCTCATTAGAAGGAGAGTGTGCTTAATAAATTAAGATGTGATTGACTCCATCATTGCATACTCAAAGTATTGAAGAATCTTGAAATCCATGTATGAATCCCAATAAATCATTCTAGTGCAAAACTAGTGTAAAAATGGTGCAAAAAGGTGAATCAACCATTGAAGATGAAATAAGATTCATTTATAGTGTAAAATTGGTGCATAAATAGTGTAAAATAACATGATCTAATTTTGGTGTATACAACATAAATAATGACATGGATTTCCATCCATTATATTAGAATTAGTGTAAAATTTGAGCAGGGAAGTGGTCATGCACCTCACACATGCCCTCAATTTGATATTTAGGTAAATATAGATTTTAGAACTAAGTAATATCAAGTTATTTTATAAGTAAAAACCTATGATAAGATAGAACACATGCCACACGTGAGGCCCCCAATTTGAGCACAAATATGAGACATGTCTGAGTATTTATCTGAAAGAATTATGTTTACATGTTGTGAACTTCCCTATAACTAATTGTGATCTTGATAAATTATGTAAATCACTATTTTTTAACTTCTAGGATGACAACATTCTACTATGGACACAGTCAACCTGTGCCCTTGTCCAAATAGAGTATTGTTATCTGAAACCAATTTCTAAGTAAAATTTGGGTATGAAATATGATCAATTGAATAAAATTTATCTTTTCCTATATGTATAATGTACTTTTGCATCCTAGCCTCTAAGACAAGTTACTATGTATGCCCCTATTTTAAGGTGAGTTGTGAAACATGCAAAATAACTTAGCTCAAAAGAAGAAAGTTATGTGAATGATGTTATATTAATGTTTTAAAATTTAAAATATTAATGATACCACTAAAGAACATGGTGTCATCATATATAAATTGAGCAATATGGTAACATAATATTCATGTAAAACTAATCATACATAGTGTCATGTCTATATTAGATGTCAACGATGAGAAACACACTGAACATTGATCCTATATTGATAATTTTATATTGATATAAATGAAATTGGGGAGGATGCATGATATCTATCATGGCATCATAAATTTGATAATATGTATGATGTCCATCATGGCATCGAGAAACTAACCAAACAAGAGTCATGACTATGACACATACACACACATGAAGAGTACATGTAAAAGCACACAAAACACATAAGAAGTCCATGGGGCCACATACAATTGACATGTTCAAATATCATTCACATGTATATAAGCGCACAATATGGCTTAGATACACAAGCAAGGCCATGTTCAAATGTCCACAATCCAAATAATTTGAATACACATAAAACATGACATAATAAAGCAAACATGAAAGGCATGCATAAATAAGTGTAGTTGATCTACATAATCAAATTTTAACATTATAATATTTAGTAACTCTAATATTTAGTAGCATAGAAATTTGAAATTAAGTGAGATAAATAGTCATGCAATGTAATGTACTAAAGTATGAACAATAGGGATAGTCATTTAATGATATAACATGTGTAAAATGATTCCTCCAGTGAACTTTATATGATGTGAGAAAACTGTATAATGCCTTGAGTGTTTTGAATATGAAAAAGTAGAGCTTCTATTCACTAGGAAGTATGGTTTAATAAAAAAAAGATGACAATGCATTACTTTATAGGTTATAATGATTTTGTTTGTGTAAGTTTTGATGGGTCTAAGATAGTATCACCACCTACAACTACCTCTAGGAATGACAACTTGTATGTTCTGACAACTCACTCAAGTACACTTGTGAATCAAATTTGATATAAAATTATATATAGAGAAGTACTACATATACTAAAGTGAAAATCAACTGGTGTAGATGATCTAGAGATAACATGCATAGGTCTTGGTTTTTAGATTTTTGTAAAATATTATATTTTTTGGTATTTTTAAATATATGAACATATGAATTATTTAAGTGTAAAACTGTTGTAGATGCATAATGTTCATTTGATGCTTAACTAATTTTCCATTAAGATAAGCCAAATTATTAAATTTTGTACTCAATTTTTATATAATCATATATGGACCCAACCAATTTGGCTTGAAATTGCCCTTGGTTTCTTCTTTTTCATTGGCATCCCTGAGATTTTACTTAAAACTAAGTCATCAACCTCAAATTATCTATTTGAATTATTTTGTTATATGATTTTTTAAAGTGATTTTGTTATATTATGAAATGTTTTGTTTCCTGTATGCATGTATTATCCAATTATTTTATCTCATGTAAACACTTTTCTCTATATTGATCATCTATAATAAGCCCTTTGAGTGATACTCACAAAGATGCAAATTTCCAATTCTAATGGAAGTATGGTTTCTTACCATAGACTAAGGAATATGGATTAACCCTAGTGGGTGTGTGAATTATCATGAAATAAGACCATAATGCATAAACAATTTGGTTATGTCAATCATCACCCAATTTAGTAACCATCTTGCTCAAGATTTTATTTATATTCTTATTTTTAGTTTATTACTATTCATTGCCCTGAGAGTAATAAGGGGTATAAAATGTGTGTCAAAGCTTATATTTAGCGCACAATACTTTTACAATTTTTTTCTTGAAATATGAACCATCATCTATAATTATAACTAAAGGAATCCCAAAGCAAGAGATGATATGGATCATTAATAACTAGCATATGTCCTCTCCTTTGGTAAATTGTAAAGGTCTAGCTTCTTGGTGAATTATTTAGTATGTTGTAATTATAAATTTATCCCACCTGATGACTCTAGATTTATTTTTACTACCAAACCAAACCCTCAAAGTGCAAATGTCCAAGGCAAAACTATAAGTTGTAATTTATGTGAAGGTACATGGTTTAAATTGTTGTGCATTTGGCATTTTTCACATAATTTTACATATTCCTGACATTCTTATTCTAGGGTAGGCCAATAGTATCTTAGTCAAAAAAATTATATGACATTGGTTTTTCACTAATTTTTTTTCCACATTCATTGTCATGTACCTATTGTATTGCTAGCCTAACGTCCTTAAAGTTTAGGCATTTTAATAACTATCATTCAAGGCTTTATATGATCTATTAAATAAGTCTCCCCAAATAATGACATATTAATTTGTATCTTTTTCTAATTTTTACTTATCATTTCTAATAAAATTATCTACTATAACTAATTTATTCAAAAACTAGATAAACGAGTTAACCATTTTGAGCCTTTTATGCTATGTGTAGTTGCTAAGACTAATAAAGTAATTATATGTGTGTCTATAACTAATGGGATTTTTAAATGTCATATAGTGAATATTTATTTATCATAACTTATTTCAATTGGTATTAAATAAGTTGTGCTAGCCATTGCATTAGCATGATAATTATCTTTTCATGAAATATTCTTAATTGAAAAATTATTGAAGTGTGCATGTAAACACTGTATCATGTTTATATATGGGATTAACTTTTTTTTTTAATCTAGTAAACATATTATACTTGATTATCAATGTAAAATACCAAGATCAATGCCTCATATTCTAATATATTATTTGTATAAGATAAACCCAATTTGTATGCAAATGGCATAGGCTCTCCTTGTGGAGTAATAATAATAATTCATGTGCCAATGCTTGATGCACATTTTGAGCCATATAAAAACATTGTCAATGTATCCTTAGTGGTTTTATATGTGGTGAAATCATCCTTGAAAATATCATTGAGTGGTGTTGTATCCTATAATGGGGTTGCAGTTAACTGTTATGTGATAACTTACCATTTTACTAATTTCTGAGATATAATCTTTAAATGAAAATCCATGAGTAACATTACCCATTTTGGAGGAATAATAATAATTCATGTGCCAATGCTTGATGCACATTTTGAGCCATATAAAAACATTGTCAATGTATCCTTAGTGGTTTTATATGTGGTGAAATCATCCTTGAAAATATCATTGAGTGGTGTTGTATCCTATAATGGGGTTACAGTTAACTGTTATGTGATAACTTACCATTTTACTAATTTCTGAGATATAATATTTAAATAAAAATCCATGAGTAACATTACCCATTTTTATATACATCCTGACAAATGAGGATTGACATGAGAAAATATAAAGGATCAGCCCTAGTAATAATTTTGGTCTTATTATTAATCATGTAGTGTAGAAGATTTTGTGTATCAAATACAAGATCCAAACATAGTTTTTCCATTGTGGTATAATTTTTCTCATAATTGATGAGTGTGCGAAGAATATAATATATGGATGACTCTCTAAGATCATCATCATACTATGCTAACAAAATGGATAATATAATATATGGCCCAATTTTTGAGATAAGAGGCATGAGAATATGTGGATTCAACAAATATTGTTTAAGTGCCTCAAAGCTCTCCTAACATTTTATGTCTCATTCAAAATTAGTATCTTTTTTGAATAATCTTGTAAAATGTTGTCTTATCTGCTAGTTGAGATATAAAGTGACGTATTTCTTTAATTTTACCTTGTAAATATCAAAGTTGCTTCAACATTTGAGGTGGATGCATATCAATAATAGCTTTGAATTTTTTAGGATCAACTTCAATAAATCATTGTGATATAATAAAGCCCAATAATTTTCTTGATGTTACACCAAAAATGCACTTATTTGGGTTTAGACATATATCATACTATCATAGTTGCTCAAATGTCTATCTTAAGTCAATTGATGATCTTGTATTTTTTTTTACAAGTAAATTATATACATAATCCTCTATTGTCTTGTGAATGAGATCATGAAAACTATGTGTTATAACTTGTTAATATGTAGCCTCAATGTTTTTTAATCCAAAAGGCATACCTATATAAAAAAAAGTATGGTGTGATAAATGATGTTTTTTATTGATATTTATTAACAATTCTAATTTAATTATAAGCAGGGAAGCCAAACATTAATGATAGCATGTTATATCCTGCTATGGAATCCATAATCATTTCGATGTTCGGTATTGGGAAGTCATCTTTAAGAGAAGCCTTCTTTAAATCACTACAGTCTAAACAACATTGATTTTTTCCATTAGGATTTACTACTATATAATATTTGACACCCATTATAGATAAGCTACACGTCAAATGAAACCTACAATGAATAATATTTGAATCTCTTCCTTAACTAGCAACACAAATTTTGAATGTATTTTTCATATTTTATATTTGACTAGTTTTGCATTTGGGTAAAGTGTTATCCGATGGACTGTAACTGAAGGATCAATACCTAAAATATCAGAATATGCCCAAGAAAACATTGAGGAAATTATGTAATGCTTGATTTATTTATTTATCCTCATAGTTTTAAGTGCAATAACTATAATTATGGATCTTAGATATGTATCTATTCTATAATTAAATTCAATTGTCTCCTCATTTATAAGGGTATATCTATATTCTATATAGGGTATAGTAGGAATTGTATTACAATCATTGACTTGTACATCATTTGATGAATTGTCAGACTTGCCAAAATATGCATGATCATTTGTAGAATGAGGTAACCTATTCTTATGATAAAAGGAAGGGAGATCCTCATATGCTCCTAAATACTCTAGCAAAGACTCGTCATTTGAAAATTCATCTAATGTTAAAATTATTGATGAGATGGTATCATCAATGAGCATTTGGATATATAATTGATAATGTGGTTACATGATTTATTGATTGTTTAGTTTTTTGAAAATATTTACAAAATGTTATATGTCTGCTTGTAGATGTAACTAATTTTGAGTTTCATGAATGATTCATATAACCAAGCCATTATTTGGCTTTATGAGTAGATGCCTCAATAGGATGAAAAATTTCTTGTGTGTGCTTTCCTAATCCCCATCCTCAATAACCCATATTTTATAAATATATTATTCCAAAATCATATTATTATCAATGTGTATAATTAAATGAAGATATTTCATGTGTAACTGTAGGAGTCACTATGGAAGTAGGCTTTACCATTTTCTGGTGTAGAAAAATCCATCTGGGGAACATAATTTTGGGTAGATTTAGTTACCTAATAATACTTAAATGGTTCATGATCCATAGGACATGTATATATAAAACCTTGGTAATTGAACTTCAAACATGCATGTAAAATGGAAGGGACATCTTGCATATCATGAATCCAAGACATTCTAATGAAAATGTTGTAATAAAGATCATTGTCCACAATATAACATGTGGCAATAATTCTAGGAACTAATGTGAGATTCAAGGTTATCTATCCCAATACCTTGCGAGGAATATTACCAAAGCCTCTAATATTCATATCTGAATGATCCAAAATTTCAACATGTATTTCGAGTAATTGAAAGAAGGAAATATTGTAAATATTAAAAATTGAACCACTGTCAACAATGATTCTCTTAACACCCATATCATTAATTATGAGTTGAATGTATACAAGTAAATACTGATTAATGTTGTGTTGTGGTTGTAGAACTTATTTTCAAAATATATAAACTCTTTTATCCATCACAATGTGTTAATGATGGAATAAAAATAGTTTGGTTTAGTGTTTGATGGAACAATAGTGTCACGTAGTGTTGCATATATAATATCCTTGTACATATTTGACTATTAGAACAACTCTAAAATGGAGACCTTTGACGTTGTAATAAGTTGATAGATGATGTTAAATATTTGAGTTCTTCCATCTTGATGTGCATAATGGTTATCCTAACCTCTTTTAGTGTTAACAACATGGACCACAATGATTATAAAAATAAACTCCCTAATTAAACTAATGTAGTTTAATCAATGCATGTATCACCCAATAGATGTGCTCCAAAGGGGTAGCTTGGTTTATTGAGAATGCTTATTCATTGAATTGTCAACTTAAGATCCATATATTTTGGTAAGATGTCGACATTTTATATGCACACTAGTTTCTTTGAAATGTTTAAGGTACTAATGGTTGCATATAGGAAACACATTTTGCATAAATGTAAATAACTGTTTATAAACAACTTCCATGAAATGGAATTTACATAAAGGAAATCAATATAGTTTTTATAAGCTTCTTATATTTTGAACTGAAGATACTTTATCAATCACACAAACATAATTACTTCTAATAAAATCACTTTAATTATATTTATCAAACTTTGTAGTAATAGAATGATTACTACATAAAAGTACAAAATATTGTAATAGCTTTATCACTCTTACTATCTTTCTATGTTATATTATGTTATGTTATTAATCACCTACAACTCTTCTCCTTATATAGGGAAGGCAAGTACTTATTATCTAAATATAGACATAATGGATACAACCAAAAGATAACAAGTAGTAATAAAAATTAGATGTAGATAAGAAGGATGTTATGATGTTTAAAACCATATGGTTGTACAATGAAATAATGAAAATATGGTCCAATGGAGTTCCCATAGAACTATAACAACTTATCATCATGTTACATGACTTTTAGAGATAATTGAGTGAGATGAAAAATGGTTGGAAATGAAGCTAGAAGTTATATTATGTTAAATAAAATGTCCATCTATAATAGTTGGTGTGGGTGCACTCAACTAGTTATTATAGATGTTCATGGCTAGTGACATTTTTCATAGTTTATATGGGTATTTTGTGTCTCCAAAGTCTATCAAATTAAAGGCTACAAGTATATTTTCTAGAATGGTTGTGGGGTACTAAAATTAATAGACAAATATTTTTTCTATTCAATTAAGTCATGAAAGTATCAAACCATTATGAAGCCATTAAACTATATTAGAAGACTTAGAAATAACATATGAAATGTAAGATTTACTTTGCACGCGCATGCGCGCACACACACACACACACACACACACACACACACACACACACACACACACACACACACACACACACACATGAGTATATTATGTATTTAGGAATGAAAATTATGATAAAAAAGAACTTGTTAGTAAAGGATTGTACATGTAGATGAGGCCACTCCAAGGTCTCATCACACCTAAAACTTAAATTTTTGCACATCTCTTGTGCAAAAAAAATGTAGATAATGAAGGTCTAGAAGAAGAAGAAAACATAATGTGGGCACATATCTTTCTAAAGTCATAATGGGTTTCATCCCCTATTATCTATTATGGAATATGTATACACATAATAATTTCACACTTTTATCAATTATTGATGCTTTCTATCATGTAGGAACCCATAAGTCTCAATCTCTCTGAGTGCAAGGCTTAAAGGGTGTACCAGGAAAGGGATGAGCAAACCATTGGTGCTTTTCAAGATTGTTGTCCTTTATTTCCACTTATTACCAATTCAACTAGCTCTTAAAACATTCCCCAAGTTATTACTCATATTTTACACACTCTTATAATCTTTTACCACTTTCATTTTCCCTTTTTCTAACCTAAAACCCCTTTTGATAGTTTACGTGACTAGATCGATTGGGTCGACCTTATACTCTTATTGGTGAAACTCGTTCAGTGTCTAGGTTGGATCTTGGTTGATTTAGCTAATGACCTACTGAGTTTTTTCCAATAATAATACTAGGTCGACTAGGTCGTCCCTGTTGACCAAATTTTTTGGAAGGGTTTAGGGTTAGATCCTCTTATATAAACACATCCATTTTACCATTATTAGAGAGATATCAAGAGTTATTATTCATTTGAACTTGTTTACAATCTGTTCTTCCACCATTCTACTTGAGGATTCTTAGCTTAGGGTTTCTACATAGATAATCTAGTCTTATGGAGAAGTCTTGGATGCTTTGACCTTTCTTAGTGATCCTTACAAACCAAAATAACCTCTTGAGAAGCCCTTTTGTCTAAGGGAGATATTGAGTCTCCACGGGTTCATCTTCTAGGTAAGTATCTCTAACTTTGCTCTTTTCTTTAGTATATAGAAGTAACATAAGTAATGGCTTTTGAATAATATTGCTCTTCTTCTTCATACATTAGGGTCTTACCTATACGTAGTTTAATTAGGATTCTCTTATATATGTTTACTAACCCCCATATTATTCCACAAGTTTTGGTGATCACTAGATTAGATTTATTTTCTTTACTTGTTATTAGTATGTGAATATGAAAACATATGACTTAGTTTGGGTTATTTCATAATTTTGATTGACTAGAGGCTTTGGAACCCTCCTTAGTGATTTTATGCAGTTAGAGATCCCCTAATTAGATCTAACAGATTTGCATATTGTTTATGTTCCTGATTATCTAATGTATCCCCAAGCAAAATGTAAGTAGGATCTATCTTCTCCAAGATAGGATTGATTTGTAGATCTCATGCATTTTTGATTTCCTACATTTTGGTGAACCTGATGTGAATCTAACCATTATAGGTTTTCTTTCACGTTTTTCATTTCTATCATTTTATTTATTATTTTTCTATATTTTTGATACTAGGTCAATAAGGTTGATATAGTTTCTAACTTTTATGCGCATGTTTAACACATAATCACATCAAAATTACTCTTTTCTTTCTATGTAGGTCTTCATCAGATATAAGGTACTAGATCAAATAAGTTGACACAATAATCTTACTCACTTCCAAATAATAGATTATGTCAAAAAAGTTGACTTAGTCTTTGATTTAGATCCAAAATAATAAACTAATTTGAACATGTTGACTTAGTATTCCAGATAGCTTCCAAATAACAAACCAAGTCAACCAAGTAGATACAATCATCTTAACATGGTTCAACAAATAGGGAATTACAGAACTAGGTCAACCCAGTTGACATAATTGGTAGAACTTGAAAGCAACATTCACGACACTTCAATAGAAATTTCACAGTCCTTAGCATCTTCTAACCCACCAAGGTTCCTTTCTCTCTCTTTCAACTCAATTCTTACTTATAGTTCTATTTTGTATAGTTTGCAATCTTCAAAACTATAATCA
The DNA here is from genome assembly GCA_037957365.1 of Torreya grandis. NCBI lineage: Eukaryota > Viridiplantae > Streptophyta > Pinopsida > Cupressales > Taxaceae > Torreya > Torreya grandis. The sequence goes on along the minus strand of JARHVA010000013.1, from coordinate 8,381,666 downwards.
TACAACAAACTAGTTTGATCTAGTTGACCTAATTCTATATTTGGTCTTCTATTTGAAAGACTAGGTCAACTTGGTTGACTTAGTTCTTAAAGACTCGTACTTTTAGAGTATAGTAATGACCTTGTCGAATATGTTCTATAATGTTTGCATACATTGTCATCTAAACCAAATCTATACTATGTTTAAAATTGAGAATTGACAAATATATGCTAATAATTACTTCACACTTTCACTTTAAGTTATTTGCATGCTTGGAATAGCTCACATAGTCTAATTAGGTGGTTTTTTAATATACCTTTTAGTTACACTATTTTGATCTTTCTTGCACATAATATCAAATCACATAATTTCAAAATGCATTAAAATTTTTGTCTTCCCAAGGCATACCTAATTGGATTTTATCACCAAGGGGGAAACTAACTTGGTTTTTTGGTCGAGTATAAAGACATGGTTAATGGTATACATTGACAAAGCACCCAACACCCTTATTACTATGGGATTATGAAGTGAGGGGGTAAGCCCAAATACGAAGCTGGTACCATTGCCAACACAGATCCCTTTCAGCCAAAACATCTTGAAACCATCCATAGATTGCTTTATAGTTCCTTACTTTTATCCAACTTCCCTATCACACTTAAAATAACACTTTATAATAATCTAACAACATTCAAATGACCACTTAGTATTTACTTTTCAGTTCACTGCTTGCTCTTTGCTCATTGTATGTTATATTAAAAAAACTCGCATTGACTAATGTTGGTACAAGGTTTTGTGCTATGTGCCTCAGTTGGATCATTATAATTGATCTAATTACTTGTGTGTTTGCTTTCACTTATTTTTTCAATTACATTGTAAAATCTTTCCCTATTTTTAGGATACTATCATTTTGCTTGACACAGTCTCTTACAAACTATTTTTCCTTCTTGTCTACGTACTAAGTCAACCTAGTTGACTCTATATCTCTTATTATCAATCATATTGTAGTACTAGGTTGACCCAATTGACTCTGTACTCTTATCAGACTATTTTTCCTAGTTTTTAGTACAAGGTCAACCTAGTCAACTTTGTACTCTTACTGCTATCCTATCTATCCAACTTACTTCTCTATTTCTCTTTCCTTAACATAATGTTCATTTTATTAAATCATCATGAAGTCTCTTATCAGAATATTCTTGGATAAATTGAATCCATTTAGACACTATATGTGGTACTCTTTTCTTCTTATATTTTCTTCCTCTTTTTTTAGTTGTTGGGGCATCTTGTGATGCCCATCCACACATTACTCTAGCCTTTGAGGCATATTACAATGTCCACCCACATGTCATTTTAGACTCTAGGGTATCTTTCGATGTCCATACCTACATCTACTTACCCTTTGAGGCATCTTGTGATGCCCAATCATATTCTACCTGGCATAATACCAAACTACTTAAACTTCAAGAAACCTTTCGATACACAAGATTGTCTCTCACATGCTCATCCTTGATATAAACATTAGTATAGGATCCTTCCCTTATTTTCATGATTTATATATTCAATTTAACACTTTTTAGAGGATACTTACATGGGTCTCACCCTCTGCAATAGTTCTCTACTTTTACAAACCTTATTCCTTCCTTTTGGTCTTTTGGTTTCCTTTTTACTCATGAGTTGCATTGTAAAATCATAGATAGGACCTGATCTTCCTCATAATTTACTTTTATCCTCTTTTTTTTCCATACTTTTTACACACTTTTTTTCACCCCTTGGGTTTCTATTTGTGAGTTATCATGTAAGACCATGGATATGACCTAGCCTTCCTTGCAAATACCATACTTTTCTTATCCCATTTATTTTTACACTACTTTTTGACACCCTCGTAGGTTTATTTTTTATGATTTGCAGTGTAAGACCATGGATAGGACCTATCCTTCCTCATAAAATCACCATCTTGTCATTCCTTTTCTAGAATGTGTTTTGCAATGGTTACAAGTTCTGATCCTTGTTCCCAACTTTAGGTTTTGCTTCTTTTGATAGATGAAGTTTGCCCAACAATCTATGCTAGCATGTTTTCCTACACTTCCCTCATTATTATGATAAGGAATCAAACTTTTTATCATTATATCATTTTTTCACCCTTTGTCACGTTTTTTGTGATTTAAAGTAATTCATGTTGTTTCATGTTTCATTCTTCTTGATTTTCTTTTCTTTCACTCCACATTGGATAAAACAAGGTCAAAGTCAAGATACCACTTTTATTTCACCTAACTTTATGAAACTCTTAGACACCATGATCTTTGAGTTCTCTCTCTTAGAAACCAAGTCCCAAGTATTCAAATGAAAGTCATATTTAACACCCATGTTTGGTTTTCTAAATCCATATAGAGGAGGAACAGAAAAATCCATCAAGAAAATTAAAATCCAAATGATTTGAAACAAAAGGAAATGATATACAAAAGGCAACATAAAAATCTCAAATGTCAAAATCACACCAAAAGATGTGATTACAAGCACATCTCCTATCTCTAATATGAAGCTCAAACTCCATATTTGGACTCATATTAGAGCTGAGGTCCATTGGGGTGAGGTAGGCCAATATATTAGAATAGGAGAATTCAAAAAACTCTATGGTGCTACCTAATTTATCATGCAAGTACCCAATTTTCATAATAGACCGACGACTCTGTAAGGGGTCTTGAGGAATGGGGAACACATTGTGGGAAGGTAGGTCCATTTTAATTTTCATGCATATAGGCTTCGTGGGATGATCTACATACTTCATTTATTGACCTAAGATTTATGTGACTAAGAGAAATTTTGTAGAGTCCTTAAGGTCAAAAGTCCTCTTGTTTTGACAAACCTAATTTGAGTGTCTTGACTTTGATAAAGAGTTCTTCTTTCTTGGTTTTTCTTTAATTATCCCCTATACCCATTTCATTTGCCCCCCTTGATAGGAAAATTGTGATTCTAAATCTATTTTCCCTCTTCTCTACTTCCTTCTTATTCACATCTTAAAAATATGCTAGTCCTACTTTGTTTCAGTTTTATCTATCCTTAAAACAAAACAATATGTTTGAGCAACTATGGATTATTTTATTTATCCCATGGCTCTACATTTCTAGATTATGCCTTGATTTATTTTACCATTTGTCATTATTGGACCTACCCTTTTTGCAAACACTTTAGTCAATTTATATTTTCATGTACTTTTTCCATTGTTGAGTGAGGTTGGCTTGTTACTTCTCACTCACCAATGTTGTTTTTCCATTTTATGCATCTTTTTCCATTGATGATTGAGTAATGATTGTTACTGATCACTCATCAATGTTTTTTTACCATTTTCACTCGCCCATATTTGCTTAAGTAAAGATTGTTATTGATTTTACATTGATGTTTGATTACCATCCTTTTTGACATGTATCCCTGGTTTGATTTGGTGAGTTTTCCTTTCTTACTTAAGGTTTACTTGTTTGAGTTTTTCAGTCTTTAGTATCCTTAGATTTTTGGTTCCCTGATTTAATCTAAATTTTTGACTTGGTCATTTGGTCTAACATAGACTTATCACCCTGGCTTACCAAATTTCTAAGTATATCTCATCCATAGTGCTAGTTATCTTGGATTTCATGTGTTTAATTTTTATCTTTAATTTTGTATTATTGGGTTTGTCAAAAGCAGTCTCTATGCCCTCCATAATCAAAACTAAAAAAATAGTAAACAACCATCCAATGATAAAGGTAAGTCAAGGTACGTGTCACATTTACTTTTTATTTATTTCCATTTTAGTCATTTAGTTTTAATTATTTTTTCTTTAAAAATATTGTAACTTTTTTTTAGCTTTAGTGTTGTGTGTTACTATAATATTTCTCGAAGCACCATCCCCTATTTCACCCAAGTGACACGTGATGAGATTCGAGTGGGGCATATGTATACACATAATATTTTCACACTTTTATCAATTATTGATGTTTTATTTTTTGCAAGAACCCATCGAGTCTTAATATCTCTAAGTGCATGCCCTAAAGGGTATATTAGAAAAGGCGTGGGTAGACCATTGGTGCTTCACAAGATTATTGTCCCTTATTGCCACTTATTACCATTCAAATATCTCTTAAAACATTCCCCCAAGCTATTACTCCTCTTTTGCACACCCCTCTAGTCTTTTACCACTTTCATTTCCCCTTTTTGTAACCTAAATCCCCTTTCAATAGTTTACATGACTAGGTTGATTAGGTTGACCTTGTACTCTTATTGGTGAAAATCATTTAGGGTCTAGGTTGGCTCTTGGCTGACCTAGCCTATGACATAGTGAATTTTTGCCAATAATGATATTAGGTCAACTAGGTCCCTATCAGCCAAAATTTTTGGAAGGGTTTAGGGTTAGATCCACCTATATAAACACATCCATTTTACTATTATTAGAGATTGTAGACACCAAAAATCCACACACCTAAAATTATGAATGTCAAAGTAGCCTTGGACCCTTTTAGGACCAACCTACACCTATCAAGCCTAAACCAACCAATCTACACTTAGTTTCACCTAGTTGAGTAACCCTGGCATTTAAGACCCTATCTCTATGGACCCTAACCATTGACAGTTAGGGTGACCATCGACGGTTAGCCTTGAGAACCCTTGACCGTCGATGGTCAGGATCCACCTTCTCACCAAGAGCATGTAAGCTCTACCACCCCTTTTCTAAATATAAACTTGTCTAATTTGTGTTGCGATATTTTGCATACAAAAATTATATTTAGATGACCTAATTACACCTTCACTTCTACCTCTTGCTTATGCTTATAAGAGAGAGAGGTCTAGGAGGTCAAATCTATCTAAAATAATTATCATGAGCTCAAGTTTCAAGAATTTTCTTTTACAAGTCAATCAAGTTAATTAGCATCATCAGCGTTGTTAAGCATTATCAACCATATTATTGAGACCCAACTTATCATCATCCAACCAAGCTTTCAGATACTATTACTCTACTATAATTGCGCTAGATTTCACTAACAAGTTAACTGCATCAACCACCCACCTAACCAATTTCTGTGCTTTCTTATCTGTAGGTCTTCCTCCCAAGCCAAAGGGGAGCTCTCATAATCATTTGGATTCAATGCACACATAAACAAAAAACATTTTTAACCATACCCATATTGAGTTTCTTTTCTCTATTTCTTTACAACTTAAGTAAAAATTTACATGAAACATTTTGGCACTCCTGATGGGACCTAGAGTCTTTACTCACATTTATATGCTCTCCTCTCTATCTTTGCTCATAATTGACATTAAAATATATTTTGGGCTTAAAATCAATAGCATCAACTATTTATTCTTAACATCAATTCACTTTGAATTAAAACACAATAATCTTATTGTAGCATCATTTTTGTTATACACAGTAGCTAGACCACTTTCATCAATCAAACATCAAAACAATTTGAGACAAGGCTCGATTGGGATTTCATCACCTAAAAGTCACCTTACCCATTCTCAACAATCCTACTTGGAGGTCATTACCAAGAGGAGAACCAAATCAACTCTCTGGTTGAATATAAACTCTAGATATCAATATACATTAGCTAAACACCCAACACCCTTATCAATGGAGGATTGTGAAGTGAACGGGTAGGCCCCAATACCAAGCCATGTATTGATTCCAATATAGATTCCTTTAAGCACCTAAATAACTTGAAACAAACCATAGACTACTTTTATAGTACCTGATCTACAAGTGAAATTTTATCACACATTCTCACAAACTAAGGCATAAGCCAAAAGTGAGATTAAAACTAACCTCTAGGCTTAACGTACTTAATAGTATGTATCTTGATTGCTTTGATAATTTTATTGTCTTCTTCTTGTTTGAGTGGTGAGATTGTTCTTATTTTCTATCCCCTTTTTCTTATATGGTTCTCACTCATCAACAACAAAGAGACCTGGTAGGACATAACCCATCACTTAAATCAACCTCTTCTACCTCCTCATCTATGGAGTACATCTCTAAGGTAGAAGATTCACATCATCCATTGGGAATCCCTAATTTCCCTTGGCTATTTCCCCAAGGAGACATGGATTTTACCACCTTTCTAGATAATAATCCAATGGCCCTTCAACATAATCTTAACACCTCTTCTCACCATATCCTAGTTTTAACTCCACCTCAGGATCCTCCTTATCAAATGCCATCCCACATTATGAAGGGTATCCTAGTTGCCATGATCACTACCCAAACTTTGACCACCCAGGCATCTTCATCTACTAACCCCTTTGATGCTATGACTAAGAACCAAACTATCTAACCAACTGTTACCCTTACACCTTCCAACCTTACTATTAACTCCTCTATCTTGGGGACAACCCAATCATTGACCCATCATACCCCACTTGTAGTTGGAATACCCATCACAAACATTAACAACCACCCCTTTGTCAAACCTAACCCATTAGTTAAGACCCCTTTACCAAGCTTAGGGGTATCTATCGCTTCTACCTCACCACCCATAAGCACAAAGGTCACTACCTCCCCTCTTATCACCAACCCAACTACCACCCATGCCAAATACATAGGGACTTCTCAGTAGTTACCCATTATACCCAATCTAGGATACATCCCTAACCCATAAGGGTATGTACCCACTACCCAGCCACCATCATTTGCCTACCCTACCCATCCTATAACATCCACATTCCAATATGTGGCAGCCTCTCAACCACTAAATAATTACCAATATGTTTCCCAACCTCAACCATAATATTAACCTTACAATCCTTTTGGTGCACCACCTCACATCGACCTAATGAAAATTCTCATGGAAAAGATAACCAACCTTGAGTCATCCATTTTAGGACCTCATAACATCCTATCCTATGATACAATTTTTAATGAACCGATTCACCCTTCTGTCCCCATCAGACCTCACCCCCTTCAATGTGAGCTTTCAAAATTTACCAAATTTCAAAGTAAGGAGGACCCCCAACAACACCTTAGCACTTTCAGGAATGCATGTTACATGATTGCTTATGATGATGCCCTTCTCCTTCAAACCTTCCCCATGTCTTTATCCAACCCAACACTTGATTGGTATAGTGCCCTCACTAAGCATTCCATTTTTTCTTTCACCCAACTAGCACAAGTCTTCTTGGATAAATTTTCCATTAACATTTCCAAGAAGGTCTCTATCACAGATTTCTATTAGATCAAGCAATTCAACAATGAGTCCATTGCCGATTTTATCACCCATTGGAGAAGCATGATTAATCAACTTTCATTTTACCTACCTCAGCTTAAACTTATAAAACTTTTCACTTGAGCTTACATCAAACACATATATTCTACATTACATGTCCAAAGCTTTAGAACCTTTGATGAGGCTTTTACCATGGCTTGTAAGCTAGAAAACTAGGCCATAGATGAGGGTAAGTTGAAGTTATGAAATAAGAACTCTACCTTCAATACCAATGAAATATCTTCCTCTAAACCAGGAAACCAAGCCAATACCAAAACCAAGACTAGGGGAACCATGAATGCCTTCATCCTTAAAATTTCCCCTCCACCTAATGTTAATCAACAAAATTCTCCCATTACCTCCAATCAAAATGCAAGGAACCCAAACCAAAGCAACCAAAAACAATTCACTCTACTTGGAGAATCTTACACTTCAGTTCTGGAGAAGCTACTAAAAGTTAACCTTATACAACCTCCACCTATCAAACCTCCCCAAAAATTTGATTCTTCTCATCCAACGCTTGTTTGGTATAATGAGAATGACCTCTATGCTTTTCATTAGGTAATTGGACATAATGTCAACCGATGTAATACTTTCAAGAATGTTATTCAGATTCTTATTGGTAAAGGGGAACTAGTGTTGGATAATCCCAATGACCCTCAAAATCAAGCTCTTGACATCTTTAAGAAACCTTTCCCCAACCGTGCCCCTAGTAAAAATGAAGACATACCAACCGAATGCTCTCATGATGCCCACATAGTCAATATGGTTCATAATACACTTACCCATGAGGACCTAATCATTCCATCTACCTACTCTTCCCCACCTTACTCATCTAGGTGATGGGGTCACCTTATCCTCTTTTGGAGACCCAAACCATGGAGGATCCTTTCTCCCTAGTTACGCTCATAAAATCATTAGAATCATCACATATTACCTCAACTAGTGCATCTGGACAAATAAATGTCTTTGATCTGACACCTCCACCAACTACCAAACAAACTACCACACCTATGGACATCATCCTTAGAGGAGAAGTGGTTCCACCAACACCTCTAATAGAGGAGCTATCTATCCCAATCCCACCTTTCTCACCTCAGGAGGTTAACCAACCTACCAAGTATCCTCCCCAACCTACAAATCTATCTATTACATCCATTACTCATATATCGGGACAAGTACAAAAACCTTTTTTCACATTAATATATAAATTAGAATTCACCTTAAAACTAAACATGGATTGAACCACTTTTTACAATAGTTAGGGCTTCCCTCCATCACCAAACCTAAACCTTCTAGCATGCCTCTAAAAAACTAATCCATCATCTCTCCACCACCTCTTAAACCAATCTAAACCTCTAACAACCCCTCAAATTATCAATCAACTAAAACAACCACTAGCTTACTAACCAAACCTTTCAAAACTCTTGGTGCCTTCCCCACTTGGAGTTTGGTTCACCCATCCTTGAAAGTAGACTTAACTTCACCCAAGCTTATACCTAGGTCTGGACTCACACCAACCAAGAAGATGAAAACATTGAAAGGACACATGACTAAGCCTCCACCTCCCTCTAACTTGCCCTCTATCTTAGGGACTCACCCTTCCACTTTGATTAAAAAAAATCCCTTTCAACATATGTCACCCATTGCCATTGATTACACTAGCACATTTATTATTTGATGCACTAGTCTTTCCCAGATTACAACCAGACCACCAAACTCAGCTATCTCAACTAATAACATACATAGGCCAAGACCATCTGCTAGAACCACCTTACCCAGACCATCTCCCATCTAACGTATTACCACCCACACACCCATCTTATCAACCAAAACTATGATCCCAAAACCTTCCTTACCTCTAGAAAAATCCTATACAACCATTCTTTAAAGATTAGTGCAGACCTCCTGCCTCACATTACCTCCCATCAAACCTTTCCATCTTCTTGGTTTGAAGCCAACATTGTAAAATGACCATTAAATTTGATCCTATCATAGGACACCTAGACATGACATAGAAGATTACAAATCTCTCTAGGACATTATCCACCAAATCTATGATGAGGATGATCTTTTGGTAAATGGCCTTCCATCTATTCCTCCACTATTACATCCAACAACCAGCCACCAACATATTCCTAATCCCCCACTCTCACCTTAGACTAATAGAGAATCTACTTGACCCCCATCACACATTCCCCCTTTATCAATATCATTAATGTGGTCACACAATCACAACAAAAGGATAAAGGGAAGGCCAAAGTGTCCATTCCATAGACATACCCACCAATTAACCCTTAACCAAACCAGATCCAAACCTCCACATTTGCAACTAAGCCCAAAGTTACCATCTTAGGCACATTAGAGGCTAACCCCTTTGAATCCATCAAGAGGATCATTATTAAACAAATCCATCAAACCCCAGCTAAGGTGAGCCTTTACAAGCTCATTTCCACATCACCCCACCATCGTCAAGCCATTGAAGTCGAATCGGGGGATTCCCAACCTATAGAAGCCTTTATCGATGCTCTCTAACTCTCCACCCTTGTCACCTTCAAGGACTTGGAGATACCTTCTATCCACTCTAAAGACTTGAATCCCCCTCTTTTTATTAAATCCCACATCAACTAGACCTGCATCAAATAGGTTATGATCAATGGGGGAGCTAGTATCAAAATCATCTCTTCCCATGCCTATGAGCAACTTAAGTTACCAGACAATGTCATGTCCAAAACTTCAATCATCCTTAGATATTTTATGACACTATGACCACTAACTTGGGAACCATCATCATTCATATTTGATAGGACCTAACACACTCCCCAAACTCTTTTATGTGGCGGAAGGAGAATTCTAGTACAATGTTTTTCTAGGGAGACCTTGGATCTAGGCTATGGGATGTGTACCTTCTACCCTCCATCATTATGTCAAGTTTGAATATGAAGGTCATGTTATTACCATAAAAATTGACCCTATCCCTTTTTTATAATGTAATATGACCTACCGACTTAATGAATTTATCCTACCTCCATCTAAAGTACTACAAATAACCACCATCAAGCCCTCACCCCTGAAAGCCAAACATTACTTCATCCCCTTCCACTGAGGCATCCACTAATTTATCTATCCATATGGACTAGATACCCATCACTAACCCTTTAGAACCTACATTCTAATGCCTTACCCTTAGAGAATACCATCTCCTCGCCCTTGATGCTTTCCTTACTCCCCAAGAATACAAGAAACTCAACCACCAACTAGGTTATGACCCCAACATTGGAGCCATTACCCCCTTGGGCCTATGAGCTATCAAACCCACTTTATTTATGGGGGAATTGACAAGCCACTCAATGTTTATATCACTCCCTCTCCACCTCAACCATTCACCTCTACCTTCTCTTATTTGGACAACCCAAACTTTGCCAAACTATACCTTCACATATGTGCTGAGAAGGGCTTTGGTTTGGGATGATATGAGCATGACACACACACATTAACCTCAATTAAGACTCAAAAGCCTCTTAATAATTATGGCCTCAAATTCATTCTGCCCAATAAAAATACATCCAAACAAACTAACCATACCATTGTTGAAGAAGAGACCCCTTCCTCACCAACAGCCCCTCCACCTATGGGTGAGGATGAGGACATTAACCCACCTAATTTTTTTTTTGTCAACATGATTACCCTTAGCCACCTAACTTATCAAAAGGAAGGGGAATCCATATCCATCCCTTTGACCCATCTTGAACTCATGGGAGAAGACTCTCCTACCATTAACACTATTCAGTGTCAGGATGATGATGTTATTCTCACCTACCTTGGTGCATTGGATTCCTCCATTTATAAATATTTACCTCCAAAAAACTCAACCATGTTGAATGAATGTACCACATACATTGACATAGGAACTCCAAAAAACCCCCATATTGTCAATCTTGGCCAAACTCTCACCTCTAAAGAATTACAAGAATTCTCGACCTTCCTCCAAGATTGCAATATTGCATTCACCTAGTCATATGCCAACATGCCCGATATTGACCCAGCCATATACACCCATAACATTGTAACCAATCATGATTCCAAACCTATCAAACTAAAACTTTGTGGAATGCACCCTCACTTAGCCCTCCTTATCAAAGAAGAGCTTTAACACCCCCTTTCTATCAACTTTATTCAACCCATAGATTATCCCTAATCGGTTTCAAACATTATGCCTATCACAAAATTCATAAAGGGACTATGTATCTATGTGGAATTTCGTGACCTCAACCTCACCTACCCAAAGGATGACTTTCCTCTACCTAACATTGACCAACTTGTTGATCTTATAGCATGCCATAAGATGTTGTCTCTCATGGATGGATTCTTGAGTTATAATCATATTTTGATTTCCCCTGAAGATCAGCACAAAATTACCTTTATCACCCCATGGGGGACTTTCTATTATAGAGTCATGCCCTTCAGTCTTAAGAATGCTGTCATAACCTATCAATGTGTCATGACCTATGTTTTTCATGACCTTATCTATATAATCATCGAAGACTATGTGGATGACCTTCTTAGGAACTCTAAACTTTGTAAAGACCATTTAACTGTCCTCCAGATTATCTTTGAGTGACTTATCCACTATCACATCTACCTCAATCCCAAGAAAATGTATTTTTGGGGTCTTTTTAGATAAACTTTAATTCATCATTTCCCTTCAAGAAATCAAGGTTGATTTAACCAAAATCAAAGCCATCCTTGAGTTGCTACCTCTAACTAATCTTAAACAACTTCACAGCTTGCAAGGGAAACTTCAATCCATTCATTGCTTCATCTCCCAACTCTCCAATCAGTGTCAACCCTTCCACCGTCTCTTGAAAAATGACATCTCTTTCAAGTGGATTGTGGATTGTCAAAAGGCCTTTGATGCACTCAAAGAGTACATGCTATCTTTACCTATCCTTACACCTCCTAAGGATGGCTAAAATTTATACCTCTATATATCTACCATAGACCACTCCCTAGGGGTGATGCTTGCCCATCACAACAAAAAAAACAAGGAGCAAGTCATCTATTACATTAACTATACACTTGTTGAATATGAGACTCAGTACACACATACCAAGAAATTATGTTTGGCCCTACTCTTCATGGCCACCAAACTTTTCCACTACCTTCTTAACCACAAAACTTTTGTCATAACTAATACCGACCCCCTTAAATACATGCACTCCAAACCATATCAAAACCAACATATAGCTAAGTGGCTCATGTTTTTAGCTGAGTTTGAACTTGAGTTCCTCTAGTAAAAATCAATCAAGGGGCAAGTAATTGTTGACCAATTAGTTGAGGCACCCCTAACAAACAATCAACCTCCCCCTCTTGAATTTCTAGATGAGCCAATCGTAAGTATATCTCAAGTGGATTTTACCAATCTTGTAACCATGTTTTTTGATGGTTCCAAATGTCAGCATGGTGGAGGGGCTGACATCATCCTTATCCCCCTCATTGGTGACCCACTTCTTTTGCCATTTAAACTCAACTTTGAATGCACCAATAATGTGGTTGAGTATGAAGCCCTAGTAGTAGGTCTCCAATTTTCCTTAGCCTTGGGAGTCAAAATAATCAATATCTTTGGTGACTCCCAACTGGTGGTCAACCAAGTCAACAACATTTATCAATGTAAGAATGAAATGATACAACTATATAGATAGCTAATTACAGAGCTCTTAGCCTCATTCAAACACTACCATATTCAAACCACCTCATGATACACCAAAATTTTTGTTAATACCATGGATTCTCTTGCCTCTCAGGTCCCATCGACACCTTTAGACTCCAAAATATTAGTCATTGTCCATCACCTCATGAAACCTTCCTACACCAAATCAGATGTGCCAACCATCTTTAATATGGAAGAGATTCTGCCTGACCTTTGGTATCAGTGAAATTTAGACTACCTTCACCTTGTCATAATGCCCTTTGACCTCTCTAGGAATGCCTATCAAACATTTATCTAGAGCACCTCCTATTATGTTATTTTGGGTGGAATTATCTATAAATGTGGTTTTTATGGCCTCTTATTCTGTTGCCTTCGAAGTCCAAAAGCCTCTCACACTATCAAAGAGACACATGAGGGTATCTATGGGGGCCACTTTAGTGGACTCGCTATGGATAAATGAATCTTCTACTTAGGTTATTATTGGCCTACCCTTAACCAAGATTGATGTGATTATGTGAAAAAGTGTGTCAAGTGTCAACAACATGCTAACTTACATCACACACCTACCAATAGTATTCACATTTCTGTAGACTTTTGACCCTTTTCATAATGGGGCCTAAACCTTATCAGTGAAATCAATCCCCACTTTTCACAATGACATCATTCTATCATTACCACAACTGAATATTTCACCAAATGGGTGGAGGATATTCCCCCTTGTCTCAATAAAAGCTAAAAAGATTGTCAAATTTATTACCCATCACATCATCTGTCATTTTGGTGTTTCCCATAAGATCATCACTGACAATGGAAAATATTTCAAAAACAAACAAGTTCAAGGCCTTTGTGATGTATTTGGTATTAAAATTCACTTTTTGTCACCTTATCACCTATAAGTAAATGGACAAGTTGAAGCCTCTAACAAAACCCTTAACAACATGCTTACCAAAATTGTTAATGCCTTAGGTCGATATTGGCACTTACACATCCCTTTCCCCTTATGGGCATATCACACTAGCATCTAAACTCCTACAAGTGATACACCTTTTTCTCTCATGTTTGGAACCAAGGCTATATTGCCTCTTGAAGTCCAAATATCTTCTCTTCTCATATCTTTGCATGACCTTATTTTGGAAAACCTTTATCATCAAGAACATTAGATCAACTAGAGCTACTTGATGAGTATCATTTGGCCACTCTTTCCCATCTTCATGTCTATCAAGAATGAATCAAATGAGCCTATAACAAACATCTAGAAGTCTAAGAATTCAACATTGAAGATCTTGTCATCAAAGAAAACCAACATGTAACTAATATGGAGAAAAACAAAAGGGGTAAATTTGCTTTCAATTGGCTTGGAACCTACATCATTACCCATAAGTACAGATCAAGAGCTTATCATTTGTCCTCTCTCAAAGGTAAACCAAAACATAAGCCTCTCAATGCTTCACACCTACATCCCTTTTATTGTTAGTTAGGGATCACAATCATAATTTGTCTAACTTAAGCTCATCCCCTGAAAACCATATTTATTTCCCTCTTTCTAAGGGCAACTAACTAAAACTAAATCATGTGATTATCCATCACAATTATAGCCTAATCTTGAATTGTGTATACCATGGCTCTATCCATGCAATGATTCTCATAGTACTTCCCATCTATTTAATATTAGTTCTTATGGTCATTGTCACCTATACCTCTCTTTCACCTACTGAACCTTCATGTCAGTTTAGTTTTGCCTTCATAAAGGTAATCATTGAGCATGTATGAGCAAGTCTATGTCAAGAAAAATCAAATAAAAACAAAAGTAATATCAAATAGCAAAAACAAATCATGGGTCATTCTTAGCATTCACTGACTACTTAAAGCAACCATTAAAAATCAAATGAAATTACCAAACGTAAGGTGGAATGATCCTTTGAAGGAAAGCTATCAAAAGTATTTGAACTAAGCACATAAAATTAGACCATTCCCTTAAAGGATGGCTAAGTAAAGCATTTGACAAAGCTAATAATTTCTTGGAAGCTTCCTGCATCGATCAACAAATAACAAAAGTAAAATTAAAAGCAATAGAAAATGAATTTTGAAAGTCACAATCATCTTTCATAATAACAATAATCTTGGAAAGCTATAATCAGATCTCCTTAGTAGAATTCCTGCATCAATCAGCCTACACTTTGTATATAGACAAACTTGTTTATACTACCTCTTTAGACACTTATAAAAAAGGCATACTAGTCTCCCTAATGGTTCCAGTTTCACCCATTCTCCCTCCACATATCATATGCATGGGACTATGAGCTTACTTGATACAATATAATTTGGACCCCTATCTATCAACATAAGCATGCTAATACAAAGCATTGGAAAGGCTTGTTTTCACTTATCCAATCTAACTTTGGGTTTCATGTCTATCTTTACTAATGAAAAGGCATCATGTTCACTTTCTTATCTTTTATTAGTTTATGTAGGCCTTCACTATGAGCATGAACAATAAACATCACATCAATATCATGAACATTATGAACTCTACCAACAAGCAATGGCATCCATCTATCAATGAGTCAAACATAATGTAAACATATCATAGCAAAACATGAATGCCAATCACATCATAAACCATAAACATGTCATTACACCATCACAAGCATAAACCAAATAGTTGAGCCGAACATCAAGGCATATACCATTTCCCATTTTATCCATATAACCATCAATATAGCCATAACGTGTATCCATCCATAACATATCCTATCATAACCATGAGCAAAATCAGATCATCATAGCTAACTTTCTAGCATCACATGCCTAATCTACTACATGAAACACCATAAACATGAACTGAAACCATAAGCCAAAATCATAAACCATAAGCATCCATCATACATAAATATCATGAAACATACATCATATACATCAAATCATCAAAAAATTATACATGTCATGATATGTCAGACTCTCTCAAAAATATATACATCTCACTATATTGACACATAGGCTAGTATCAAAATAATACATCAAAATAATATATCTCAACACAATCGTGGGCTTACACCACTGCCACTGGCCCCATCTATGCCTACACCTATATTTGGTGGTGGTCCCCCTGAGACCCCTATCTATCCTATTATAGAATACCACTAACCCAGAGTAGCTGTCAATGGCCCATGAGTCAAGCTCATTATGTACTTTGCATACCACATATCCTGGGGTGGCTGGTCTAATACCATCACCTCATAATATCTAAGATCCATAATGGTAGCTAGATATAATTCTTGGGGTACTATGTTTGGTGCCCCCTACTACTACTTCACCTTTCCTAGCCCTCTATCTAAGTAGATATCTCTCACATATAATGGTGTTGAGTTGCCCCTATAATGCCTAAATCTAGCCCTATAATATGGCCACTTATCCCTACATAACTTGTACTTGATCTTGAGCCACAACCAATGCTACCCCTACCTATGAACCCTAGCTAGTTATATCTACAACCATTGATGCCACCCCTTTGTCATCTCTACCCACATTTATAGGTACATAGATAGGCTGGTACCAAGCCATGTATCCATATGTATACCCTACATCATCTATGGGAGCCTTGAGAAGAAGCACCTTAAACCCACCATCAATAACTATCTGAACAAGCCAGGGCACTAGTAACTCAACCTCCAAGTCTTACCTCTTATATTATGGATGTGGACTTAGTACACCCTGTAACAAGCTGAACTGGCACCACACTCGATCAAATGGAATCAATTCAACCTCACCTTCTTGATGACCCACTATCCACCTGTAACTTTGTATAGTGAGGGTCTCCCTCCTATATTTGGCTAGATAGGGAATTGTAGGTATGATCTCTATATGATGTCTATAGATACCAATCCACTTAGGGCAGCCCTGAACCAGTTAATGTCATGTGGTCCACCTCTAGCCCCTGATGTAACATAGTCATCCCTCCACCTCATAAAGCCCACAGGGAATTCTAGTTATGTGTACCCCATCCATAACAATCTTATTGACCTCAGAACTTGAATGTGCTCATAGGCCCAGTAGTACAAAACCATGCCCACATTGATGCCATACCTCTTGTAGTGTCTGAATCCCTATATCTCTCTATAAATTTGGACTAGTAAAAATAGGACCCAACTAAATACTATCCTCCCAAGAAATAACTCAACCAAAATAGCCAATAATACATAGGGAAATCTCCCACTGCTATAATCTAGAAACCCAAAGCAAGTAACTGTGATCATCAGCATCATCATAAGTCTCGTCTCCTTGAGAGACTCTCATATAGTTCTATATAATCAAACCTTCTATAATGCTAGTGGACCTAGTCATTATCATCTCCATATAAGTACTCCAAATGCTCATCCCACTCTTCCTTCTCAATCTAGTAGATTGCCTTTTCATGTATTTGGAGTCGAGTGATCTTATGGACATCATTTAGGAGAATAGTCATCTCGTCGATCAGTATTAAGAAGGTATAAGTAACAAGATCCCATCTCTCGATAAGCACTACTATCATGGATGCATCCCTAGGCATGTGCTAGTAGTGCCTCATACCTCTTAGCAGTACTACCTCCATAAGTGCCCAATCATCAGAATTCATCCCTTCGAGTAGCACAGGGAAGATCCATGACACACAGTCACACATCTATATCTATTCCTGAGCTTGCACCAAATCAAAGCACTTGGCTTAGAACCCAAATGGTCTCATCTACTCTATCTTTTAAAATATGCCCCTAACCCTAACCTATTTGACTTAATCATAGCCATACCCCATTTACCCTTTGCACCCAACCTATCAAGCCAAACTTCTAACCTAATCATTGTACTTTACCCTCAAACCATGTTTAAACCCTTATCACCTTTAAAACCCCACCTTATCATGGCTAACTACCAACAATCATGTTGATTGCTAATAATTGGGGACCCCTAACTCTTCGAGTGTTGACCATCGATGATTAGGCCTAATCATCGATGGTTACCTATGGGCATTCCATAGTTGGAACACCCAAACATACCAGGACCTAAACAAAGACCTAATTTAATAAATACCTAACCTAACCAAAATTTTGTGTTTTTAATTTTAACCTCTAAACTTATAGGGTTACCCCTGACCATCGATGGTCACCTTTTGGGGACCCTGACCATCGATAGTCAGGTTACCCTCCAAACCCACTTTTTACCTTTTTCTTGTAATCTACCCATTTCAAGCAATTTACATCAGGCTCTTGCCTACTTTGGAGATGCCTTTGTCCCACCAACCTGACCACTTCATCACATCACCATTGGTCTCTTTTGGCCCATCTAGAATACAATTATATGACACTTTTTGCCTGGTCCTTTGACCAAAATGATACCATTGCCATGTTGACCCTTTTGTATTAGTCACCACCTCATGTATACCAACCCACTTGTGTCTGATTGGGAGTACTTCCTACCTTGGATACCTATGACACTTGACTCATTTATGTTTTCCTTGAGAGCACTTCCTACCTTGGATATACCCATTGGATATATAGATAATGCCTAAGGAGACTTATTTTTACAAGTGTTCCTAGCCACCATGCCTATAGGAGGTCACATGGTTCACTCATCCCTTATCCTTCTTAGCAGCAACCCTTATTTTTACCAACATTGGTAACTTTGTCTATTCATGATCTTGGCTATCACACCTTTTGTTGCATTCTTTGTGCATGTTTGCATCTCAAATGCCTAATTTCATGTCACCACCTAATGACTCACCATTTACCACTTATCAAACTTATACTCACTTCAGATTTACCTCACCAAATCCTAGTTTGAGGGGGAATACCTCATCCCACTCTCATGGCAGCTAGACCCATCACCCATACTCTATTTTGTTTTGTAGCTCATTCACTCAAGTTTCACAACAAAAAGGGGAAAAATGTAGATACCAAAAGTCTACAAAAATATGATTTTGAATGTCAAAGTAGCCCTAGAGGTACCCATAAACCCTCTTAGTACTAACCTACACCTATTAGGTCTAAACTAACCAATCTACACTTAGTTACACCTAGATAAGTAGCCCTAGCCTTGAGGACACTATCCTTGTAGACCCTGACAATTGACGATCAGGGTGACCGTTGACAGTCAACCTTGGGAACCCCTGACCATCGATGATCAGGATATACCTTCTCACCAAGATCATGCAAGCTCTACCACCCCTTTTCTAAATATAAACTTTTCTAATTTATGTTGTGACACTTTACATTCACAATTTATACTTAGATGACCTAGTTACACTTTCACTTCCACCTCTTACTTATGCCTATAAGAGAGAGAGGCCTAGGAGGTCAAATCCATTTGCAATAATTATTAGGAGCTCAAGCATTCAAGAGTTTTATTTTTTAGGTAAATCAGGTCAATTAGCATCATCAACATTATCAAGCATTATTAGCCATCTTATTGAGAACCAACTTGCCATCATCTCTCAACCAAGCTTTTAGGTACCGTTACTCTACTAGAATTGAGCCAGATTCCACCAATAGGCTAACTACATCTACCACCCACCCAATTGACTTTTTTGGTTTCTTATCTGTAGGTCTTCCTCCCAAGCCAAAGAGGAGCTCTCACAATCATTTAGATTCAACACACACATAAACAAATAATTTTTTCAACCATACCCATATCAATTTTATTTTCTCTCTTTCTTTACAGTTTAAGTGAAAATTTACATGAAATAGAGACATCAAGAGTTATTATTCATTTGTGCTTCTTTATAATCTACTCTTCCACCATTTTACTTGAGGAGTCTTAGCTTAGATTATCTACTTGGAGAAGAATCTAGTTTTGTGGAGAAGTATTAGATGCTTTGGCCTTTCTTAGTGATCCTTACAAACCACAACAACCTATTGCAAAGTCCCTTTGGCTAAGGGAAAGATTGAGTCTTGATTGGTTCATATTCCAGGTAAGTATGTCTAACTTTGTTCCTCTATTTAGTAGATAGAAGTAGAATAAGTAATGGATTTTGAATAATATTACTCTTCTTCTCCATGCATTAAGTGTCTTACCTATACATAGCTTAATTAAGATTCTCTTATTCATGTTTACTTTTGTTGTTTATTACCCCTACTTTATTACACAAGCTTTGGTGAGCACTAGATTTGATTTTATTTGTTTTACTTGTTATTAATATAGTGAATATGAAATCATAGGACTTAGCTATGGTTATTTCATAGTTTTACTTAATTGTAGGCTTTATAACCCTCCCTAGTGATCTTATTGCAACAAGAGATCCCCTAGTTGATTCTAGCAGATCCACATATTGGTCTTGTTCTCAATTATCTAATGTATCCCCAATTGGAAGTGTAAGTAGGATCTATCTTCTCTAAGTTAGGATTGATTTATGGATCTGATGAATTTTTGATTGCATATAGAAGGTATCCCATATTCTATTGCAAAAATTACCATTTTATGATTTCTTCATGTTCACTCATTGACTATGTTCTATTCCAATATGGGATAAGATACCACATGACAAGTTTATACATATCATTTTCACTACTCAGGTGTCAATAATGGTTATCACCTATTAAAATCTAAATTCTTTAATCATCTTAATTTATCAAATCGATTAACCATTTTCATCCCAAATTTTGATGATACATCCTTAATCACACTTCTATACCATATGTCACATTCTATCCCACTATATAAAAACTACTTAAGTAATTAGTAGGGGACATAAAACTAATGATTTGAAGCTCTAATTTTTATGTCTAATCTGTGTATGTATATTGAATGATTGACAATCATATTGTTGTTTTGTGATCAATTATTATGTTGGAGAACATTTGCTTATGTTTAAACTATGTTTCATGATCATGTTGACTGTGATTTAATTTGTAGATGATTTACATTATAATAGTTTATTAACTACACATTTTTTTGATTGAGGTGGTTGTAAGATTGATCCATCCTCATAGGCAGTATAGAGGGAGAGTATCATCAGATAGGGGGTGTATATACCAACATTGAGGATTGAAAGAAATAAGTCAAACCCACACACATCACATTCTAGTTTTCTTGAGTGAAATGAATATTAGTCATTATTTTACTTAAATGATAAATATTTCTTTCATTATTTATCCTTGCAGTGAATTAGGCTTGTTTGCATTGATTGGATACATCACTTATTGTGATTTACATAGTATGCAAAGTTTATGATTTGATTGGTTGTGTTTCTTAAAATCATTGTGGGAAAAAAAAATATTATGTGTTAACTTTGAATGCATTCTAGTTGGTAGAAGCATAAGTGTCATTTGTCTTATTTGATTATTTGCTTGTCCCTTTTTTATGACATTATAAGGAGGTAAAAAGAGGAAAAAACACCCTAAATCATATTAATCAAAAAAGGAACTTTGGAACTTGGTTTAGGATTTCTGTTATATTCATTGGAAACTATCACAAAATGAAAAGGTAAATAAATTAGGGTATTTAAAAATGAAGAAAGGAATTAGGTTATGTTTGTTTCTATGATTTGAGAGTTGAATTCACCATTTGGGGAGTTAAAGGGTTTCATGCAACTACTATGCTGGATACAGAGCTTTTTAATTCAAGTTAATGATCAAAGAATGTAATGGGCATTGATGAATTTGAGTTGTGTGATGGTAGACTCACAGAGTTATAAAAGAGTTACTTGGTTAAGTAGGACATGCATGAAAATGGGGAGGATAATAACAACATGGAAGAGAGGGAGAAGAGTGCAAATCTCGACTAAGGAGGACAAAAGCTATCCTTCCACACATTGAGACTATAATCATCATATAACCAAGTTAGTTCATCTTTTTTTGGTTTCAGACTTAGATGACAAGAAAGATGTGATTCTTGTTATGGGTTATTATATATATTGTCTGAATGTGTGAGATGATAGTTTTCAGGCAAAAAATAAAAAATAGGTTTTCATGCATATAGACTTGGGGATGGAACTTGGTTCCATCCATAAGCCTATACACATGATACTAAGCTTGTGTGTAGAGGAAACCATATTATTTGTGTAAAATATTAGACTAAAACCCTAGGGTTCAGGCTTATATGGATAAGACTAAGATAGATCTAGGAATAAACTAGGCATCTATTAAAATAAATGAGCCTAAATTTTAATAGTAACAACTGTGTTAATTTTTTTAGCAAAGACATTTTTGAAATAAGGAAATATTATGTGTTTTATGTCATTCTTGTGAAGTGGTAATAATGGGTGAGTCCCATTAAAAATTATATAAATTTAGATTCTTGAAGATTTGAGCATACATATGTTCCACCGTAGCTTTTAAATCATTTGTTTTTTGATGAAACCATATATGGGTTGGGCATGTTGTATGCTAGTTATAATAACTAGTCAAAAATCGCTGTAATGGTAACTGTTCTGGTATTTATCATGGATTACCATGATGTTTTAGTGAGTTAATAAATTTGATTTGCATGGAACATACCAAACAAAATTATGGAATGGAAGAATAACTTCCATATTCGTATTTATAATAGGAAGCAAAGACATGTAACTGCAATTCATTTTTATCTTTATCTTTTATCAAGACATTCAAGACTGAGGTAGCCTACATTAGAGTTTCTAGTTATCTCTTGGAATTGAAGTAAACACACACACACACACACACATTCACATTTATGTTCCTGTGTAAAGATGTGATCAAAATTTTAGTGACTTAGTTGAGTATTAGAAACTAATTTTAGTTTTATGCATAAGTGAATGTGTACACACACATGTGTGTGTGTGTAAGTAAATATGATTACATTCATTATGTATGCAAATGTATTAAGCCTGAGTAAATACTTGTTTCTTTTTTATGTTTTTGAATGGATATAGGTTATAGAAAGAGTTCTGGACAAAGTATTTAGATCTTTAAATATATAGTTTTAATGGATTCAAATGAATAAAATGAGTAGGGATTGTGTATATGGTTAATATGATCATAAGTGTTACAAATACATTATATTCTATCTATAAAAACTATTAACCAGTTGAGTTGAACATAGAGTATATATATGAGATAGACTACATCTTAGCTGGTTTAAGTATAGTATTTCTGTGTAATAAAGAAATGTTGGAATTTAGATCCATTAAGGAATTGAGAAAAGAAAAGCTTATGGAAATTATTTGTGTTCATAGGCTAGTCTAAGCTTGTTTGAGTTATATCATGTGGAATGGTCTCTTGATATATAATAATAATCATTATGGTAGTTTTGGTAAATAATATAGGCTATGCATAAGTATTATAATTTATTGTAAAAATGGAATGAGGTAACAAGCTTGGAATGGATAATGTTTCAATGAATAAAAGATAACATTAGGACACATTATACATATTTCATGAACTATTATGAGATTCCATGTGTTTATATTATTGACTGAGTTTCTATCATCAGATATATCTATGAATTGAGTTTGAGAGATGTGTTGAGAATGGACTTAGTATTCTTGGAATTCTTGTTCTAGTATCTTATACATATCTAGTTTGAATACAGTTCATTTGTTAAACCTATACATAACACTTTTATGCATGAGTGAATGAAGATAATGAAATTATTGATTTATGATTGCTTGTACCTTATATTATTGTTTGGGTTGAGTGTATGCTACAATATTAATTTTTTTCCTTTAAGTCTATAAGTGAATATTATTATACTTGCTTCTTAGATTACATGTGATAGATATATGATGTTGTTAGTATGCAACTCATATACCTACCCCCTAATATCACTTATTTGTTTATGATTTATTAGTAGAGAGTTTATGTGAGTGGAATTGAATCAGATACTTAGATATGATTTATATAATGAAAAAAATTGTTAGATTAATGTTATAGCTGAGACATTGTAATTCCACTACACTTTCTAGTTTACATGTGTATGCTAATGTCATATTAGATAGAGGATTGTTTTCCATAGTCTATATGACTATTGCATGTATTAGTGATTATACACACATAGGTTTTGGCTGATTTTATTGATATTGTCACTATTATTATTTGCCCCTCTATAAAGGGTAAGGCCACCCCCAGTGGGAAAGTGTGTACAAGACTGATGGTCTATGGTTTGAGGCAAAACACTTAGATGATGCTCTCCCTTTGTTCAGTTACTCAACATTTTGGGATCATGCTTATGGATATATTTATGTATCATTAAGTTGTTTGTGAAGCTCATTTATAATGCTGTACATACTATATTATATATTTTAAATTTGTATTGAAATGTAATATGTAGTACATTATTATTTGATGGATATTCAACATAGTAGTGGCCATGAGATTTTTAATTAATTTTTTATATCATGACTATAGTGGATGTATGATTATTTAAAGCTATATTTTTGGATTATATCAATGATTTGATGTACTTATCTTTCACTATTCATTTTATGAAAAATATTCATCTTGTAATCTATCATGGGCTATTTGAAAACTACATGGATTGTTTTATTAACCAATGGGTTGATACTTTTCAACATTTAATATTTTATATGTATTTAATAGTCAAACAATGATCGTACATATAGTTATAGATGATTTTATAAGTAAACCATTTGGACTTAAAAAAATCATGTAACACTTGAGTCACCAAGAGGGGTTATAACATTGTGGTATCATAGTGAAGGTTTAATGCTAAGACCTAATGAGTCCACTAACATAAATCTATTATCATAATTTTTAGTGAGGAGAATGGCATGTGGTGAATAGAGTAGTGAGGGGACTTTAAATACAAACCCTCAAGCTGATCCTAATCAGCTAGCAATATAATAGGCTGTAAAGTTTGATTAAATTCTTATTATCATGAATGAGACTAGAGATAGGACTAAATATCTAGATTAAGAAGATCATGGACCTGAGGAGGAAGATGAACAAGAGGTTCTAGAGGAATAACCTAATGAATAAGAAGATCCTCAAGATTAGGAGCATGAGGAAGGACATCAAGTAGATAGAACTCAAATAGTTGTAGAGATTATGTGTGATATGATGAAAGTGAATCTACCCAAGTTTTATGGTTCATATTGGGTGATGGAGCTGAATCTTGACTCACTAAAATGGAAAAGTATTTTGAGATTCAAAATTATTATGAGGTGACTAAGGTAGTTTGGGGAGCTTACCAACTAGCTAGTGAAGAAGTGACTTGGTGGGCTAATAAGAAACTTGAGATGAGCCTTGATTCCACCACCAACACTTGGGAGTAGTTTGTGACTCTTTTTAGGCTATGATGGCTACCTCGATAATATTTTGATAATAAATTAATAGTTTTATAGAACCTGAAGCAAGGGGATATATTAGTAAATGAAAATTTGGATCAATTCACAAAGCTTTTAAAGTATGTTCTACACTATCAAAAAGATAAACATTTTCAGATTAGAAAGCTCATTATAGACTTAAAGCCCAAATTGAATGTAAAGTGGATGTGCATTGACCATCCACCATGGACCAAGTATTTGATAAAGTAGTTAAACAAAAATAAAAGCTAAAATCACTTGTTGAGGTCATTAAAAAATTCAAAAATAAATTTAGAAGTTCGAAGACTCCTTTCAAGAAAATGAATTGGAAATAGAATGGGAATTATAAGAACTAATTTAATAGCCAAATTTTGATATTTAGTAATGCTTTAAGAAATCAGGAGGAAGTTTTAGATAAGGATTTAAAGGTGCTAATTAGGTTGAGAGGAAAGGACCACATGATGGATGCTTTAAGTGTGGAAGAGACCATTATGCTAAGGATTATCCTTGGTGGAAGATAGATGGTAGAAATAAGAATTCATCTACCTCTACATCATAGTAGAGAACCTTTATATAGTGTATTCATGTAGCAGTTGACACTCATCAATTAAAACTTCAAGCCTCTCTCATTGGAGTATTAGGTAATTTATTTGGGCATCCTATTTCTATTTTGATAGATACAAGAGCCACTGAATGTTTTATCTCTCATAGAATGTTAAATAAATTATTTAGGAAAGATGGTTTTATGAAAAATGCTTGGTCAGTGTAGTATGGGAATGGATCAAAGGTCAAGGTTGACAAATGTCTTGTTGAGGCTGAAATAATTTTTTCCACAATTCACTATAGTCATTGATCTTTATGAAACATCACTAGGATCATATGATGTGATCTTAAGAGAGAACCAGCTTGTTAAACACAAAGCCAAATTTGATTATTTTCTTAATAAGGTTGAGTGTTTAAATTGTTTGGGAAATCAAACCCAAATATAAGGAGATCAGAGAGAATTAACACTTACGTAAATTTCAGCCATTCAGCTGAAGAAGGCTTAAATAAAGGGATGTCAAGAATTCCTATTCAAAATGGATGAAATTAGTGAAGTTAAGGAACCCAAGTTAGAAGCCTATCCTTTTATGCAAGAGTTTCAAGATGTTTTTCTAGAGGAATTACTAAGTCTACCTCCAAAAAGGGAATTTTATTTCACTATTGATCTCATTTTAGGTTCAGAACCAGAGTCTATGTCTCCTTATATAATGAAAGCAACCAAGTTAATTAAGTTAAAGGCCCAACTTAAGAGATGATGACCAAAGGGTTGATTTGGCCAAGTGTTTCAACCTAGGGTGCACCTATAGTCTTTATCAAGAAGAAGGAATAAACCCTTCATCTATGTATTGAATAATAAATGTTTAACAAGGCAAAAATCAAGAATAGGTATCCATTACCTTGCATTGATGATATTTTTGATCAAATGTATGGTTCAACAATATTTTCAAGTATTGATCTTCATGATGGGTACCATCAATTGAGAATTAGAGAGGACTTTATTCCAAAAATAACTTTCAAGACTCATTATGGGCATTACGAGTTTATAATAGTTCCTTTTGGACTAACAAATGCTCCTGTAGCATTCATGAACCTCATGAACAGTGTGTTTAGGCATTTATCTTGATCAGTTTGTACTAGTATTTTTGGATGATATTCTCATCTATTCTAAAAGTGAAGAATAACATGTTGAGCATTTGCACTTAGTATTACAATAGTTATAGAAACACAAACTCTATGGAAATTTGTCTAAGAGTGCTTTTTTTCAAAGAAGAGTATAATACTTAGGACACATTATCTCAATAGAGGGAATTTTAGTGGATCTAGATAAGACTAGAGCCATCATAGAGTGGCCAACACCTGAAAATGTTCATGAGGTGCATAGTTTCATGGGTTTAATAGGGTGATATAGGAAGTTTGTATCAAATTTATCCAAAATAACTAATCTAATCACCTATCTTCACTAAAAAGATCAATGTTTTATTTAGTCTGATAAGTGTGAAGAAGCCTTTCAAGTTCTAAAAATAAGCTTAATTTAACACTAATGTTGAAAATTATAGATTCATATGGTTATTTTTCATTTATAAAATATGCATGAGGATATGGTTTAGGAGGAGTTATTATGCAAGATGGTTTAGTTTTAGCCTACGAATTAAGGAAATTGAAACCTTATGAAAAAAATTATGCTCCTCATGATCTAGAGCTAGTTGCCATAGTTTATACTTTACAAGTTTGGAGGAATTATTTGTTGGGAAATTATTTTGAGCTAAAAATTGACAATTTGGGACTCAAGTACATATTTACCCAACCTAACCTTAATGTTCATCAGAGGTGATGGTTAGAACTTTTTTCAGATTATGATTTTGACATTAACTACATTAAGGACAAAGAGAATATAGTTGTAGATGTTGTTAGTCATAAAAGGTACATTGCAGTTTTGGCTACAATAAAAATTACTTTTTGAGATCAGGTATTAAAATTCTCACCTAAAGATGAATTCTATGAATAGGTTAAGAAAGCATTGGCTGAGAATTCTTAGGATCGTAGATACCATAGTTTTAAATTTGAGAATGATGTAAGTTTGAGGTATAATGACATAATTGTGCCTGACTGGGAAAATTTAAGGAATATTGTGCTAAAATAATTACACAATGCTCCATATTTAGGACATCCTAGACTAACTAGGTTATTAACATAATTAAGACCACTGTATTTCTAGAAGGGAATTAAAAAAGTTACAACATACTTTATGTCTAGATGCTTGGATTGTCAGTGAGTTAAGGATGGACATGTGCATCTTGATGGGTTATTTTACCCACATTCCATACTAGAATATAAGTGGAAATTTATTATCACGTAATTTTTCTAAGGATTGCCTATGTCTAGAAATCATCATGCCATGATTTTGGTAGTTGTGGATAAACTTACCAAGGTAACTCACTTCATTCCAGGTAATTTAATAGATGATGCACCAATGATCACCAAAAGGTTTGTGAAATGGGTTTATAGATTGCATGGGTTTCTAAAAAATATCATTTTAGATAGGAACCCTAGGATGACTTCAATATTTTGGCAAACTCTCAATTCAACTTTGGGTACATAGTTGAACTTCAGTACAACTTACCATATATAAATGGATGGGAAAACAAATAGAATAAATTAGGTTTTAGATAATCTTTTGAGGATGTCTTGCATGGTCCAAAAATATAAATGGGAGGAATACTTATCATTAGTTGAGTTTGTTTATAACAAATCATACCAATTAGCTTTGAAAATGGTTCTTTTTGAGGCATTGTATGGTAGGAGGTGTAGAATACCAATCATCTGGGATAAATTAGAAGATACAGTGGCTTTGGAATTGATATGCTTGTAGAAATGAAAGAAAAATTAAATTTAATAAGGCAAAGATTAGCTGAAGCCAATGATAGGCAAACAAGATATGCTAATCTAAAAAATAGCAAAGCAATTCTCAGTTGGAGATAGAGTTTTTCTACAAGTCAAACAAAAAACAATCTATTAGTTGGGAAATCATCAAAATTGTCATTGAGATATGTGGAACCTTTTGAGGTTATATAAGTCATTAATAGTGTAGCATATAGACTTGCACTGCCACTAGATTTAGTTTAAATACATAACATTTTTTAGGTATATTATCTTAAGAAGTATATTACTAATCCTACACATGTTTTGGATTGAAATGCATTACAAGATCAAGATCCAGGGGTGGTCACAATAGAAATAATTAAAATAATTAATACTTGCAAGATTATTTTGCATAATAGAGAATCAAAAGGCAAGGTCTAGTGGGACCTATATTATGAAGATAATGATACATGGGAAGATTATGAGGAATTTTTCAGGTTATTTCCTCATTTATTTAAATAATTTCTTAGCTAAACATTATTTTTATTTTCTAAACTATTATTTCAAATAAAATTCATTGAGACGATGCCCTATTTTAGGAGGGAAGGATGTCACATGTTATTCCACTCTATAAAAATTGCTTAAGGAATTAGTAGGGGACATAAAACTAACAATTTTAAAGTTCTAATTTTTATGTTTGTTTTAAGTATGTATGTTGTATGATTGAGATTCATATTATTTTTTCATGATTAGTTATTATGTTGGAGAATATTTACATATGTTTACACTATGTTCTATGATCATTTTGATTGTGATTTGATTTTCAAATGATTTACATTATATTAATTTATTTATGCTTATTTTTTGATTACTATTATATTCTTAGATTAACTACCCATTTTTTTGATTGAGGTGATTACAGGACTGTCTCACCCTCACAAGTAGTACAAAGGGAGAGTATCATTAGAGGGGGGTGTAGATACCAATATTGGCAATTGAGAGAAATAATTTGAACCCACACACACCAAATTCTATATTTCTTGAGTGAAATGAATGCCAGTCATTATTCTACTTAAATGACAAGTATTACTTGCATTGTTTGCGCTTGCAACAAATCAGGCTTGTTTGCATTGATTGGGTACATTACTTATCATGATTTTCCTAGTATGTGATGTCTATAATTTGAGTGGTTGTGTTTCTTAAAATCTTAATGGGAACTAAAACTATAGTGATAAATTTTAATGCATTCTAGTTGGTAAAAGCATGAGTGTCATTGGTCTTGTTTGATTATTTGCTTATTGTCCCTTTTTGGTGATATTATAAGGAGGCAAAAAGAGGAAAAAACACCCCAAAACAAATTATTTAAAAAAGGAAATTTGGAACTTGGATTAGGATTTTGGTTATGTTCATTGGAAAACATCATGAAGTGAAAAGTAATTAAATTAGGTTATTTTAAAATAACGAAAGGAATTAAGTTTTGTTTGTTGCTATGATTTGGGAGTTGACTTTGCTGTTTGGGGAGTTGAAGGATTTCATGAACTACCATGCTGAATATAGAGATTTTTACTACAATTTAATGAATAAATAATGTAATGGGCATTGAAAGTAGAGAGGGAGAAAAGTGCATAGCTCAACCAAAGAGGAGAAAAGCTATCCCTCCACACATTGAAACTGCAATAATCATATAACCAAATTAGTTCATCTTGGTTTCAGACTTGGATGACAAGAAAGATGTGATTCTTGTTATGGGTTATTATAGATATTTTCTAAATGTGTGAAATGATAGTTTTTAGAAAAAAAAATAAAAAATAGGATTTCATGTGTATAAACCTAGGGATGGAACTTGGTTCCATCCACATGCCTATATACATGATACCAAGTCTATGTGTAAAGGAAACTATATTCTTTGGGTAAAATATTAGACTAAAAACCTAGGGATCAAGCCTAAAGGGATAAAACTAAGCTAGATATAAGAAGAAACTGGGTATCTATTAGAATAGATGAGCCCAAATTTTAATAGTAACAACTGTGTTAATTTTGTTATCAAAGACCTTTTTGAAATGAGGAAATATTATGTGTTTTGTTCCTTTATTGTAAATTGGTAATAGTGGGTGAGTCTCATTAACGGTTATATAAATTTAGATTTTTGAAGTTCTAAACATACATATGTTCCATCATATATTTTATATCACTTGATTTTTTATGAATCCATATACAGGTTGGGCATGTTGTATGCTAGTTATAAGAACTAGTCAAAGCTAGTTGTAATGGTATTGTGGTCCTTGTCATAGATTAACATGAAGTTTTAGCAAGTTAATAACTTTATTTTTCATGGAAAATACCAAATACAATTATGGAATGGGAGAATTGCTTCCATATGTGTATTTATAATAGGAACTAGAGACCTGTAGTTGTAATTGATTTTTATCATTTAATATTTTATTGAGACATTCAAAACTAAGGTAGCCTACATAGAGTTGCTAGTTATCTCTTGGAATTGAACTAAATATTCATGTGTGTATATATGTATGTATAAATAAGGAGGATTACATTCATTATGTATGTAAATGTATTAAAATTGAGTATATACTTAATTTTTTTTTATGGTTTTTTATGGCTATAGGTTATCATGAGAGTTTTGGGTTGAGTTTTCAGATCTTTAAATATATTTGAACAAGTCTCAGAATTCAGTATACATACTTCCAATTTTAATGGATTCAAATGAATATAATGATTAGGGAGAGTGTATATGGTTAATATACTCATTAGGTGTTATAAAGGAATTGAGTTTAAGAGATGTGTTGAGAATAGACTTAGTATACTTGGAAATATTGTTTTATTCTCTTATACATTTTTGGTCTGAATATAGTTCATTTTTTAAACCTATACATAACACTTTTGTGGTTGAGTGAATGGAAATAATGAGTTTCTTTATTATTGATTGCTTGTACCTTAACCATTGTTATTTAGGTTGAGTGTATGTTGTAATCTAAAATTATTTTGCTTTAAGTCCATAAGTGAATATTATTAGACTTGATTTTTTAGTAATAGGTGATATATATATATATATATATATATATATATATATATATATATATATATATATATATATATATATATATATATATATATATATATATATGAGGTTTATATCATGCAAAAAATATACCTACCCACTGATATCACTTGTTTATTTGTGATTTATTAACATATAGCTTGTGTGAGTGAAATTGAATTGGATCCCTATATCTAATTTCTATAATGAAAACTTTGGCCACAGTAATGTTATAGTTGAGATATTATCATTCCACATTACTTTCTAGTTTACATGTATATGTTGATGTCATATTAGATAGAGTATTTGTCTCCATGGTCTATGTGACTACTGCATGTACTAGTGATTATACACACACGAGTTCTAGTTGATTTTATTGATATCTACACTATTATTATCTATCCCTTCATAAAGGGTAGGGCCACTCCTAGTGGGGAGGTGTGCAAGAGACTGACAGTCTATAGTCAGAGGTAAAGCACTTGGATGATGCTCTCCCTCTATTCATCTACTCAACCATTTGGGATCATACTCATGGTTATATTTATGGATCATTGAGTTGTTTGTGAAGTTCATTTGTACTGCTATACATACAATATTGTATATTTTGAATTTGTACTAAAATGTAATTGATCGATATTCAACACAATAGTGGCTATGAGATTTGTAATTAATTATGAATATTATGATAATAGTGGTTATATTCTTATTTAAATTTGTATTTGTGGATTATATCAGTGATTTGATGGACTTAAATTTCACTATTCTTTTTAAGAGAAATATTCATTTTGTAATCTATCATGAGATGTTTGAACACTAAACGGTTCATTTTATTAACCAATGGGTTGATAATTTTCAACATTTATTATTTTAGATGCATTTATTAGTTAAATAATGATCTTACAGATAGTTATATATGTTTTTATAAGTAAACCATTTGGATTTTACAAAAAAATTATGTAATTATTGAATAACCTAGTGGGTTTATAATGCCATATCATACCCATAATTTAATCTAACACATCCTTAATTCACTTATCACTATTCTACATGACCTTATCTAATCAATTCATTAGCTCAATTTCATAATTTAACCTTGCAAGGACTGAAATAGTTAAGGAGAGATAGAATGATGGGCTGCAGCATATGCAGGTCATGGCCGAGCTAGGGCAGCCATGCCCTAGCCTATTCAAAGTGGTGGGTTGGTGCGCGCAGGTGTAGTTTGGGGGAGCGAGGGAGTGGTGAAGGACTGAGGCATCAGGCAGAGGAGTCATAGGATCATGCTGGACCAAGGAGGGCATGATCATGGCTCAATAAGAGCCTTTAAAAACTATGCTTGGCAAAAGTTTTAGTGCAATTGTGGGCATGAACAGGCAAGAACAGCAAGGTAAAATAGTAGGTCAGGAGTTTTCTTCCTAGAATCCAGGAGCAATGGAATGGGGCTTGCTTGGGGGATCCAGGATTGTGAAAATTAATGGTTGCCTAGAGAAATGAAAGGAATGACCTAAACTGGTAATTCCTTTCGATATGATTTCAGAGGATGTGGAATATTATTCCAAGCATTCTTTGTATTGCAAGTTTTTGGGTCTGAAAGTTTTCCTTCAGTTTCTGGAGGGTTGGGCCAGGTGAGTGTGGGAGCCAGAGGGAGAAATGGAGGTCATGTTATTGGCAAATAACTACTTCATGGTCACATTTGTATGCCTGGCTAACCGCAATAGGGTTTTTGAGGGAGGGTTGTACTTTTACAATCAGGTTGGACTTTTTGTCAAACCTTGGCATGTTGGGTTTAATCCTTATGAGGAATTACCAACTTGGGTTCTGATATGGGTTAGGCTCCCTAGACTTCCTATTGAATGTTGTCATGAGGACGTTTTCTTGATGTTAGCTTCAATGCTTGGAAGGCTGGTGGGCTTTTCTACTCAGACTTTAGGTAAGAAAATCATGACTTTTGCCTAAATTTGTGTGGAAATTGATTTGAGCAAACCATTTCCTGATGCGCTGGAGATAAGTGCGGGTTCATACTCCTGGGTCCAACAATTGGACTATGAGACCCTTCCCTTTAGGTGTCACCTTTGCCATGAGTATGGACACCTAGTGTGTAGATGTTCGAAGGTTAAGCCAATGGAGCAACATCCCCAACCGCTACCTAGCAGCATTCCCAGCATCGATAAAAGGAAGAAATTAGGGTTTGGGGAGAGTAGGGATGTTGAAGGTTTTATACAGGTGAAAGCTCGAAGCTGTAACAGGGGCCAGAAGAGGACCCTTAGGGAGAGGTAGGATGATGATTCTTTCAATAGGTTTGAAATCTTGGACAAATTGGGCCAGCAAGAAGTAAATATGGGATTAATGAGTATGGAGCAGTTCGTGGGAGGTTCAGTACCAGAGATTACTTCAG
Organism: Torreya grandis; assembly: GCA_037957365.1. Taxonomy (NCBI): domain Eukaryota; kingdom Viridiplantae; phylum Streptophyta; class Pinopsida; order Cupressales; family Taxaceae; genus Torreya; species Torreya grandis. The sequence goes on along the minus strand of JARHVA010000013.1, from coordinate 8,347,661 downwards.
CCAATCTTCTGGAGGTTCTTCAGGAAGAGTCAACCTTACCCATGGCTGTTAAGGGGTAGACAAAGGAATTGGGGGGGAGGCAACAGATAGGGACCTAAAATGGAATGGAGAGGACCTATACCCTTTGGCAAGGGTTATGGGGACAGAAGTAGATAAGAAAGGAAAATCTTCTCCTCACCTGGGTATTCTCCAGAGGGAGGGAAATAAGGGGACGTCAGAAAAAAGTGCTAAAGTGGGGCACAAGAAGGACATAGACAGAATCAAGATGATTAGGGAGACCTTGGTGGAGTTTGGTGTGGTTAAGACCTTATACTCACACTTCTTAACTCCTCTGAAATGATCATTATCTCATGGAATGTAAGGGGACTAAATAGCGGTCCTAGACAAAAGGCTATTAGGGAATTAGTTAGATGTCAAGTACCTGATATTCTCTTTCTTCAAGAAATGAAAATTTCTATGGATGATATGAGGAATATTGCACCTAAGTTATGGAGGTATGGTTCATGGTAGTGTATTGGGGCTCATGGATCTTCAGGGGGCGTGGCTTGTTTCTGGAATCTGTGTAAGATCCAACTTGTGTCCTAGATTTCCTTTAAATCCTCTTTATCTATGGTGGCTTCATGTATTGAGTCAGGTGAATCAGTCCTTTTTTCCAATGTTTATGCTCCCACAAATTTCCAAGGTAAACTTCTTGTTTGGAAAAACATCCACTTTCTTCATCAATTATTTCCCTATTTGCCTTGGATTGTGGCAGAGGACTTTAATGCTATTCTGGATTTAACAAAGAAGAGAGGAGGTAATGCACGGCTGGAACCTTCTTCCCTCCTACTCTAGGATAATATTGAGGCACTCAATTTAGTGGATATTAAGCCAGTTAATGGATGCTTTACCTGGAACAATCGAAGAGTGGGGGACAGGTGCATTGTGGAGCATATAGATAGATTCATGACCTTTTGTTACTGGGTGGAGGGTTTGTGGTCTTCCTGCCTTAAGATTCTTGATTGGAGGGGCTCAGACCACTAGCCAATTAAATTGGTCATTTCTTCTACCTGTGAGCCTCTGAAGGTGCCTTTCAAGTTTTAGCTTATGTGGGTTAGGGACCTGGACCTGTTTGGATGAGTGGCGGATTGGTGGAGGGGTAGGCCTACTATAGGAACAACAATGTATACTTTTGTTAAGCTTCTCTAATTCGTCAAGTACTAGCTCAAAAAGTGGAACTGACAAAGTTTTGGGAACATTTTCCAAAAGAAAAATGAGGCACAGATGGAGTTGAATGTCATTACTAGAACCATTTGGGATGAGGGAATGACTAGAGATTTTGTTAAGGGAGGAAGCCAGGGCCTTAAAAGCTTTGGAGGAATGAGAACTAAGGGAGAAAATCTTTTGGAAACAAAAGTCCCGGATTGAATGGCTTAGAGAAGGGGATAAGAACACAACCTTCTTCTTCAATTCAATTTGGGCTAGACAACATGGCATGGGGATTACTTCTTTGGTGTTGGATAGCAGGGAGACTATTTCTTTTACGTAGGGTATCACTAATGAGGTTGTGCAGTATTTTGCTTCATTATTCAAGGAAGAAGTGCAGGGGGACTCGACTAAAGAGGTCCAGATTCTATCTTGTATTCCCTCTTTGGTGACCAGGGATATGAATGAGCATTTGATGAAGGATATATCCTTGGAGGAGTTAAGGAGGATAGTCTTTATGATGCAGAAAGGAAAGGTGCCTAGTCCAGATGGCTTCCCGATTGAGTTCTTCTAGGAATTTTGGGAAATTATTAAATTTGACCTCTTGGATTTTGTTCAAGAATCCCAGAGGAATAAGCAAATGCTTCAGGCTTTGAACTCCACCTTCCTGAATCTCATTCCTAAGGGTGCAGGGGCCGATAGGTTGAGTCTTTTTAGGTCCATTTCTCTCTGCAATGTCACTTATAAAATTATTTCTAAGTTGATCGCTGAGAGGTTAAAAAAGTGGTTGCCTACATTGATCTCGAAAGAGGAAGGGGGCTTTGTGGAGGGCTAAAAGATTTTGGATGGGGTGGTGATGGCTACTGAGACTATACATTCCATGACCTAGTCCAATGAGAAGGCAATGTTTATCAAGCTGGATATGTCAAAGGCCTATGATAGAGTTAGGTGGTCCTTCCTCTAGAAGGTCTTGGGTGCCTTTGGTTTTATAGAGGATTAGATTCATTAGGTTTTGAGTTGTGTGAACTCGACCTCCTTTTCAGTTTTGATTAATGGTGAGCATTCTAATCTCTTTGGGGCTTCTCGTGGATTGAGACAAGGTGACCCTCTTTCTCTGTACTTGTTTCTTCTATTGGCAGAAGGCTTGGGTCGATTGATCAAAAGAAATGTGGGTGATGGTGCTATTCAGTGTTGGTAGTATGGAGGGGAAATCCCTGTACAATCCCATCTCTTGTTTGTTGATGATGTGGCTTTGATGGGCAGGGCTACTATTAGGGAGGTATCTAACATCCACAAGAACTTGGATGTTTACCTTGAGGCCTCTGGACAAGTAATTAATGAGGGCAAATTGTCTATTTTTTCTTTAACACTCCTCCAGCCATACAACAAAGAGTGGCTCTTATCCTCAAGTTCCAAATTGGGAGTCTCCCACTGCTTTATCTTGGGATTCCTATCTTTGCTGGCCGGCTGGCTAAGGAGTCATGGCAGGCGATCCTTGATAAATTTTGAGACAAGGTGAATCATTGGACCCACCGTTGGTTATCCTTTATGGGTCAGGTTCAATTAATTTAATCAGTGGTGTAGGCTCTTCCTATCTATAGGTGTATGAGCTAGGTGGCAATGATGAGTTTTGTTAAGGACTTGGACTCCTTAACAAGACAGTTTTTATGGGCTAGGAATTTATCTTCGACCAAGTGGAGCCTAATTAAGTGGGAGATAGTTTGCAGCCTAAAGAGGTTTGGCGGTCTGGGATTATGGTAGTATGTGCTATCTGGTACTGCTTTGGCTACCAAACTATATTGACATTGGTACATAGAGAAAGATCGGCTGTGGGCTAGAGTGTTGTCCCACAAGTATTTTTTTGGGTTTCCTTGTAGGGATATTCCACAGTGTGATTTGGTTGGTAAAGACTCAGCGATTTGGCTGACTCTCAAGAAAGGAGCCACTCTAATTAAGAGGGGTATTTTCTAGATATGCAAGAGTGGGGTGGAGGTCCAATTTTGGCATGACTCATGGGATGGTTTCCCTCCTATAATTTGCCAATATCCTCAGCTGAGTACTCTGGCCTAGAGGTTTTGTGAAGCTGGCTAGAAAAGGGTGTGCAACTTTAAATCCCTTCCATTTCAAGGGCAGGTGGTGGTTGTTAGATGGAAGTCCTCAGAAGAGTGGCTGATTCTTGGATTGGAGGCAGAGTGTGTGTTGGGGATCAACCAACAATATGATTACACTTATGAAAGCAATAAATCACAGAATTAAATTAGATAGATAAGTAACTAGAATCAGATAATAGCAAAGAACAAGAGATACAAGAAACCACCCTAAAAACTTTTATTAAACTCTTTACAGAAGGAATACAATTGAAGAAACTTCTTTCTTCCACACCTCTCTAAGATGCACAAGATCTCTCTTTAGATCTCTATCCCTCAAGAGCTCTCTCTCTCTCAAGTACAATCAACTCCAACTTGGATTGATACAACTCTGTACTATTCTTCAACATTCACATATAATGAACTACTATAATCACCACACAATAAGCTAAGAAGATCTAATTCTACATATAGAATTAGGAGACTTTAGCATGCACTTACAACCAACAGTTAAGCCTCTTGAACAAGGGCTCTAAAAACAATCTTACTAATAATAGAGATGTGAACTTAAGACTAAGACTTAAACTCATCATGCAAACACTCAGTTCTGTCCTTGGAAATAGCATTATGGACGCATAGGTAACCGATGCCGGTTCCTGCCTGCTTGCTTGTGACCGACATCAGCCGATCCACTGCCAACGTTGGCATCTCTTCAACTGCACCTAACCGACGTCAGTCTCTCCTGACTGACACCGGTGACTGTGTAAACCTAAAACTATCAAATGCGCTCATATATGAAGCTTTTAGGCTCCACACCTTAATAATATCCCACTTGGAGATAAACAGCTGCACCAGTACCTGTACAACAACATCTTCTAGCTCCTCCATCTTTAACTCAATCATGAAGACCAACAGAAGTTGAATAAAGATTCAAATTCTCCTTTGTAACTGGCTTGGTTAACATATCAGCAGGATTCTTGTCTGTATGGATCTTCTCCACCTTCAACTCACCATCTTCCAATACCTGTCTTATGAAGTGGTACCTAAGCTGTATGTGCTTTGTTCTTGAGAGAAAGGCTGAATTCTTAGCCAAATGGATTGCACTCTGACTGTCACTATACAATCTGCAACTCTCTTTCTCCCTTCCAAGCTTTTCCATGAACCGTGTCATCCATATCATCTCTTTGCTAGCCTCTGTGGCTGCAATATACTCTACTTCTGTAGTTGACAAGGCAACAACCTTCTGTAACTTTGATATCTAGCTAACCATCATTCCACCTACAGTGAAAACATATCCTATGGTGCTCCTCTTGCCATCCAAATCTCCTGCCATATCTGAATCTACATAACCATGTAGAGAAGTATCTGAACCTCCATAGCACAAGTGCCTACTGCTGGTTCCTTTCAGATATCTAAGGATCCACTGAACTACTTTTTAATGTTCCTTACATGGATTGGCTATATACTTACTTACAACTCCCACTACTTGGGCAATATCCGTTCTTGTACACACCATTGCATACATCAAACTCCCTACTGCGGAAGAATATGGAACCTTACTCATGTACTCTACCTCATCATGTGAATTAGGACATTGTTCTTTACTCAACTTAAAATGTCCAGCCAAAGGTGTGCTTACCAGTTTAGCATCCTGCATATTGAATCGTTTCAACACCTTGTCCACATAATCCTCTTGAGACAATATCAACCAGTGATTTTTCCTGTCTCTCTTAATGCTCATGCTAAGGATTTTCTTTGCTGCTCCCAAATCCTTCATAGCAAATGTTTGAGCTAATTTCACCTTAAGCTCAGAGATATCCTGCATGTGTGATCCTGTAACCAGCATATCATCTACATACAACAATAGAATAATATATCTACCATTATCCAATCTCTTAAAATACACGCAATGGTTAGATTGACACCTACTGTAGCCATGCTCAGTCATAAACCTATCAAATTTCAAATACCACTGTCTAGGAGCTTGCTTGAGGCCATACAAGCTTTTCTTCAATCTGCACACTAACTTCTCCTTACTTTTGACCTCAAATCCTTTCGGCTATTCCATGTATATTTCCTCATCCAAATCTCCATGAAGAAACGTTGTCTTAACATCTAGCTGCTCAAGATGCAAATCCTCAATAGCAACCAAAGATACTACAATCCGTATAGAAGTCATTTTAACAATAGGAGAAAAAATCTCACCAAAATCAATACCTGACTTTTGTGCAAATCCTTTCACTACCAATCTGGCCTTATATCTCATCTATCCATTCTCACCTTCCTTCAACCTGTAGGTCCATCTGTTCTTTAGTGTTCTCTTACTAGCTGGCAACTCAACCAAATCCCATGTCTGGTTCTCTCTTAAGGACTCCATCTCCTCAACCATGTCATGCTCCCACTGACTCTTGGAATCCACCTATAATGCTTCTTCAAAACTCTCTGGTTCTCCACCATCAGTTAGCAATAAGTAGAATAAAGAAGGAGAATATCTAATTGGAGGCTTACTTACTCTTTTTGACCTCCTGATGGGTATCTGAGACTCATTCACAACACGTTGTCCACCCAAATTCTCTGACAGTGATCGACCTCGGTCATCTCTAGACCTGTTACTGGCCGACGTCAATTCTTCCTGACCGATGCCGGTGCCTGTTCTGTTGATGTCAGTCTCTGTATGACCGACATCGATTTCTATTCTACTGACGCTGGTTCCTATCCTGCCGACGTCAGTCTCTATGTTTTCCTACAAGTGTTATTTCTTTTTCCTGCGAACTCATTTTGGACCATCACCTCATCCAATTCACCATTGCTCTACCCATATTGATTTAACTTCTTCAGTTGATCACTATACAACACTTTTTCATTAAAAACAACATCACGGCTCCTAATTATCTTGTTAGTTCCTAGATTCCAAAATCTGAAACCAAAATTATCTGAGCCATAGCCAATAAATGTGCACCTCATAGAATTAGCATCCAACTTCTTTCTATTTTCCTTATCAACATGCATAAAGGCTTCACAACCAAAAACTTTGAGAAAAGAGAGTTCTACCTTTTTACCTATCCATGCCTCTTCTATAATTCCACCATCCAGAGCTATAGAGGGTCCTCTGTTAATCAGGTACACTACAGTGTCAACAGCTTCTGCCCAAAACTCTAAGGGTAAACCAACATGCAATCTCATACATCTTGCACGCTCCATGATTGTTCTGTTCATCCTTTCAGTAATTCCATTCTGCTGAGGTGTCCTTGGAACCGTCCTTTGCCTACATATTCCATGCATATAACAATATCAGTTGAACTTATAACTGCAGAACTCTCCACCATTGTCAGATCTCAGGCACTTCAATCTTTTGCCTGTTTCATTCTCAACCATAGCTTTTTAAATCTTAAAAGTCTCAAATACATCAAATTTCTTCTTAATATAATAGATCCATTCCTTTCTTGTAGCATCATCTATGAACGAAACATAGTATTGTGATCCTCCAATAGAAGCTACTTGAGCCGGTCCCCACACGTCTGTGTGAACAAGCTGTAACTTATGCTTCTTCTTTGTAGACCCAGTCTTGAGAAAACTAACCCTTTTCTATTTTCCAAATACACAGTGCTCACAAAATTCTAGATCCATGCTTTTCAAATCTGAAAGCTTACCTTTAGACTTAAGAATTGACATTCCCTTCTCACTCATGTGGCCAAGCCTTGAGTGCCACAATTTTGCATCCACATCTGAAGTAGATAATATAGAAGGAGAATTGTTAGTAACACAATTACATAAATAGAGAGTACCTACTCTCTTACCTCTGGCCATAACAAGTGCACCCTTCGTCACCTTCCAAGATTCTGCTGTGAGAGTTACTGTACAACCCTCATCCCCTAACTTTCCTGCAGAAATCAAATTCCTCTTCAAGCTAAGAACATGCATCACATCTCTCAACACCCATGTGTTGCCATTCTGCATTTTCAGCTGCACTTTACCTTTGCCAATAATTTTACAAGGCTCATCATCCCCTAGATACACTATTCCAAAATCTCCATGGATATAGTCACTAAAATATTCCCTATTAGGGGTAGCATGAAAAGATGCACCAGAATCTAACACCCAAGATTCTATATTATTATGCAAAGAGAATATTAAAGCATCTTGTGTAATACCTGCAACTTTTGCTTCTTCTTTTTCTTCGTGCTGATTGTCCTCCTTAGGCTTTGACCAACAATCTCTACTTATGTGCCCCATCTTTCCACAATTCTAGCATTGTGGCTTCTTGCCATTTCTGGATTTGGATCTACCTCTCCCCTTAGACTTAGATCTTGATCTCCCTTTCTTGCTCTTCTCTTTTTGCCTTCCCCTGCTCTCAAAACTTAAAGCATTCCCAGATGTCTCTTCTGTGCTTTTCCTACGAATTTCCTCATTCAAGATAACACTAACAACATCCTCTACTTTTAAAATATTTGAAGCAGATGCAATATTACTAACTGCCATTACTAAGCTATGCCAGCTTTTAGGCAAAGAACAAAATATTAAAAGAGCTTTAATTTCATCATCAAATACAATTTTGATTGAACTTAATTGATTTACAATTCCATGGAAATCATTCAGGTGATTAGATACAGATCCACCTTCCTGCATATGCAAATTAAATAGCTGCTTCATAAGATATACCTTATTAGAAGCTGAGGGTTTTTCATACAAATTTGCTAAAGTATTCATCAACTCTACCATTGTTTTTGCCTGTGATAAATTAGATATCACAGTAGATGCTAGACTCAGTCTTATAGACCCCAGAGCCTTTCTATCAAGAACTTCCCATTCTTCATCATCCATGTCTGTGGGCTTCTTTGCAATCCCACCTAATGGTAAGTATAGATCTTTCTGATACAGATAGTCCTCTATCTGCATTCTCCAATGTTGATAATTTTTTCCATTGAACTTCTCCATTCTCAGTTTACTTTCTTCTGCCATTGCTTCTCCCACTCAAATAGAAATCCCTGCAGAAACCCCTGTGAGCAACCTGTAATCAATACACACTACACAGATCTGAACCACCTATTAGTGAACCTGAGCTTTGATACCTCTTATTGGATATCAAGCTTTAAACCTATAACCAAGGCTCTGATACCACTTGTTGGGGATCAACCAACAATATGATTACACTTATGAAAGTAATAAACCATGGAATTAAATCAGATAGATAAGTAACTAAAATCAGATAATAGAAAAGAACAAGAGATACAAGAAACCACCCTGAAAACTTGTATTAAACTCTTTACAGAAGGAATACAATTGAAGAAACTTCTTTCTTCCACACCTCTCTCAGATGCACAAGATCTCTCTCTAGATCTCTATCCCTCAAGAGCTCTCTCTCTCTCAAGTACAATCAACTCCAACTTGGATTGATACAACTCTGTACTATTCTTCAACATTCACATACAATGAACTACTACAATCACCACACAATAAGCTAAGAAGATCTAATTCTACATATAGAATTAGGAGACTTGAGCATGCACTTACAACCAACAATTAAGCCTCTTGAACAAGGGCTCTAAAAATAATCTTACTAATAATAGAGACGCGAACTTAAGACTAAGACTTAAACTCATCATGCAAACACTCAGTTTTGTCCTTGGAAATAGCATTCTAGACGCACAGGTAATTGATGCCGGTTCCTTCCTGCTTGCCTATGACCGACGCCGGCCGATCCACTGCCGACGCTGGCGTCTCTTCAACTGTACCTGACTGATGTCGATCTCTCTTGACCGACGTTGGTGACTGTGTAAACCCAAAACTGTCAAATGCGCTCATATGTGAAGCTTTTAGGCTCCACACCTTAACAATGTGTGGACCTAAAGAATATTCTGTCTCGACATAGTTGTAATGCACTTATGGACAATGATGTGTTAGCCTAGTCCCCAAACCCTAAGGGGAAGTATACAGTGTCTTATGGCTATCATGAGTCAATTTTCTAGTAGTATAAGGATAGAGGGGAAGTTCAGTGGTGGAAGAAAGTTTGGAATGGTTTCTCATGGCCAAAGTGTAACTGTTTTACAAAGACTTTAGTGTGGAATAGATGTTTGACATGGGACAATATTTAGAAGCGGGGATTTGTTGGTCCTTCGAGGTGTGTACTTTGCAATAGAGAGGAGGAAGACTCCTCTCACATTTTATTTTGCTGTCCCTTCACTCTTCAATTATGGCACTTCTGGTGGGATGCGTGGCGATGCCAGTGCATCCACACTATCTCTTTGGCATATTTTTGGTTTAGAGTGGGCCGTCCCCCTTCTTCGACTTCCTTCTTGCAGGATGCGTGGTACGCTAGCCCTATTTTCTCGCTCTCGCAAGTTTGGCTGGAAAGAAACTAGAGGATTTTTAAAGAGAAAAAATTGGTGACTCAGTAGGTCTAGAGTAGAATTAAGGGAATGATCTAGGAATCTATTGAAACAAAGAGCGGGGTTATGCTGCCAATAAAGAAAGGGGACACTGAGGTGCTGGCATGATTTGGCATAAGAGAGTTATCTCTGATCTCAGCTTGTGTCAGACATGGTACTTAGGGGTAGTGAAAAGTTCAATGGTTGGGGAAGTGGATGCCTCCACTTGTTGGGCTTTTGAAAATTAATACGGATGGGTTGTCCAGGGGCAACCTAGGGGCGGCTGGGATTGGAGGGATAGCTAGGGATTTTTTGGGATCTGTGGTTTTTATTTTCTTAGCATATCAGGGAGTGCATATGGTTAATAAGATGGAAGGTTTGGCTATCCTATATGCTTTGAGGAGAGCTTATGCTTTGGGTTGGAGGAGGGTGCTATGTGAAGCTGATTCTCAGGTCCTGATTAACTTGATCTTGGAAAGGATTTTTTTTGAAGTGAGCTCGCATTTGGCCACGATAGTGCAACAAATTTTACAGGTGAGTTCTTACATGGAGTCAGTTTCCTATGCCCACATTCCATGGGAGTGGAATAAGGCAACTGATTGTTTGGTGAAATGGGCATCAGAAGAGGGAGAAGGCTGCAAGGTGAATGAATGGGAGCAGCTGCCTGGTGATTTACGTCAGGAACTGGAACCCATTCTTGCTGGAGATATTGGTGGAGCTGAGGCTTGAGGCTGTTATTTTTGGTTTGCTTATCTTTTGGGCTGTTTGGACACTTTTGTAATCTGATGTTTTAAGTTTAATAAAGTTTTTACCCCCTTTTTAATAAAATAATAATAATAATAATAATTTAACCTTGTAAAATCCCACAAATACTAAATCAGGGTTAGTTAATCATGCAAAATTAGCTAATTAATATTAATTTTTTTTTATAGAATTATGATTTCCATAATTATCTAAAATAAAATAGTCATCTCAAATTGATGACATCATTTAATCAACATGTCAATCCCAAGTCAAATCCACATATTTCAAGGCAACCTTATGAAAATTCCATGCACGAGATAAGAGTACAAATAAAATATAATTTAAGAATCCAATCCATCCACCCCTCATTTCCAATTAAAATCAAGCCTATTATCTATAAATTCACATACTTACACATCCTAACTTCCCATATTTATTTCTCAGCCTCCCTCATTCAATGAGGAGGAGTACTCATTCTACACCATTGATCTTGAATCTAGATTATTGGCCCTTATTCATTCACAAAAACTATAAATGGGAGCTCAACCAACCATTATTGACAAGCTCACAAGCCTAACAAAGTGATACTTCTTTAAGATCCAATCATAACATTGAAGCCATATAACTATCAATCCTAGTTATCAATCTTGCAAGGGGATGTGTTACCCAATTGTATAAGCGGTCTTCACTACCACATGAAATTACATCTAAATCAATTGAGTAAATAAAAATCATAGGATCACTTTTACTTGTTGGTGAGTGAATGTATTTCTTTCTAAGCCTCTCTTTGTTTAATCATAAGTATTAAATTGTAAATTTGTTTAGCATTTATTTACTTGTTTGATTTAAGTTATAACATTGTTCGCTAATAGTTTGATTTTGTATATACATTTTAGCACACATAGTGGAACTCACAATCCCAAAAAATCATTATTTATGTTCTTTTCTTCATTTTGATTACATAGGAGTAGGGATATGATTTAGAATAAATTTGAGTTGAATTGAGTCCAAATTTTTGAAAAAATAATGTTAATCTATGTTTCCAAGTGTGTGGTAGTTTCACCATATAATTTAGTGGTTTTTCCCTAAAATTAGTGATTTCTCCCTAAAATTAGTGATTTCACCCTAGAAATTAGTGTTTTCACCCTTTTTGTTTTATTGTTCTCAATCTTCCTATCATCCTTTAGTGATTTCACCTTTTCTATCTGTCTATGTCTATTGCTCAATGATTTCACCCTATGTTTAGTGATTTCACCTTTTCTATCTATATGTGTTTGTGTGTAGTCTGGTAGTTTCACCCTATTATTTGGCTATTTTGCCTTGTTTCTTGGAAAATTCACCTTGTGTTTAACAATTTCACCTTTTCTATCTCTTTGTTGTCTATAGATAATCTTTGGAAATTTTATAATGTCTGTTAGTAGGTTTATCTAGTGTTTTAGTGATTTTTCCCTATGCATTGATGGTTGTATAGGTTATTCTACTTAACAAAGATAACCAAATCAAATTGATGACTTATTTACTGAAGGTTTTTTCCAACTAAGGGCATTTCAACCAAACTAAACACAAACTTTCAAATATTTAAAGCTGAAATTAATGTCTTGCTTAATCATCTTACATTTATCTTTCTTGTTGGCTTGTGTTTGTATAGCCTTATACTATGTATAATCTTCTCTCATGCCATAAGGTGAACTTGGGAATTAGAAACAATTTAGTTTGATCATGCCATCTTGGGTGTAGTTGTGTATGCTCTTCCCTCATGTCATAAGGTGATCTTGGGAATCATAAACAACTCTCATTATTTTATATTCATATTTTTAGGAAATTATGATTGTGATTTCATCACCTAGTGTAGAGACAAACCCTATGTTCCCACAAGGTATTTAAATTGAGGATCGACTATCTTTATTGTCTAAGTTTGGTGAACCCTTAAGTGATATGAGGTATATTTGACACAAAAACTATAAATGGGAGCTCAACCCTCCATTATTGACAAGCTCACAATCCTAACAAAGTGATACATCTTTAAGATCCTATCATAACATTGAATCCATATAACTATCAATCCTAATTATCAATCTTCTAAGGGGAGGTGTTACCCAATTGTATAAGCGGTCTTCCCTACTACATGAAATTACATCTAAATCAATTGAGTAAATAAAAATCATAGGATTACTTTTACTTGTTGGTGAGTGAATGTATTACTTTCTAAGCCTCTCTTTATTCAATCATAAGTATTTTATTGTGAATTTGTTTAGCATTTATTTACTTGTTTGATTTGAGTTATAACATTGTTTGTTAATAGTTTGATTTTGTATGTACATTTTAGCACACCTAGTGGGAATCACAATCCCACAAAATCATTATTTATATTCTTTTCTTCATATTGATTACATAGGAGTAGGGATATGATTTAGAATAATTTTGAGCTGAATTGAGTCCAAATTTCTAAAAAAATGATGTTAATCTATGTTTCCAAGTGTGTGGTAGTTTCACCCTATGGTTTAGTGGTTTTTCCCTAAAATTAGTGATTTCTCCATAAAATCAAAGATTTCACCCTAAAATCAGTGATTTCACCCTAGAAATTAGTGTTTTCACCCTTTTTGTTTTATTTTTCTCAATCTGCCTATCATCCTTTAGTGATTTCACCTTTTATATTTATCTATGTCTATTGCTCAATGATTTCACCCTATGTTTAGTGATTTCACCTTTTCTGTCTATATGTGTCTATGTGTAGTTTTTGGTAGTTTTACCCTACTCTTTGGCTATTTTGCCTTGTTTCTTGGAAAATTCACCTTGTGTTTAGCAATTTCACCTTTTCTATCTCTTTGTTGTCTATACACAATCATGTCTCTTAGTAGGTTTATCTAGTGTTTTAGTGATTTAACCCTATGCATTGATGGTTGTATAGGTTTTTCTACTTAAAAAAGACAATAAATCAAACTGCTAATTTATTTACTAAAGTTTTCTACCAACTAAAGGCATTTAAACCAAACTAAACACAAAATTTTAAATATTTAAAGTTGAAATTAACATCTTGCTTAATAATCTTACATTTATCTTTCTTGTTGGCTTGTGTTTGTATAGCCTTATACTGTGTATTCTCTTCTCTCATGCCATAAGGTGAACTTGGGAAATAGAAACAATCTACGTTAATCATGTCATCCTGGGTGTAGTTGTGTATGCTCTTCCCTCGTGTCATAAGGTGATCTTGGGAATCATAAACAACTCTCATCATTTTATTTTCATATTTTTAGGACCTTGTGATTTTGATTTCATCACCTAGTGTAGAGATAAACTTTGTGTTCCCACGAGGTATTTAAATTAAGGATCGACTATCTTTATTCTCTAAATTTGGTAAACCCTCAAGTGATATGAGGTATATTTAACCACCAATACCTAGGGTTTAGACAACCCCATCGAGGCTATATTTACCAGTAACAATCTAATGATAGTGATGAATAGAGTACAACAAGATTGGGATTTGAATCTCTTGAGCATGCCTATGACTCTTCATATTCCATGAATTAGGCCTCAATTTACTGAAAGGTATATATATGGTGCACCTAGAGAGCATGTTTATCCCATATTGATACCTATTAAATGTACATAAAATAGTGGTGTACGTAAAACAACATTCGTAAAATTTCTCACCATATACCTATCATATTCTAGGGTAGATCAGTGGGCCACTAGCTGGTTACACACCCACTTAAATAATATAGGTTTGTATTATATGCTTTAATCCCCCCGACCCCATATTATAAAACAATACTAGACCTTATCTAAAATAAAACCAAATAAAAAAATAAAAGTCCAAAATTAAACCAATCTAACAAGTCAAACATATAAAATAAATTAAGTCAAACTAATTCAAACATATAAAAACATCCAAGTCAAAGTTAAGCAAGCCAAGTCAATCCAAATCTAAATATAATTTGAGTTAAACAAATTAATTCAACTAGATCCGACTAAATTCAAGTAGTCCACATAAAAAAAAATTGGTCCTATTCAAATCAAACAAATCCAAAACTTTTAGGGTCAAATCCAATTAGGTTACTAAACCAATCTAATTTAACATCTAATCAACACATCCAATTAGTCTTCTTGACTATGTCTAAGAAATATCCAAATTTCTAAGTCAAATCCAAATCCTATTTCCAAATCAAATATGGCTTATGTTTAAGTCACATCCAAATCCAAATCCAAATCCAATCAAATAGTTGAACTAATTAAGCTTAAATCACATCAATCCAAATCAAATCTAACATCCATGTCATATTTTACTGGGAGTTGAGATGGAAACAACACATCGACTAATATGAACTTTGGAAACAATCCATATACCTTTTAAAAAAAAATTGTGGTCATAATAATAGTGATGCTTGATCCGTAAACCTAGGTTTATCTCTCAGACAATTTTTTTTTCTATAAATGGATACTAAAATATCTCAATTCCTTAGTTAAATATAATTGGTGAAGAAATCTAAGATTAAGTGAAAGTAATCAGAGAACTTTATAAACTCATTTCTCACATATAAATTCTGATTTGGTGTCATATTAAACTTTCCCATAATTTATATAGTACTTCATTAATTCATCTGTAACTGAATTAAAAAGGAAACATAGAATAATTGAAATGAAAAGTGACACCAGAATTGATAATAGATTTCACCCATTATTTGGACTACGTCTTTGGGTTGCTTAACTGCAATCTAATCCATTATAAAAGATGTAAATATACATTTAACAATATATATTGGAAATGGATTTTTGAGAACCTGTAATTAATGCTAAACCTTGATTGTGTAGACTCTAATTTATACAACAAATGTACTTCTTCATCAACAACATCTATCTCTGTGAATATGAACATATTATCCATTCAAAGTATTTGTAAAACTCTAAAAAATGGGCAATGAATAAATAGGAGTACCTCTGGTTCTCATAGACTTGTATCTCCTGATAATAACCTTGTAACTATTTACATCCCTCCATAGCCATTAACTTTATAGAATAGAGGCAATAAAAATTACAGTCATGGATCTCTCTATATGTTAATATAAAGGCACACAATACATTATTCCTTGTCTATCACCACATAATAAAATAAATTAATTTGACTCTGATCCATTCAGTAACAATCCTTCATCAGTGGTACCTTGGTCTCATTTCTATGAACCTAGGTATTTTTCTCCAACTAAGAGTAGATTAAAAAAATATTAATAAAAATGGCCATAATATATCATAGGAGTGTCTCTATATTCTATAAAACTATCAACTCCCTTAAAAATCTCACATTATCATTCCTCAAGACACACACACACACACACACACACACACACACACACACACACACACACACACACACACACACACACACACACACACACACACACACACACACACACACACACACACACACACACACACGTGCACATGCGTGTGCGCGCACACACATGCTTACATGCATGCGCACACACACACACATCCTTTGCTCATGGTTCAAAATACATCTAAGAGATGAAATTAACCTTTAGGACTATATACACCAATAAAATAGACATTATATATAAATATATCTTCTAGAGTCAAAGACTATGTTCTACACAAGCTTTGATCCAAATAGAATAATATGCAAAACATAGGGTCTATCAATATACAGTCTTAGTTATTATATCAATCAACCATGAATAGATTAAACAAAATCACTACTTATCATGGGTCAACAAAATTTAAGATAGGTGATTCAATTAATGGATCAACTCATTCTTAGGCTTGACTCACCCTTAGGGGCTTGGCTCTCCTTCCTAACTTGGGTCTACACTATATAAATACAATCATACCTGATATTGTCCATTCTAGATTGTATCCTTCCTAGAATCACTTGGGGTTGTTTGGTAGAGATTCAACCATTTGATCAAAAAAATTGATGCCTCTTCTTTCCTAGGTTTGACTCAAATCAATTGACAATTATATATTTATTGTATATCCTTTAAGACCAAATCTATATAACAAAAGGAAAAATGCCTTTTCACTAATAGATATATATATATCCACCCATGGCCTTAAAAATACATGTCTATTCATGTCTCGAATTTGGTATACCAATCCCATGGTTGAAATCCATACACAGATGAAAGAAACCTCCTTGTGATACCTACTATCAGTGTTAATGGATTCTTTCCCATGGGTTAAAGACTTTTATCAAACAATGAGTGTTTAATATGGAAGAATCATGTGCTCCCTATGGTTCACCATCTCTCCCCTAACTCAACTTCCTCTTTGACCCATAATAGTTCTATTTCATAGACCAAAATGTTTGTATTCATGATGGTGTGAAGAAGATATTTGGTCCCATCAACCTATATCTAAGGTATTCATCAAATCCTACACCCTTAGCCCAAAAAATTTCATGGCTCCATAGGCCCTAAAAATGCATATATGTTTTCTCTACTTGACTATAGCTTGAGCCTTCTAATCAATGTCTCCTTTCCATTACCAGATCCTTCTCATATAATTTGGGATTGTGTTTAAATGATGTTATTTTCCCCTTATGAACATTTTGATGAGCTCTTAAAAATAACAAACAAACCCACTTTTCTTAGCAAGCATTTCACCAAAATTATTTGCTCTAGGCTGTGGTCTAACATCTTAGCCTCATCATTTTTTGTAAGTGGTTCACTCCTCCAATCTTGGAAAGGATTACTTTGTGGGAATTTAATCCCATATTCACTAGATGTAACTTCAATAAAGCCTTTAATTAGGCTTTTGTTACAATATAAACACATGGTTGTGACCACATATCATGAACCTTTTATTTCTAAGAATCTTGAAGCTCATTTTAAATGCTAAGTTAGACTTTAAGTTGGTTATGAGTTTAGTTTTGAAGATGTGGTTGTTGAAATCACATGTTGAGTTAGGATGATGAACTTGGCATGTAAAAAGTGACTTAGAAAATAGAAAGGATGTGGTGGTAGGCCACATGGTGGCATGAAGACCCACCACATGGACCTTTCCTAAACACTCCTCATTTTATCATGTATCAAAATCCAAAATCACCAAAATAATACATGGTTCACTATAGTGTAATTATGAAATTAAAAACACTATTACCATATATAGTGATAGAGTTACCCTCTATTATAAAAGTGGGCTCCACCAGATATGGTCTCCATAGCTAGCCTTTTATAAACTAATGAGAGGTGATGATGAGGATCAATGAATAAAAATTCTCTAGATCAATGCTAGCCAAAGTGAATATGATAATGAAACCTTCAATGATTGGCTCAAAATTGATCAAGGAAGAGCTCATCTTGAATAACATCTCCTAAAAAATAAATATGAACCTTTTTTACAGATACTAAAGTTAGGTGTTTTATTACCAATTGGATATACCCTAGAACATGTGATGTATCTCATTCACACCCAAGACCAGAATGTTAGAGGTTAAGATAGAACTACCTCTAGTCATCATGCATATCAATAACATGATAATACTAGAAACCCCATCTTGATCCTGAATATGCTAGCAAAAGAAAATCATCTCAAGTAGAGTAAACCCATTGAGACACAAATAATGTTGTTATTAAATAAATTAAAAAATTTATCCAAATGATTTCTACTTTGGCTTCCAATTTCAACTCTACCTAACTGAATAACTAGGAGCATCCCAGCTAAAAATAATAAACTAATACCAATCCAAACTCTAGAAGGACGCAACCTAGTAACCAAATTCCTTGAAGGCCTAAATCGAGTAACCATCTCTATGTGCCCCTCAAATCCAACCGTAATTAACACTCATCCAAAAATTATCCTACATTAACACCACCTCAAGGTACTCCATCTACTTAGGAGTGATGATAAATGAAAGATAATCTTCAAAGACTACAGGTAGGAGGCTAAGGAAATAAAAACAAGTTTGAATAAATTTTTCCCTATCCATTCAATAAGATCATTTTAAAAATCCCCTTTCTAGCTCATTTCGAGCCACCAAAGTTTGATAAATACAAAGAAAAGGGCAACCCAAGAGAGCATGTCAAATAATTCTTCATGGCATACCAATAAGTTACTTATAGTGACATATTTTTTCTTATATTTATCCATACAATCTTAGGTGGAAAATCCCTTGAATGGTTTTTGCATTTTTCGAAGGGCCAATCACATCTTTTGCTAACTTTCTAGAATGATTTATGTGACATTTTTTATACAATAAGGAATATGAGCTAACCATGATGGATATGTGTAACAAAAAAATTGAAATGGGGAAATTTTCTCATCTTTCTTGTAGTGATGACAAACTAATAGATTTCCCTATTAAATTCCTAAAAAAATTAATCAGTAAAAATCTTTGTTACAAATCTAAATCAAGAAATGGAATTCTATGTGAAATTACATTGTGCAAACATATTTGACAAAATCATAGAAAAAGGTGTGAAAATAGAAAAAATATTTGTTGCAAAGGTTTTGTTAAAAACTGTTTTCTAAGGATTCTCCTAATCCAAACCAAGCACAAACTCAAAAACTAAATTATTCATCCAAAAAAAGAATGTGGTTGGAGATGGAGTAAATGCGTCTAAATATGTATATAATGTCTAGAAAATCCCAAAAATTACTCTCTAAGTAGCTCCACCTAAATAATAATATTGATGAAATAATTACACACTACTTTTGGAACCTTTGGAGGTCATCATTCAAAAATTAATTTCAGCTCATATGATCATATTCCTATTGACAAAGTCATTCGATGGAAATTAACCAAAACCTAAATAGATATATATTATTGACTATTATTGATATATATATATATATATATATATATATATATATATATATATATATATATATATATATATATATATATATATGTATGTATTATTACCAAAGTCATTCCATATAATATTACCATCTCAAAATATATAGTCATTAACTATGGAGTAAACAACTTCACAATCATCCCATCCATCAGAAGAATATGTAGATCATCAGAAGAATCCATGTAGAAGAATAGGCATAAGAGGAACTAGATGAGTGACTGGAATGACTGAAGTGATCAATAATTTTTGCTTTTGTCTTCTATTGATGTTGAGAGGACCTCATTTTGGAGGGGTACTCTGTAGAGAGGTATCTTATGCCACCATAATTGTAGCATATTCTCTCACATCCACTATAACTAGAGGAAAAATAGCCACATGAAGAAGAATGCATGTGCTTGTGCTTGTGTCCATGTGAATGTGTGTGGTGATGCTTATGTTTTTGAGAACTAGAGTGATGTATGTGCTTTGGAGAACCAGAATGATCCTTATGTCTAGAATGATGCTTATGTCTAGAAGTGTGCCTTAGAGAATTTCTATCTCTGAAAGTGATTCAAAGAATGTTTTTTATTATGTTTATACAATGGATTACCTATTTTGGTACAGTGGGCCTCTTTAGTTGGTTTTTTTTCTTCTTTGCAAATTGTCACTCAATTTGAGTGAGAAACTCATAAATGAAATCAAAAGTAATTTTTTAAAGCTTATCACTAAGCTGTAACATTTCTAGAAAGTTCCCATAGCTAGGGATAAGGACATTAAAAACAATATAAATGAGTATTTCATCATCAATTTTCCCACTATTAGTGCTATAATCTTGTTTCAAATTATTAATTCGTGACACATATTCTAAAACATATTCATCATCTATTATTTTAGTGTTGAGCAACTACATAAGTAGATCAATTTTCTTGTGAGTAGCTTATTTATCATATAAGTCCTTTAGAGCTTTCCATGATTTCTAAGCTTCAAACGTGATGGCTTCTATGTGAATTATAACTTATGCACAGCAAGTTGATTTCAATAAAGCAAGGGCATGCTTGTCACATTTATGAAATTCTTGAAAGGTTTGTGGCATCAGTGGGCAATGCTTATTGATTTTCAACTACTTCCCACAAGTATTTGAATATTAATGTATTTTTCATGTTCATTGACCCTTCTTTATAATTTTTAGGAGTTAAGCATCCATTTTAAAAAATCAAGCTCATAATTTTAGCCATGGTATGAAATAAAAAAATACGACATGCTATCAAGGTTTTACCTTTACCTTAAAAATAGCTTCTGATTATAGGAGATACTTAGGACTTGTAAAAAAAAATATTACACCCTTATTTATCCATTACAACTTGTCTTTTCATTTTTTGTTATCCTTATAATTTCATTTGTACAAAAATAACATAAAAAAAATGATCAAAAATACATCAATGGGTTTTGAACCCCTGACCTTTCATTGGGCAAGTGACAAACAAAATAGAACTAACCAATATTTCCTTAAATCAATTTGAAATAAAAAAAGGTAAGAAAAGTTAATTTATCTTAGTTTTTGGGATGAAAAACAAAAAAAATACTAGTAAAACTTTTATCAAATATTTACTCTCAACCAATTTTATCTTTTCCTTTGCTAGGCCCACTTTAACATTTGAGAGGAAAATATTAGGGTTTTAATAATTTTCCTTTTTGGTCATCCACACCTCTTTCCTAGTTTACAGGTACTTTTAAAATCTATAATAAGACAATTGTTGTGTGCAAATTAAAAATGGATGTAATATTTAGTTATGATTTGTTATATACCAAATATATATATATATATATATATATATATATATATATATATATATATATATATATATATATATATATTTTATATTACAGTTGTACTATCTTCTACTGCTTGTGCCCATGAAACATCAAAACAATTTCAAAATGTCTTGCAGATGATATTATCAATGCTGCTAAGGGATCTTCAAGAAAATTACTTAGTGAAAATTAATGTAGTCAAAGCATCATATTTATTTTCCTTTTATTATTGAAAATATTTTTACAAACCTTCTTTTAAATGCCATAGTTTCAACCACTATTCTGCTTTGTAGAGGTACTTACAATCTACAAATGGAAAAACAACTCTCTAATCCTTCATCCCTTTTCACCAAGAACATTATGTGTATAAGTAGCATGAAGGATGATTTTTATCTGCATAGGTGTCACACCAACCTCTACACCTGAATATCCATCCTCTGTAATCTTATTTCAACTGAGATCTGATACCACTGATAGCTAGAACAAATTGGAGGAATAGACACGAAATAATATTTAGGAAATTCAAAGTAAAATAATATCTTATTTTTGTATAATAGGCAAGCTATAAAGGCTTGCATATGAACAAGTTGGATATAAAACCATCTAGCGGGTACCAAAAAACTAAAAATAAATAAATCAAACTAATTAAAAACAACTTTGGATCATCAATGATCCAAACAATATTCAAGACCCATTCCCTAAACATGAGTAGGATAATTTATAATAGAATCAATATTAAGATCAAAGTTAAAATTAGGGTTAAAATAAAATATCCTCCTTGGGTGTCTCTAGATTCATGTCATTGACATCATTCCCTCTACTCTACATTAATGCATCAAGTTCTCACACTCTTGTATGGAGATAATAATCCCTGATGACCTGAATTGATATCAATATTATAAAATTTTGGAAGTGCAATAACATAGAATTAGATGTTGTCTTATTAAAAATCATGTCTTTAACAAGGATAATCATGCAGCATCCAAAGCTTTCAAATTCCTTCCTACATCCATCCATATATTCTACCATCCACATCCAACAATCCACCTCCTCAAAATTCCTCACATTTCAAAATCATATATCAAGGTTATGGGGAATATGAAATAAAAAATTATTTACATATAACAAAGCTCCCTAATTCGCTAAAAATTTGTGGCAGACCCACCATGTATTGGTAGAATAAATCATATTCATATAAAGTTAGTTCCCTCTCCTCTGTCAAGAATGGTCTCCTAGATAATGAACAAATGAAAATTTATGGTCATTACTAGTTATATAGTGATGGTTTAACCTCATGTTACTAGATAAAAAACCCAATCCTTAATAAAATACATGAAAATATGTACTACAAGTGTAAAGGATTAACAAACAAGGGATTTTTGAGCATATCCCCATGGTGAGCATAAATTGTTTCACAACATCACATATAAAGCACTTGGGGGGTGACCCTGATGATATCATTAGTGATAGTACTATGATGTCTAATGATGACTCTCTTAGTAATGACATAAATAAATTTTATAGCTTCTAAAATGAGCTCTCTAAAACTAATATTTTTGATGAATTTGTCATCCTTACTATCCACTTAAACCTCAAATACCTAAACCTTATAGACTGGGACCAATAAGACCATATATATTTAGATGTATTTTTTGATGATGAAGTTATCAATTTTTTTTTGAGGCTTTGAGATAGTCTCCCATTGGGTGATCATAAAAAGGATTTGAAATAAATCTTGATACAACTACCTACTTTTGGTATCAATAAGATTTCCTCAATAAAAAAATAAAAACTCAATGTTCCTTGGCAAAAACCTCTTTGAGGAACTATCAGATAATCATAAAAGTAAAATTAAAGATGTGTTGATTGGTTAAAACCTCCCTGAGGCACCAATGGATAGGGAATTTAAATTTACCCATGAGTGGGAATAACATCCTAACAATCCTAATATCATAAAAATTAGAGAAAATAACATCCATCTGAACAAGAAACATATGAGAAACTAGTAATGGAATTTGTAGGTACATTCATGTGGCTGCTACATGAAATGAATGACTTATATTCATCATTTATGGGAGAGTTCTATGAGACTTTATAGCCACAATATAATGAATAATTACACCTTTAAAATATTGTTCCTCATTGCTTATGGAAGATGTTGGCAATGTTTTAATTGATGTCAAAGGTAATTACAAAGTGGTGATGTCATTAATGAAGTGACAAGAAGGCCTTGTGTGCTTGATAAGTGATCCTTGTGATTGAGTTATCTTGATAAATAGAGAATGATATTAAAATATTTTGACATGTTTTAAAGAGTTTTAAGATGATTTATAAGATACATGAGTGGTCTTGTAGAAGCTCAAGATGGTTTGGTAACAGGAAGGCTTTGAGCATGGAATATCTATGCAAGAAGGAACAAGCTTGATAACTTGATTGAGGCAAGAATAATGTGACTTGTGTGAACATTGATGGAATATTTAGATAATGGAATGAGTGAATATGACATGTTGATGATGATTTGATATTATTACAAGAAGGTTCCAACTACTTTCAAAGACCAAGCATAACTGCTGGTTTTAGACCTAATGTGCATGGAAACCTAGTGAGGTCCAAATGGAGGGTCAAGTTGAGTTTTTTAGGTGTTTAATCCCATGAAATAATTGAATGATTTTGAAAATGTGGGTCAAATGTGTTTAATAATTTTTAGGTCTTGAGGAGGAAGACAAAGTAATATATCACGTTGAAAAGTTTCCTACGTATGCAAAATGAAGGTTTCCATGCTCGAAAAGGAGGTTAAGATGCTCATTGGAATATGGAGAGATTTCATGGTGACCTATTAATTTTTTTAAATGTTTTTCATGATTCTAATAAGTATTTTCCATAATTTTTTAGTGGTTTGAGGTATAGATCTTTATGAACATTAGTTAAGAATGTAAACTGGTCAAAACCCTCTTGTGAACCCTCATAATAGAGTGATTGAAAATATATGAAATGTTATTAATAATAATATATTTTAAAGTAAATTTTGTTTATTTTATAATGTATATGAATCCTCTAGGCATTCGCTAGTGGTTTTGGTTTGTCAGTGTAGTAAGCAGAAGGTACATAAATATGCTTATTTCTAATAATTTTATTATTACAAGCAAGGTTGACTAAGTCAATACATATAAGTTGGTGAGTATTTAAGGCAAATAATTTTTATTGAGGCCCATGGATTTATTTTTGAAATATATATTCTTTGTGTCAATCATCTTGATAAATCAAGATGTCATATCGCTAGACTGTAGATAGTGAAAATAATGACAAATAACCATGCATAGTGAAAAAGTGTTTAGGGAAGAGTTATAAGTGAGTAGGGATGAATCAAATGGTTTGGGGTATTATTTAAATACCTATTACTTATAATATTTTTTTTGTAAGTTGTTTTGATGCCTATACACAAGCTAAAAGGTGCTCACAAATTGACTTGTCTATGTAAGACAAGACAATGAAACCCATGACAATGAGAATGATCTGTAGGAGAAAAGTTACCATTAAAGAATATGAATTTTGTGTTTGAGTATTATATAATAATGTAGTATGAAATTTTAAATTAATTATAATATATTTCAATTGTTTCCTCAGGTGTGAGAAGTCATGTTCAACATGATTGTGTTTTGAGTCAAATTGACTACTCCAGGTGTGATAGGGAAAGTGATGTGTTTGAGCCCTTATGACAAGAGGTGATGAATATAATTAACATATTTATGTTGTTTTATATATAATTATTCTATTATATATTTTTTTAATCTATATAAATAATTTTAGGTGTTGAGATGAGGAATCCAAAAGGGCTTGTCTAACTATGTATGCACAGTGTGAGAGGGATCTAAGAGATTGGTCTGTAAGACCAATAAATGATGCTAGAACAAGATAAATAACTATTATATTTTGATATATAATAATTAAATGACCTATAAATTTTAATAATATATATTTTAATCACTCTTAAAATTTTTAAACATGAACATTTACATGACTGTACTTTGATTGTGTTTGACCAGTCTAAGTGGTCCTATTACAGAGGTGTTTTTGGATGCTTAGAGATTGAGTGGTGATGTAAAATGGAAATGGTAATGTTATTATGGTCATTAATGATCTATTTATTTTATTTTCTAGGTGTTTGGTTGATAAAATAAATTGTATGCCTCAATTCTAGAAGATAGACTTTTCTATGTTTTAAGGCCTAATGGCGAGTAGGCTAGAAGGCTTGGTTCAAGTGGGGAGTTGGATTTAAAGGTGTAATGGACCTATGTGAGAGTGATAAAGGGTATATTGGAGTCAGGTTTTTTGTTTTTAATTTATTTTTAAATGTTTAAGGTGGTGCAAGAGGTCACAAGTGTAATGTGTGGGCGTGAAGGCTTATTTACTTTAGGTCTAAACTAGGCCTAATGGAGAATTTGGGTCTTAAGGATAATGGAAAGCCTATGGAGTATTTTTCTCAAAAATTTAACATGTATTTTTACCTATGTTATGTGATTAAATTTTGTAAAGTATCTTGGCTGACCAAGATAGGTTAGATGAATAAGTGTGGTATAAAGGCAAGGCCTAATTGACCTATTTGGACTAGTTGTGAGTGTGTGAACTTAAGCGAAGGAGAGAACCTTTGAAAGAGAAGGATATAGTAATTAAGTAAAATTATAGGGTGAAATATTATTATTCATGAAAATATAATAAATTTATTAAGGTATATACATAGGTCATTGGACCTAATGAGCCTAAAAGAGGCATATTGAGCGAAGGAGCCTAAGTGGCTTGTATGAGGTAGAGAGGCAGGTTTGTAGGAGTTAGAGTGATATAAGTACATAATTATGTGTTTTATACATTGTATCAGATGTGGATATAATTTTTAATGTGATTTATTTGGTGCTTGATCATCTAGGGGGTTATAGCCTCCTTGCTAGTTGGTGCTAGCTAAAGGTCAAGTGGGTGCTTGACTAAATTGAGGGGTGGGTGCTCCTTGATCAGTTGTTTCTGGTATAAATTGAATATTTTAATTATAATACATTAGTAAATGTGATTGGTTTTTTTTTAATCCCCTAATAGGGTTTCCCACATAATCTCTTGTGTTATCTTATGATGTGCTAATATGGTTATTTCTATATGCATTGTTTGATCTTATGTGAATGTATGCTTCATGGAATGATAAATGGAATTGAATATAAGATATTGTATACTAAACCAACCCACTTATAATTATATAATTCCAATAATTGGTATCAAATCCATACCTTTGGAGGAGACTTGATAGCCTATAAGTGATCCTAAGTAGCTTAAAGTGTAATGAGGATAATGTTCATCTTGTTTGTAGTGATGGATAAGTTTGTGAACATCATGGTTGAGGTATTCATAAAAGTATAAATGATGGTGTTTTAAATGTTGAATAATAATTAATATATTTAAGCTAAGTCCAAGATCAAACTTGAGTTGATAAATAAAAGGACCTTGAAGACATGTTGAAGGATAGTCCTATTTGTTTTAGGTCTCCATGAGACCTAATGAGGGTATGAGAGATATTGGAGATTTATAAGTAAAAGTGAATGATTTGTGGATAAAAATACATGGATGTGTTACTTATATTCATAAGGTTAATGTTAATTCTTTTAGAAAATTTGAAAGTATCCATGTTGGTGTGATCAGTCAAAGTTGCTTTGACTGGGTTTTGGTGCTTGTTGACAATTATGAGTGACCAACTTGTAGTGTTATTTTTAAGCCTATGGAACCTAAAATAAGTTGTATAATGTATATGATTATTTTATTTAGATATTTATATTTCCATTCATATGTGGATTATGCCTAGACTAAGTGTATTTAGGTTGTTTGAGCTTTGTCTTTGAAGGCTGGGTTTTGAGGTTCTTGGTAGGTCTAAGTGAGCATTTGAAAGTGATGAGTTGGAGGTATTATGATTTTTTTTGGAGTGTATGAAGGTAATTTAAGTTAATTTTATGTCTTTAAGGTTCCAACCATGTAATATAGTCATATGTCTATGTGGAATATTTGAGTGTTTGCTTCAGATATATGAAGAAAGTGTTTCTAGGCTACTTAGGCCTAATAGGCCTTTTAAGGAATAATGAAGGTTTCAAATTATGAGTGAATTATTTTATGTTTATTAATCATGGATACATACTAATAAAATAGATAAAAAAAATATATTACAAGGTTTGGTTCATTGATAAATATTTTAAAGTGTACATTTGTACAAGAAAAACTCCATAGAAGTTGATTGTGTCTCAACGTCCTCTGAATGGTAGAATAGTGTTAAATTGTAGAGTTGTTTGGTGTTTATAGAAGCTAAAAATGATTTATAAAGGTGTATAGATATTTTATTTATATATTTTAGTTCTTTTATATACTCTCTATATGATAATATTGTTGCTTAAAATGAATAACAAGTTCTAAAGGTGAAAGACAGTGTAATGAGGGTTTGGTTTCAACAAACCCTAAGGAGATTTTTCTTGGTGAAGATGGGCTTGTGTTGGATTCTAAATCTCAATGACATTTTTTTGGATAATATGAAATTTTTATTATAATGGTTTTCATGATTGTGATACTTGTTTTAATGCATAATGGAGGTCTTAGTTGTCAAGATTTGAATAGGGGTATGAAAGTTGAAGATTAGTCTTTTAAGACAAATACCATTATGGTAAAGAGATGTTGTTCATATGTTTGAAAGATTAGAGGTGATTTTATAATGATGTTATCATGTTTTTTAGATTTTATTTGCATATATAAAGATGTTAAAGTGTATCAGAGGTTCCTAAAAGTGAATAAGGTCTCTCAGACCAAGTATTGACTGCATGTTGTCTGTAAGAGTGCTTGGTAGTGTTTTGAGTCTTGATGGCTTGTAAAGCATGAGGTTGAGTAGTTGATGTTGTGAGGACCTTATGGAAGTTGTTATAACTTATGTGAGGTGGTATTTTTGGGTCACTAAGGGATCTAAAGTGTAAGATTCAAAATAATGGAATGGAGTTTTAGGAATATTGACAAATATAAATGCTTATTGTGATTCAAGAAGATGAATGGTTATATGAGAGGTATAATGACCTAAATATCATTGCATACATATAATAATTTTGTTTTTATCTTTTTTTAAGATCATAAATAATATAGGTTGTGTTAAGTTTAGTTGTCTATTGTCTTGAGAATCATATGGGAACTATTCATGATGATCTCAGATGTTCAAGTTGACTAAGAAGTAGAGTTGAGCCTAATATGGAAAGGAAAAATGTATATAAAGTTATATACATGCCTAATGGTTGATATGTTCTATTTAAATTTGCCATTAGCTATATCAAGCATCAATGACTTGAGGAGTTTATTTTAAGTTCTAAATATCTTGTTTAAAGGTAAGCAAATAAGTTTTTGTGTTTGTTATAATAGATTGGTATGTAGTTTCAAGATGACATGATCTAGATGGAGCATGGAGTTAGGGGGAGATGACTCAATGTGTTGAAAAACTTGATAAAAATATTGTAGGGATAAAGGGGGAGTTTTATAAGTGGTTAGGTCCTAGGATTAGAGGACTGTGTAGATGAACATGAAAGGATTATATGTCCACTTTATCATTAATGGAAAAGGGGGAGAAGGAGAAGAAGAGGTTACCATCAATGTTAAATGGGGAGATTATTGGTAGTGTTGTCATTAATGTCAAAGGTAATGACAAAGTAGTGTCATTGATAAAGTGACAAGAAGACTTTATGTGCTTGATAGGTGATCCTTATGGTTGAGTTGTCTTGATCAATGGAGAATGATATGACAAGCTTGTGAGATGTTTCCACCTTCTATCCAAAGCAACACTCCCAGGTTGAATGGCTAAATGGGTCATGATAGTCAGTGAATTTTATATCAAGTATGTTAATAAAAATTAATAAAAGGGTAGGTACCTGTAAATTAGATAATCCCCACTGTCTAATTAATATCCATTAATCATCAATTTTCTTGATGAATCTATCTTATCTCTTGATGAGTTCAAAAAGTGGACAACATATTTTGATGGATATCTTAAATCATATTTCTTAAGATTAGACATCATGTTTTTGACACTAGAAGGTGAACTTATCCCTAAGGATTTTCACATTGGTTTCCTATGTACCAATATTACATAGTATGAGGCCCTCATTACAACACCTTAGATAAATATCCAATGGAAAATTAATTAATTATCAGTCTTTGGTGATTCATAGTTAATCATCAACTAGGTTAATAAGCATTATCAAACTAAGGATGATAAAATTGTGCCATAAAAGACCATGGTGGATAGCCTAAATAATATTATGCATAAATTCAGCTTGAAAAGGCACCACATGCCAAAAATAGGCCAACATATGAGATGGAAAATATTGGGTCACTTTTAAAAATGTCCTTAGATGTTCAAAAATATCAATTCTTGATAGAATAATTCATCATACCAAAATATGATCATTTGGACTTTGAGATGGTATGCAAGATTATTGGTCCCAATTCAACATGGTATCAAAATATCTACATGTATCTCCATGATCACATCCTTCTTGCTAACATAATTCACCATGGTATCATGATATCTACATGTATCTCCATGATCACATCCTTCTTGTTAACATATCATGAGCCCACCAAAAATCCTTTATAAAAAAACACTTCCCATTATATCCTTCTTGGCAGGACATTCTATTATAGATGCTATGATGAAACTTTACTACATTATTTAAATTTAGAAGAGGCTGATTTGGACATAAAATATGTTCATGATGGGATCTATGGGGCACACACTAGTAGAATAGACATTGCCAAGAAACTTATTTACATGAGGTATTATTACCCAACCATGGAATCAAATTACTAAAAATATGTCAATAAGTGTGTTCCTTCCTTCCATCCATATCCATATCCATCACACTCCTATCCATTCCTCTCTTCCCTTTTGACCTTCGATATGACATATAGGTGTAATGCTATAAATTGGAATAAGAAATAAAAATGAAAGCAACAATTTAGGTCAATCTAAAACCACATAAACTACTTCAATCTATAACTGACAAATGCTAATTGAATAAATGAAGTAAATGGATAAAAAACAACACAATGAAATACACAATTATCCTCAAAAAATTTAGTCCAAAATTTCTTCCTTACCAAGATTTAATGAGTGCAAATGATAAGTTGAATGCTTATTTATTGCTCTTTAATGTTGGATTGATTGATTATGGATTCAAGATTTACAACAATGGTGGATGTATGATTACTTGACAAGAGATTTGAGATCAAGTGGTAGCAACATAGCATCAAAATCCTTAGTTTTACAAATATTGGAGATTGCATGGAGATGCATGTACTTATATAAAAGGTGGTGAGGTGAATCAATGGCTATATTTTATCCATGGGGGATAAAGATGGAGGTCAGAGAATTATTCTAAGAATTTAAAATTCTTAGAGAAGTCTAGAATGGGATTATTGTGGGGTTCTAGGAGGTTTAGAGGATTATAGAGCCTCTTAAGGATAAAAAATGTGATTTGGTGGGTGATTAGAAGAGGGATTAGTAGGATATGAAGTGGGGGTAGTTGGTGGTAGGTGACGAATGTATTTTAAATTATAAAATATTGTGTAAGTAGAAGTTAGTGATAAATAAAGTGTGATTAATAAAATTAATTGGAATGTAAGATGGATTAAGGTTAATATATGATGTATGAAATGCAATAGGGATGTTAGTATTACTATGGAGGTGATATTAGTTAGCAATTAGTAATGATATTTAATAGTGGATAATGGATCGAGTTAATTTGGATGTATACATTTCCCCCTCTTTGAAAGGGCAATGTGATTTGAATAAGTAATGATGTTTGAAATAAGTGAGAGGATAGGTGAATTAGTGAGTTAGTATGAGTTAATATGGTTGATTCCCCCTTGATGGGTCATGTGGTGAGGAATGAGGTAGATGGCCACTCACAAATAAATAATGGGTGGGATGTGTGAGGAGGAAAAAGAGGGGTTTATTTACAATGAATGTGATGGATGTGAATGGTAGTAATAAAGAATAAGATTGACATTAATAATGAGTTAAAAATTGATGATAACCCTATTAAAAACATATGTCATGGAGAAAAGTTAATGATGTAACAACTTTAGATGTGCCCAAAATGGGAAGAAGCCATAATGAGATGATGATAAATGGATGAAAGCTTTAGACATATCCCAAGAAAGGGTGTATGCTAGGATAATATTGGACACGATGGGATGTTGATTTGATAAGAATGATACTTGATAGGTTTTAACTTAAAGTGTATGACAAATGATAATAACAATAAGTTTTGGGGTGAAAATAGAGAATTTGAGTGACTAGGGGAGAACAAGGAAGAAATGATTAGGGTGTTTGAGTTGTCTTTGGCCACCTCAAATGACAAAGTACTATATACATAGTCTTAAAAGAGCTCAGGTTATTGGAGCTCTCCAAAAATAAGTAAGATGATAAATTTGGACAAAAATGAATAAGATAGATGTTGTGACTGAGGTCAATTATTATAGGGATAGAATGATGAGAGAGATCAATGAGTTAGTAGGTTATTTAGGAAAGATTTGGTTTCAATGAAGATAGGAGGAAATTATTATGATAAATTAATGAGAGAAGTTAGGGGTTAAAAATGGGGGGTAAATAAAAATGGGAGAGGTAAAAGCTAGGAATTTTTACCCTAGCCTATTGTAAATTTGAGATCTGGTCCGTGAGAGAAATAAAGGAGAAACGGTTGGTATCCCACAAGATCAGCGCCAAAGAGAGAGGGTTTAGGATTAGCAAAGACCAATCGACTATGGGGACCCAATAATTACCCTTGAATTAAGTGATTTTTTCATTTTAATAGGTTTATTAGGGTAGTTTTGAAATTTTAGTGAAGCCACATTTTACATGCAATGACTTCATGATCATAAAGTGCAACTTCACATTTAGAAAATGTGAATTTTATAAGGTTAGCAGATTAATGATATACACAAATTCATAACTAGAGTTTTAGATTCAATAGGGAGAAACACATATCTATGAAAGTTATATCTAGATTCACAAAAGGCTTCAAATGTGAACCCATGTTTTGTGAAACACAAGTTTGAAAGATAAATGTGACTTCACCTTTGTAAAATGTGATTTCACAGTATGACCAAAAAGTGATGCCATAAAAAGTGGAATGCAATTTTTAATTTGAAAAAGTTGATTTTGTGAATATAAGAGAAAGTTTTGAAAATAGAAGGCATTTTAAAATTGAAAGAGCAGTTGAGAGAAGATAAGAGACTAAGAAGAGTTATATAAATAATTAGGGGAGTTAGTGGGATAAATAGATTGATAGGTTGAATTATGTGTGATTACAAGAGGAGATACCCATTATAGCATCACAGGGCCATTGAGTGACAGTGTTATAGGATATATCTAACTTTATTTAAGAGAATTATAGTGTTTTATATATAGTAGGTCTCTAATACATAATACAGATGCCCCAAATCTAGACTGATTGTGCCTTGATCATATCACTTGTGGAGAGATGCTACATCAAGACTAGTACATTTCATTTTGTTAATAGAGAGATGAAAGTGACCCTAAAAGATGTATGGATGATCTATAGGCTTCCTATCAGAGGTGATGTATTATATTGGTATTCTAGGTCATAGGTCACTATAATGATGTGTTTGTCAGGTCATATATGAGTTGGTTTATATAGAAGGTGGTTGAACATGGATTGATGTTATCACATAGGTAATATGGATTAGTTGACACTAAATATTGTAGATCTTGTTAGTAACATTATGTTGCCTAATAAAGTGTTTGATTCTTGCCCATTTGCCTAGGGGATGTAGCAGTTGACATGATAAAGCCTGGATGGGTATTTATATGAGAACTAACAGTACTAGTGTAGTTATATCAAGAGCTATATCTAGTGACTTATGGATTTGTGGTGAACATTGTCATGATGAAACTACTTTAGATATGGGCTTGGGAACATGTGGAAATAGAGAGAGCTATGGGGATGTGCCATTAGAGGGCACTTGATGAGCCCATGGTTTATGGTTGGGAGATAGTGATGGGTGGGCATAGGGGTCATGTAAGAGATCTAGATTTTTATAGTTGACTATAGATGATTTAATGGATGATCATGTGACATGGATGCCTTACATAGGGATTTAGTGGGGATGAGTAGAGAATGTTGACTTTATGGATTATATGATTACATGTGTTATATCACATGGAGATAAGATATTATGGTCGAGTAATATCACCTTGACAAGGTCCATCAAAATTTTGGGTGATGGTACGACATACCATAAGGCCCACATGTATTTGCACAGGTGATGAGGGAGAGGCCATTTTAAGGGGATTATATACCTAGGGTCATAATGACTAATTTTTTTGATACATTAGTATCAATATATTAGATGGTGGGCAAAAGGAGCACTTGAAATATTGATTCAGCCAATAGGGCATGCCCCTAGATTAATAGATATGATTTATCAGGAAATGTAGGGGTTCAAATAGACATAATGATTGAGAGCATTATTATATTAGTGATTATGATATAGGAGTATAGGATGAGATGGGGTTGGAGGAAGTGCACAGGTGACTCATCTAGTTTATAGGGATGGGAGAGGAGATCATATTCCTATTACTTAGATAGTGTATCCTAGAGGAGGGGGTATAATAGGTCCACCAACACCAATGAGATCATCTGAAGATTAGACTTTTATTGATATCTTGAGGTAGATATTAGAGTGAGGATAGATGAGATTATCAATCTAGGGAAATAAGTATCAGATTTATAGGCACATATGGTTAGTACATAGGTTTAGGTGGCTACCTTACTGACACATGCAATCACACACTTAAAAGAGCTTTCTAGATTGAGGACCAAGTGTCCCAAATGACTGATATTTGGTCACTAATCACTCAACATGATACTCATATTACTACCTTTCAGGGGTAGATTAATCAATGTGATGCTTAGATTACTATCTTATAGGGGAAGATCACTCAGATGCAGGGTGCTTAGGATTAGTTGTCACAGTTTCAAATGTATTTTTATCAAAGGGACATAGAGGCCCAAATCTTAGAGATGGAGAGGGATACAGATAATATATTTATGGGGGAATAAAGTCTAGGTGAGGTATTAACTTTGATGTCATGTATATCCCAAGAAATGCAATATTAGAGGACACTATATGAGTAGGTTATGCTAGTAGGGTAAAGGGCACAATATTATAGAAAGAGAAATCAATGTCAGACCTCTTCTAGGTTTAAGACATCCACACATTCAGTGCATCCCCTATGAGGCTACCACCACAGAAACACTAGATATGGATGTGATTGAGATGTTATTATATTTAGGCACATGGACATCTATGATGCATGTTGTATTCATGGAAATTTGATTATATATATGATATTCAATTTTTTTTATTTATGTGGACTTATGATGCATATGATGGATGAACTTGGTTTATATGTATGATGACTATGGATTTTTCTTATGTATGATGTTTATGGATGTTCATGCATTAAATTAAATGTAATGGGATTATGGATTCATTGATGAGATATGACGTATTTTATGTGATTATTTAATTATGACATGCCATTATTATTTACACCTAATGATTAATATGGTTATTTATGTGAGGTTAAACATGTGGTGTCATATATTGATGTTTCTACATTTAGATTATTCATGTTAGCCTATTCATGTTGTATATGGATGTGATGATGTTAGTGTAGATGAAATTATTAGATGGATATTATATTAGATGACATGATTAGATGGATGCTTAATTATGTTATGGTAGTTAAATGATTATATTATGTTATATTAGATAATGATTAATGTTAGACTTGATGATGATAGATGTGGTCATGATGATATAGATGATGATAAATAGGATTATAGATGCAATATTATGAGATAATGATGGAGGTAGTGGATGATATATCTTGAGCCATTTATGTTTTTTTAATCCTTTTAATGTAGCATTAGGAAATATGCACCATGATATATATGTATTAATGATGATGTTTTAAAAGAGTGCATAAGGGACTTAACACAAAATAAAACACAATATGTACAAGTGACATTTCACTTGATACACCAATGGCATTGATATGACCAAGGAGACATCATTGCATTATGTCGACACAAAAATGATAAAATATGACACAAAAAGACAAGACAAAGATAAAATACAAGATCACAAAATGACTTAACATGAAGAGACATAACTAAAATGGATAAAAACACACAAACATTCACAAAGTTCATACCTTGATTAGGAATGTTATGCCTTGATTAGGTATTCAATACTTAAAATGGGAATAGGGTGAGAAACCTAGGATTTTGTTTATCCTTATCACTTCTTTACTCTCTGGGTTATATCAAAATCATAATAATATCATGTTTAATAGTGATGAGAGATGCAAGAGAGGATGAGGGAGAGGGGGATGATGATCATGACACAAAGTGGTGAAAGTATATAGGTGAGGCTTAGAGATATATGCATATGTAAAAAATTAGGCACAAAAGTAAGATCCATACCGAGTGACCAAGATGAAAGGACTTGACAAGTAATGATGTGACATGGGGATAAAAGACAAGTGATGGTGGGGGGGAAGGAAGGGAAGTTCTGGACAACTCTCCAAGGGTATTCTGATCCTATACCAATTTGACTTGCGAACTTATTTTATGTTTAAGAGTCACCATTATACTGCATATTCTTCCCCAAAGTGTTGACACATATATAACTCTATGACCAAGGTCAAGGAGAAGGTGGATGATACAATTGTATAATGGAGTGAGAGGAATGAAATGGACAAGATTCCCACAATTTCCTAAGCTGATATAGATGAGGTATTTGTAGACCAAAGAATATCATGAATGATGCTAGAGACCAATTTTTACCATTTTTCTTATCCAAAGTGAAAAATATTTGGTTTTCACCATTGGACAAAGATTTTTTTAATAATATTATTTATAATAATGTACAAGTATGGGGAATTTGATGTTATCTCATCATGTTTGAAATATGAGAGATGCATATTGTTGATGATGTTCATTGCCAAGTGATGTTGATCTTGGAGCAAACCATCATATCCTTTATTAAATCTTGATTTTGATTCCTCTAGACATCTCCACTAAGGTCTCTTTGTATCCTTTATGAGGGATAATGAGACTTAGGGAGATGTGGATTATAGGAGATGTTATGGAATGTAAATGTGTCATGGGTGACTAAGGATTGGGACTAGTAGTTGCTCACACTATTAGAGATGTTTATTACACTATTCTTGATTTGTGCCATATGATAAGAGCTTTTAATGTATTCAATATTTTTTAACTTTTTTGATCTTTGATCCAAATACTCAAAATACTTTTGGCCACATTGATACTACTTTTGGAGTCATTTTGGATTACTAATTTGATTGGATTTTGACTACCCCATGGTGCCTTAAGGAAGGTTTCACTAGAGGAACATGAATTTTGAATTTATTGATGATTATTTTGAGTTAACTTTTTCCATAATGGACTTTGATTTGGATGATCATTTAACCTATTTGGACTTCAAATTATTGCTAGATCAAAGCTATGTTTACTATTATATTTTATTATTCAAATATTATTATGGACCCTAATAGATTTGGCACATGATATATTGATTTTAAAAGAGTCCAAGGATGCATGATCTTATTTTTCCCTATTGAGGAGTGTGATGAAGTGACTGTTGAGGGGAAGGAAGGGATCAAAAATGGATGAAGGTGAAGGGGATGTATTGGTGATATAATGAGTGGATGATGGGAAATATGATCCTCATAGAGGGTACTAAAAGTATCACCTTTAATTTTATAGAAAGCATTCTCAAGAGGAATAAAAGGGTCACTAATGTTCATCATAAGACAAGCATTTAGAGCTGGATTAAATCCATGCTGATAGCCACAAGCTAAGAGATCTCATTCAAGTATTATAGTGTTTTCTATGATGTTATCATTCTGAAATAAGTTAAGAAATATGTCCTTATGTTGAATAATATTTGAATTGACTATAAAAATGGAGACATCTACAAAAATATTGGCATCTACCAAGTCCTCATAGATGCTATGAACATATTTCATTTGAAAATCCTCATCAAGTGAGGATCTCTTGATTCTAAAGACATGTTAGAAAGAACATCATATTGATCATCATCTGGTGATTTGTACCCTAATCCATGATATAAATGATGTTTCTTAATCATGATAGCCTTCAAGATGTTTTTATCATGAAGAACAAGTCATTTTACTTTATGCTTCATGTTTTACACGTTTTATTTGCCTTAGGGTATTTTGGATTCTTGAAATAAGATGCAAATTCTTCTTCTAATAACCATGAGTCATCTAACCATTCAAACAACTCATTTGGTAGGAGTCCTAATTTTGTAAATGAGGTTAGACCAAAATGATGAGAATTTAATTTATCTTCCTTCAAGGTAGAATGCCCATAGCTAAGTGGTGATGAATGGAGATCACCAAAATTTAATGTATGGTACTCATATTCCCCACAACCTTTAGAAATGAGTT
This sequence comes from Torreya grandis, assembly GCA_037957365.1. NCBI lineage: Eukaryota > Viridiplantae > Streptophyta > Pinopsida > Cupressales > Taxaceae > Torreya > Torreya grandis. Next base: position 8,310,091 of record JARHVA010000013.1, on the reverse strand, counting down.
TGATGTGTGATGATGTAGGTAGATTGGAAGAAGCAAATGAAAAATAATAAGAATAAATGTACTTCTTAGAATTATGATAAATATAAGGAACACTTTTAATGCTAAGGAAATACAGAGCATCATGATCAATTCCATCCATTATTTGACAGTTGTAGGTGAATTATGGATCACCAAGAATGGTTATTTTTATCCCTAAGTTATGGAATTTCAAACATTAGTGAAGAGTGGATGATACAATCCACATCTCAAGGATCCATAGATACCCCAAAAAGATGCTATAAGGTAATTCAAAGTCAACCAAATGTATGAGTGTTTGGTGTATAACATGGACCACCATGATAGGAAGGTAAATAATACCTACCACTTCTATTTCATTATCATCATATGCCTTGATTATGATAAGTTTAAGCCCAAGCACTAATTCTGAATACCCCAATATTTTGAGAAAATTATTGTTACAAATGTTTAATTTAGATCCTCCATCTACAATCACACATTTGATCTTATGATTAGAAATCATTCAACTTGATGTAAAATGGTAATTATGATTAGGACCAATGGGTGGCATGTCTTTAGGGTTGAAGGTGATTTTTTATGAGGATGACAAGTGGCATATAAGGGATTGAAAATAACTTACATCAATTTTAATAGGGACTTTAAGTCTTGAAGGATATTATTAAGTAATGTGATGATGAAAAATGATTATCTAAGAAGGTCCATAATTGAAATTTGTGCAAGAGTCTTGTTAGGTTGGTTGATGATGTCATAATCCCCATTTAGGAATTATTAGTGGAGTCTTAAAAACATTGACTTTAGGATAATCCATTTAAGGTGGGGCCTTATTATGTGCCCCAAGTATATTTATTTTTCCATGTTGGGTAGTAGTGGCACAATTAGATGATGAGCCTTTGAACTTGATCACGGGGTGATGTGGGACTTGAAGGTCTTTAGGATTTGGCCCTAATCTTGATTATGGGAACAGGGTGTTTGATATGGCCAATCAAAGAATCATGCTGATACGACATTCTTCAATAATATAAATAGTTTGAGGTGGAGGATTAACCTTGATAATTTTGCATACTCTTTTATTTTTATCATATTTAGGGAAGAGGTCTTGTTATATACCCAACTATTGATTCTTATATTAAGGTGACTCCTCACATTTGATTTCTATTTCATAATTTTTAATCAAGTATTTATTGTGATTTCATAGCTTCATACACCTTCTAATACCATGACCCTTGAAATTATGGTATTGTAAATATTCATATTATTTATACGATGTTGGCCATGGTTGAATTTCTTCAAGTAATTTGATTTTAGGCAAGGTAATCATATTTATAGCTATTAGTTTCTTCAAGACACTTTCAACTGCTCACCCAAATTTGAATAATTCCATTCTATAGAATCAAACTTCAATATACATCTAGGCATAATAATATTTGATGCAATCTGAGGTTTAGAATAAGAAGTGTAACCTTGGACTTTTTTCACATGCTTAAAATCAGTTACACCATCTCCAACCACATTATTATTTTTATTGAATAACTTAGGCCTTTCAGTAGGGGTGTTGTTTGGATTTTGATCATTATTTGATAAGATATTGATTACCCATTTAACAATGTCAGGGACATTCTTAATTTAAATATGATTTTTAAATGTGATCTCTTCAATTTTATTATCATAATTTAATTGTATGTGGTAGGCTAATTATTTATTGAGATTATTGATGAAGATAGATGTCAATTTTTTTAATCTAGGATCAAACATGAAAATTGAATTATGAGGCTCTTCCATCATTGAAGAAATGAAAAAAAGCTTTCTCCATTTATTTTTTTGGTGTTTTATATGTCTAACATAGTGATATCATGCTCAAAATTATAAGATAACTACTTGAAAAAAAATCAGTCAGGTCCCCAAATGATGAAATGGATCCCTTTGGAAGGTGCAATGAATCATTCTAGGGTAGGTCATCCATGACTTTGAGGGAAGAATCTAGGCATGTAGGCATCACTGTAGGAAATATCTTGACATGAGATGAATAATTACTAAATGTTTTCCCTTTGTTCTCCATTTCCATTGTATTTATCAAAATTTGGAGGTTTAAAGTGGGGAGGGGGGAGGGGTAGATACAAAGAATGATCATATCAAGAGAGTAGGAATGGAATATTTAAACTTGTAATTATTAGATTGTGCTCTTATGTCTATACCTTGAAGAACATCCTTCATAGATTAACATTATTAGGAATATATAGGATTAAATAATGGAGTAGATGCAGATGATGGTTATGGATTAGTCTTATTCTAATTTTGATTAGTGAGCGACAACCTATTTTTTGATGGTTTCTTCGGTGTTTGTGGCTTATGAGCTTTGGGGTATATTTGTGAAGCAATGGTATTGACTTTTTGGGTTATATGATTCAAGTGATCAAGTATATATTATATATAATGTTTTTAAACTTGGTCCTCCAAGGTGGATTTCCCTTTGTTGACTTTGACAAAGTTGGAATTGATAAATTCATGTTGAGGTTGTTCTTTTGCTTCATCCTCTCTAAAAGGATTTTAGCTATGACTAGTAGTGGCTTCATTATGTTTGGGACTTTGAATAATATTATTTATATGGTATTAGTTTAAATCAAGTGATAACCTAGCTCTTACCTCAATAATATAGGGCCAATAGTAGGTCTCAGTTGTCATTTATGTATTTTTCAAATCGGGCCCTACTCTTGTCAGTATTCAAAAATTCATCTTATGCTTCATTATCATTAACCGAGGTGTCCATGTCAATAAATATTTCTTCCTAATCTATAGGTTTTTCACCTTGTAGTAAATTCTTAAGGGTATCTATTTGATTAGAGGATTTTCCAATCTTAATAACTTGAGAATGTGTAGTGGGTGCCATGTAGATTGATGTGTTGGATGAGTGAATGACTAATTAAGCTTGCCTTTAGGTTATGGTTTTGACTTGATAGATGATGAGGATTTGGACAGGGTTTATCTTGAGTAAATTTGACTATAAGATGTGAGCTACTAGATTATTTAATATGATGGGAGGGTATACCTACCCTAAATTTGACTAGGTTGACAAGTTTATAAATGTGATTTTATTTTGACTTAGATGGGTGCTAGGTTTTCAGGCTAGCAAAATGATGGGTTTTTACTATATTTTGATAAGAATGTGTTAATCCCTAATCAAGGTTATCTTTGACAAAGACTGGCTCAAAATGATGACTTAGATGTGTTTTCTCAAGTTTAGACAAGTTAATAATGATGGGGTCTATGATATTGTGTTTAACTATGTCAAAGAGGTGACTAAGACTTAAATGTTATGCAAAATTATAAGGATGATGACAAATGATAGAGTTTGGACTAATAATTGTGAGGAAATGTATGATGATATGATGATGATTATGACTAATTATAATATTGGATATAGGATTTGGTATGTTTGACCTTGTGTTATGTTTTGACAGGGCAACTTGTTTGGGTGGAGGTTGTAATGCTCACAAATAGTGTAGGTCTTGACAACACATAAAAATATTAGGCAATCCATAAGTTATACTAGTGATTAATGGGTATACAAATCAAAAACCATCCCATAAATATACTCATTAAGAGTGGTGACTATATTGGTCTCTTGATCCTCACTCAATGTTTATATGTGGTGAGTGCTCTTTGATGATGTTTTCCCCCCTACATTAGAAGTTGTTTGTGGTTTAAGGTCTTATTCTAGGATGTACATGATGTCTAGGTGAGTCCCCTATATACTTTGTAGTATATTGGGACCCAAGTCCATATAAGTATATTGTTTGGTGCCTTTGTATTGGAGTGTTATCTCCTCACTTCATGAAATCCTATATGGGGAGTTCTGCTTAGCTTTATAACTCTCCTTCATATTTATACTATGTCAGCACATAAAGTGTGTATTAGTGCATGGTGATGAAATCCATGGCACAACCTACCTAATGGATATGACAAGTGTGTGGGGATAAATTCCATGTCATGTTTCCCTTGAAAGAAAATGTGGTGGTTTATTGACTATTTTTGATCCCAAGGCTCACCCTATATAAGGGGAGAACATACACAGTCTTAGCATTGGGTGAAAAATAAGTAACCCAATAATTAAGATAAATTAATTAAAATTTGAACACACACACTCAATCAAATTTATATTAATTAATCTTGACTAAATGTGATAAAAATATATTAGAAGAGGTTTTATACACCAATTCTTTGATAGGATCCTACAACATAATTGGTTAGTATTTTAGTTTGGCTCTTTAAGGGAGTCCCTAAAAAAAATAGTCATAGAGCAAAGTCATGCATGCAATAAGGAATGTCACATTTATAGAGATCAAAATTACAACTACACAATTTGAAATAACTAAAAAACTAAATTAGTAAAAACATAAGAAGAATGCAAAATTGCATATCCAAGATTCAAAATTGTAACTATGACAACAAAATCATAAAACACAGAGATGTGCATTTAAAAAAAATAGAAAATATGATAATGAAGTTTATACTTAAGCAATGTTGCATCTAATTTTTAATGAAGTCATGTTTTAGTTATCAATGCTACATTTCATAAAACATGATTTTACACCTATGCAAAAAAATCCAAACAACACAAAATCATACAACTGATGACAAAATCATTAATATAGTTTACAAAGTCAAGTTTCAATAAATGCAATTTTATGAAAATATAAAAAATAGAATAAATAAAAGATTAAATAGGAAATTTAGCTTATAATTATCATATTTAAGATACAAAAAACTTGAAATCACATTTAATCTAAACAAAACACGTCTATCAAATGTGATGCCACATTTTTTTAGTCTCAAGTTCATACGTGCATAAAACATAAATAAAATATTCAAAAAATTGTAAAAAATGTTCGTAAAATCATAAATGATAAAAACTAAATTGCAAGTATAAAAGATAACTTCATGAAGGAAAATCATACAAGTTAAATAGTTAGCTGAATTGTAATAGTCAAGTTTAGTGATCTATAGAGAAGTCATGATTATTTGAAGTGAAATAATGTTTACTAGAAGCAAATTCAAATAATCACAAAATGAAGTTGTGTCAAATTCTAGAAGTAAAAATCATGAAAATTTAGAAGTTATGAGCACCAATTCTTTGTTTAAAGGGTCCTGAAAGCATGTCTAATCATACTAAAGCTCAAAATGATAAGCTAATGGAGGATCACTACCACTATGGTCACAAAAATTTAATTCTACAAATTTTGAATTGGAAATAACAATGTAATCAATATTGGAGGTCAATCTAAAACCACACAAACTACTCCAATCTATTTAAAAAAACCTTTGATTGGGTTAAATAAGTAAATGGAAAATAAATAACACAATGATATACACAATAATACCCCAAATTTTGTAGTAAAAAATGTCTTATTTGACAAGATTTGATGAGCCCAAATTACAAGTTGAATGCTTACTGATTGCTATTGAATGTTGGATTGATTGATTATGACTTTAAGATTTGAAACAATGGTGGATACATGAATGCTTGACAAGAGATTTGAGATCAAGTTGAAAACACTATAATATTAAAAAACTTATTTTAATAAATATTGGAGATTTCATGGAGATGCATGAGATTATATATAAGGTGGAAAGGAGAATCAATGGATAGATTTTAGCCATATGGGATAGAGATGGAGGGTGGATAATTACTCTAGGAATTTATAATACCTAGAGAAATCTAGAATGGGATTAATGTGGGGTTTTAGGAGGTTTATAAGATTTTAGAGACTCTTAAGGATAATAAATGTGATTTGGTGGTTGATTAAAAGAGGGATTAGTAGGAGAGGAAGTAGGGGTAGTTGGTGGTAGGGGATGGATGGATCTTAAATTGAAAAATATTATGTAAGTAGAAGTTAGCGATAAAAAAGTGTGATTAGTATAATTAATTAGAATTTAATATGAAGTAAAGTTAATATATGGTGTAGGAAATGTAACGGGGTGTTTAACCCTAAAATGATGTAGATTGAGTTATATGGGGTTAAAGGGGTAGAGATAGACTAGGGCACAAAGATGATAAACTATATCTAAAGTAGGCCGAATGGTTACTAAACTCATATATAAACATATGTTGAATTTAGTAAAATGAGATATGCTAAAATAGTAATTACAATTATGATACATATGAAAATAAAAAATAAGTAATGTACTTAGCTAGTTTTCATGTTAATGCAGTTCTAGATATAAAACAAGTAGGAAGAAGACTAGAATATGATTCTAGAACAATCATTAGATTTTGGATTGGATGCTTCTAGAGCTATAAACACTAGCATTATCTAATGATGATTACATTGATGTTATTATCTAAACCTAATGTAGGTGCCTTATGAAAAATACCTATTGTAAAAGTATGTGACCACTTGGATGCTTCTGGGTTTGACTTCACCTAAGTTTTGGTGCATCAGATCTTGGTCAGGGTTTGTCACTCATGAATTTACAAAACCCTAATTATTCATCTTTATAGTGACCCTGGGGAAAAATGGGTTAGTGGGCACATGGTGTTGAGATGACCCCAAATAACCATCTATTAATGAGTGTTTCCTACATATAAAATAATCTGAAGAGGGCCATAGACTGATTTAGTTCTCCCCTACTTGTTGGCTTGTGTGTGAATCATGTGATATATGTAAAAAATAGTATAATAATGACCTAGCTTGTAACTTATAAAATATATCTCTTGGGGTTACTCCTTTAGTAATTAATACCTATATATGTGTTGTCCTTATGATTGATATAGAAATTAGAGAAAATAAGGAAGATTTGCTCACATGAGTGCTTGATTGAATTCCTTTTGTAAGTTGTCTAGTGAGTAGTTAAGAGGTTTCTAGGTGAATAATGAATAAGGATTGATCTTGTATTTATATCAATCCATTTGGATAAGTAAATCACATTAAATCACTTATTCTAACTATTAGGATACTTCTAATTTTCAAATGGGATGACTTTATAACATTGGACACTTACATCAGGACATGACACCTACATCAATAAAGGTGTCTATCCCAGACACTAGTGTCCAGGGGGTAGGAAAGTAGATATAGACTTAAAATTTGTAGAAGTGGAATATAAATAATTTTTAAGCATTCTGGACAAGATAGAAGGTCTGGGTAATCAAAATAAGATTGGTTGGACTAAGAGATAGGCCAAGGGTAAAAATATAGAGCAAATGTGAGATTTTAGAAACTAGGAAAGGTCCAAAAATGAGAGGAACAACCAAGGTATGAATTTCCCAAGTGTACAAGATTGAGGTGCTATATAATCCATAAAATAGTGTATACAATTTCCCCCATTTAATCTAGTAATTAAATTTCTATTTTAAAAAATAATAATGTGTACTTGGGTGTGTATAACACACCTTTCCTTTGCTTGAGTCCAACTTAAGTGCTGTAATAGTGACTGACCTGCAACCAAGATCATGTTACAGTATATCATCAATGTATTTAATCTAAAATTGAAAGTATATGAAAAATATTGAAATTTAAAGAGAAAGGTTTAGGAGCACACATATGTATCAATGTAACCACCTTACCTATTGGAAAGTTGATTTGAAATATGTATCATTGTAAGGTTCTAAAATTGAGATTATGAAATATATATATAAATCTAGAATGTGCATATATCTAAGGAGATATAGAGAGAGATATTGGAAGGCACATGCCCCCACCCTTAGAAAAAAGGTGAGTTACCACTTGGTAGTTGAGATTAGCTCAATCGTGCAACCCAATCATACATATAAATTGGTGAGCATGAGTGAACAAATTTAACTCATAATGTAAAATTGGTAAGGCTAGATGATACAATCAAGTCCAACCTAAAAACTTGGAAAGATTGAATGATTTAATCACCTCAACCATACAAAAAATCAAACCAACTACTGCATTAGATTGGCTCAATATAGTTTGTAAAAGTACATCTTGGGTATTAGTGAATAAAAGTACATCTTGGTGGGTGATTATATTACTTGAGAGTGTTTTGAAATATGAAATTGATTTTTATTTTTCAATATTAGGTTCACATTTCATAACATATGCACCTTATATATGTCTCATGTTGAAACTATGTATAACAACGGTAGTAATGTATATAATTATGCCACAATTATGAATTTGATTATATAACTGTGTGATTTGGCTAATTTAAAAAAAATTTAAGTGTGGAGAATGTGATTCTAAATCATGCCCCCATTATATATGGAAAAATATGAAAATTGAAATAAGTACCAATGTGGAGGACATGTTTCTAGAACATGCCCCGACTGAATCTAAGTGTGTTGAATACTAAATAAGTGTAGAGAACATTCTTAAAAATCATGCCTCCACTAAATTTAAAACTGTGAATGTGTGGAATCCATGCCTATATGATATGCACCCACTAAATCTGAAAACTATGAATGTCGAAGCCATGCTTATATGACATGCCCCCACTGAATCTGAAATACTATGCCAAATGTGGTGAATATGCCTCTATGACATGCCCCAACTGATATGACCCTCTTTGAGGTGAGGGAAGACTATAAAAAAATATTTGAATCACCTTAAAAGGATAATACAACTTTATAATAATAAAATAAAACCATATAACATATATAATGAACATGTCTAGGTAGATACAACATTGAAGCACATAGAACAATGTGATCACACAAAGGCCTAAGGTGCATGATAAATATCATGAAAATGTCTAGATAATAATAATAAAATATCAATAATCAAATTAAACATGCACACACACACACACTATCACTCAAAATCAAGTCAAAAGGCAATTGCCCAAGAAGATCTCAAACAAGGGGCATGTTCAAATGTCATACAATCGAAGGGACATGACTTAGTCCAATGCCCACAAAAATAAGGATGGCATAATAAAATGTCCATACAACAATAAATGACATTTTCAAATGTCAAATAAAACACACATAGGCATGGGGTCTGCAAACAAGGGAATATATTCAAATGGTTGAATAAGTAATACAATAGTAATGCAAGACACTCAAGGAAGTGTATAAAAGAAAGAAAAAGTAACTAGTATAAACATATCATATAATCCCATGGATAAAATGTGTTATTAAAAAACATCAAGTGCGTAGCATATAAAGTACCTTATGAAAGATATTATCATGGATAAAGGCATGTGTAAGTCTGTATATGAGCTCAATACCTGATATTTTAGGGTATACATAACCTGTGAGTATCATGATCATGAGTGTAAATGAAAGGCCTAATATCTAAAATAGGAATATATCATGTATCTATGTTTGCATATATCACACTCAATTAGAAGCATGACACACATGTGTATGTAAGAGTAAATGATATTCCATCCATTAACATGGAACTAACACATATATGCCAAGGGGACAATAGAACATGTTTTGTGGAAATTTTTTTTTATAGAATTTTGAATGTTTTTGATTTTTTTTTGTATTTTTGGAATGTGAAAGTGAAACTTTATCCTATTATCCCATCCAAAGGGTGATCATAAATATCTCCCCACTATGAACCTAGTGTAATAATCTAGTGACACTACTAAGAAGCATGTATAGGTCCAATAGTGTTTGTGATGATTTGCATATGTAAAATAAGACTATGTGGTGTTGGAGAAATAGTAGGAGTAATAGGATTAGGGGTTTGTGGAATCCATCATTGATTTCTATGTGGTTTATTTTTAATATTAGTAATACAAACATGTGTAGGTGCTTTATATATTTGAACATGGTGCATAGTAGATGAGTATTCTATGGAATCTATTGTATGTGTATAATGTAATGGTCTTAAATTAATGGTTAACTATTAAATGGGATTGCTTATTAATTACCCTTTTATGGTGGATTAACCTTATTAGGTTTGATAATTAACTACATGGGTATAAGTTTTTCTTGTTTAAGAATATGCTCATATAGTATTCTAGAAACTGTAATTACTCAATTGGCATGAATGTATTTAATACACCCATGCACTATAGAAGGTACAAATCAAAGTGTATGGATCCAATATCTTCCTAATAACATATCAAAGATGCATGTGAAAGGTATAACCAAAAATTTAGTAACCACATGTGTGGGACTAACCTATAAAGAAAGGTCAATATCACCAAGAACCTTCTATGAGGTCCCATCAAATGCTCTAATTGATATGGTAGATGGATGTAAATCATGATGAGTATAACTCAGATGTGTAAGTAATGTCATGGTGAAAACATTTTCACTTTCAACATTATCAATCATAACATTTTGTATAAGGTGTTTATCAAGGTATGCTCAAATGGATAAAGAATAAAGATCAAAGTCATCATCCTTTATATCAGTATCATCAAAAGTAATGGAATGTCTCTAAAATGTAGGAGGTGTATGTTGTGTGTAAGTACCAATAATCCCATCTAATGGGTTCCCATAATGTGATATAGGAGGATGTGAATTATATGCCATTTGTACTTCTAGTTCTTTCTTAGAATGGTCTTGTAAAGGATTGTTAAATGTTTTCTATTTCTGGTGATCACTAGGTTGTGAACCTAATTCCTTTATAGGATCATCAAATTTAGTATTTTATCCATCAATTAGATATTGGATCTTATGCTTCGAGGTAAAATATTTGTTTTTAGAATGTCTTAGTCCTTGGTGATAATCACATTAAGCATTCACAACATATCCTTTAGGTATATGTCTATTCATATCAACCTCTATTAGATGAGGGAGAGATATAAGTTGGCACTCTACTAACTATGAGATTAGTGAGGTGGGAGACTTAAGTAAGCATGTAAATCTCTTTGGTGAATTCAATAAGACAAACTAGTGAGGTTGATAAGAAACTATGTTAACCATGTTGGTTTTTTCCTTTTTAGGCTTAGGAGGCTTTACCTTATAACTTGGTTTGATTGTAAATTTGGTACTAAATATAGATGTAGCTGGTGTGTTTGCTACATAATTGAGATTATTTAATGAAATAAGCTTCTTTTCATGGTCACATACAACATATCATAGGTCATCAAAATGAACTTATTAAAAATAATGGAATCATGTAAAAGAGAAATCAAACTCTACTTGAATATGTCTTACAAATCTTTATTTACCATAGGATTGTTCATTTTAGCTAACATTATCTTGTACCTCAAGACATATTCATTGATAGGTTCATTTGTTCCTTTCTTGATTTTGGCAATTTGAGCATAGGAAACCTTTTTATAAATATTAATGGAAAGGTGTGCCAAAAAATGATCTACAAAAGGTTTGAATGATTTAAAAAATTGGAGTGGAAAATCATAGAACCACCTCAAAGAATTGTCCTTGAGGCTCTTTGGGAATAATTTGGTCAAAATTTTATCATTGGAGGCATAGTCAAGGCATGCCGCATAAAAGGATTGAAGATGTTGTTTAGGATCACCCTTGAGATCATAAAATGTTAACTTAGGTAGTTGGAAAAGGGTGTAAAAATATCTCAAGTGCAAGAGGGTTATGTAACACATCTTGGGAATCAATAACATGAGGAGACTTTAAATCATTTTGTTCAATGTTTGTAACCTTGTCCTCCAAGGTCTTTATAACTTGAAAGAGTGCTTGAACTATAGACCCATTGGGATTTAAATTAGCAAGTTGAGTAGTCACCAATGGGAATGTAAACATGGATTGAGCAGTAATAGGTATTAAAACTAGTATTTAAGTTGAAATAATTGGCAATTTCATGGTAGATTAGAAATAGTGTTTTATTTTTAAGGGAATAATGGTTTAAACACATAACCTGTTCCCCCATTAGAAGCATTAAGTGGTAATTTGTTCAAGGGGAAGGATGTTTCAACTATACCTTTTGGATTTTTTTATTTCCAATATAGTTTTAATAATTTCATCAAGATCTTCAGGGTTTTGATGAATATGCTCATGAAATAATGCAATTGCTTACACTTGATCATTATCTATGTTCTCACGTTCATTAGTTTCATTAGACTCATGGTTTTCATTATAAAAATTTTCTTCTATGATAACCTCATTAGTATGTTTTTCATTATCAACATTGGTATCATCATGACCCAAAGGATTATATCCCTCATTGGTTTGATACATCTTATGTGGTGGGATGGGAAGCTCAATGTGTAGTAATAGGCATTAAAACTAGTATTTTAGTTAAAACAATTGGGAATTTCAAGGTAGATTATAAATAATGTTTTATTTTTAAGGGAATAATGGTTTAAACACATAACCTATTCCCCCATTAGAAGTATTAAGTGGTAATGTGTTCAAGGGGAAGGATGTTTCAACTATACCTTTTGATTTTTTTATTTCCAATATAGATTTTAGGATCTCATCAAGATCTTCAGGGTTTTGATGAATATGCTCATGAAATAATGTAATTGCTTACACTTGACATTATCTATTTTCTCACATTCATTAGTTTCATTAGACTCAAAGTTTTCATTATCTAATTTTTCTTGTATGATAGCCTCATTAGTATGTTTTTCATTCTCAACATTGGTATCATCATGATTCAAAGGATTATATCCCTCATTGGTTTGATACATATTATGTGGTGGGATGGGAATCTCAATGTTTTCAATAGACACACCTCCAAATCTAGGGCTACACCTCCATTACATGCAAAATAATATAAGTACAAAATGAGAAAGTACAACAATTTGAAACCGTAGCTGACTAAAAACCCTAGGAATTAGAAATGTTTGCATTCATATGAATTAGGTTCACCAAATGTTTAACCCTAAATTTGATGTCTAGATAGGGGTTTTATAAGGTTAAAGGGGTAGAGATACCATAGGGCACAAAGATGAAAAATTATCTCTAAATAAAGCTAATTAGGTGCTAAACTCATATATAAATATATGATGAATTCATTAAATTAAGATATGCTATAAATAATAAGTACAACTATGATAGATATGGAAATGATAAATAAGTAATATACTTAACTGGTTTTGATGCTAATGTATCTTAGGATCTATTATAGGTAGGAATTAGATTGGAAGATGATTCTAGAATAGTCATCAGATTTTAGACTGGATGCTTTTAGATTTGCAAATATTACATCAACCTAGGAAGGTTGCATTGATGTTACTATCTAAACCTAACATAGGTATTCTATATGGGATACCTAATAAAAAATGATGTGACCACCTATATTATTTTGGGTTTGACTTTGCCTTTGATTTGGTACATTCAGATCTAGGTCATGGATTGCCACTCCTCATAAATTTGTAAAACCCTAGTTCTTCATCTTCATAGTGACCCTATGGAAAAATGGGTTAGTGGGCATATGGTGTTGAGCTAACCCCAAATACCCCTCTATAAATAAGCATTACCTACATATTAAATGATTCAAATAGGGCCTCAGATTGATGTATTTCTTGCCTATGTGTTGGCTTGTTTATGAATCATGTGATATGTGTAAAAGCAAGTAAAATAATGACCTATATTTTAACTTGGTAAATATAGTTCTTGGGATAATACTTAAATAATTTATACCTATGTATGTGTTACCCATATGAATAATATGTAAGTAAGAGAAAATAGGGAAGTTTTGCTCACTTGAGTGCTTAATTGAATGATTTTTGTAAGTTGCCTGGTGAGTAGGTACTAAGTTTATAGGTGAGGAATGAATAAGGGTTAATCTTGTATTTATATTAATCCCTTTGGAGAAGTAACTCACATTAAATTACTTATGTCAACCATTAAGATACATTTCATTTGAAAATTGGATGAATTTAGGGCATTGGACACTTGTGTCAGGGTAGGCTACTTGTGTCAATGTAGGTGTCTATCCCAGACTCTAGTGTCTAGGGAGTAGGAAAGTAGGTACATCCTCAGAACTTGCAAAGGTGGAAGATAAACATTATGAGAATGATAAAAGGTTTGGGTCATCAACATAAGTCTAGACAGACTAAGAGGTAAGCCAAATGGAATAAAATAGAGTAGATGTGAGACTTTATAAAATGGGAAAGGTCCAAAACTAAGAGGAACAACCAAGGTATAAGTTTCTAAGTGTCTAAAACTAAGGTATTAAATAGTCCATAAGATAGTGTCTACACGAGGATGTTAATATTGCTAGGAAGGTGATATTGGTTGGAAATTAGTAATAGGAATTAGGAGAAACTAATGGAGTGAGCTAATTTGGATGTATAAAATAGGTACTATCGGGCACACAATGATTGACAAAATTAGAACAAAATAACATATTTATACTAAGGCATCCAAATAGCATAGTGATAAATGGTTCTCTCAACTTTGTAGTCTTTGAAGAGCTCTCATTGTCTCCACCCACCCACTTATCCTTAATTACACATCACTTTCCTTCCCCACTAATAGAGTCAATTTTCCCTTTACTAGTGGCCCTTGTATATAAACAATCCAAAAAATCTTGAAAATAAAAAAATATAAAAAATCCCCAAAAGAGATATAAAGCCAAAAAACCTTGAAAATAATATAAAATAATCATAGTTAGTACTATTGTTCAAATTTGGGTTTTCAATACTTGATCCATTTTGATCAAATCAATGTTGTTTCATTGGGATATATATCAACTAACTCCTCATATATTATTGCTTAGAGGCATCACAAATCTATTGGTATTAATAATCTTTAACGCATGGAATTTAACTTGATAAATGACAAGATTCTTTCTATTGATTTTTGTTTTCAAGGTTTGTGTGTGTGTTTATTTGTTGCTTGCTTTTTTGCTTATTTCTTTCTTTTGTTTTTCTCTTTTCTATTTTAAGAGTCAGTCCTCATTCACACTATGACCAAGCCATCATGGTGTTTGATGTAATGGTGCATATTATCATGTGCTATATTTTTTCTCAACTAACTCCTCATATATTATTGCTTAGAGGCATCACAAATCTATTTGTATTAATCATCTTTAACACATGGACTTTAACTTGATAAATGACAAGATTCTTTCTATTTATTTTTGTTTTCAAGGTTTGTGTGTGTGTTTATTTGTTTCTTGATTTTTTGCTTATTTCTCTCTTTTGTTTTTCTTTTTTCTATTTTGAGAGTCAGTCCTCATTCACACTACAACCAAGCCATCATGGTGTTTGATGTAATGGTGCATATTATCATGTGCTATTTAAAATTAAAATTTTAAATTATATGTGGAGATATGTGTAATTATATAAATATATCCCTTATCCTACATCATTATCTATCTCATATAATCAATCATCTATCTACTCCATATATTCACATCACCATTAATCATATTGATTAAGTATGCTAAAATTAAAATAAAAAAAACATGAACATCTATCATATCAAAGATCAAATCATAGTCACATATCCATCACATCTATCATATAAACATATAATAACATCACATAACAAATAACATACACATGATCATCCATCCTATCATATAAAATAAATGTGTGCTTCAAAAAATGATATCCATCATCATTAGACCATGATACATCAATAAAAGGAACTAAGGGCAATAATAAAAAACAACCTCATATATATCATGAATGTATGCACATCAAATATACATATACATCACAAATAAATATCCATGTATAGTATCAAAATATACATCAATCCAAAATTATCATCTATATATCCATAACTTATGCCTCATTCTATCCAGTTGGGGGTGGATCTATCCTAAGAGGAGCCTTCACTAATTAGGCTGAGGTCCTAATCTATGATGAGGATTCCCTAATCTATTATCTCTTTACATATGATGACTCTCTATATAAATATGATAAATTATCTCTAAATTAGGCCAATTGGGTGCTAAAATTATATATAAACATATGATGAATTCATTAAACTAAGATAAGATAAAAATAGTAAGTACAACTATGCTAGATATGGAAATGATGAAGAAGTAATATACTTAACTAGTTATGATACTAATACAGTTATGGATTTGGAACAAATAGGAATCAAACTAGAAGATGATTCTGGAATAGTCATCAGATTCTAAACTAAATGATTTTAGAGTTATAGATATTAAAATCAGCCTAGGATAGTTGTATCGATGTTAGTATCTAAACATGAAATAGGTGTCTTATACATAATACTTACTGGAAAAGGATGTGACCACTTGTATGCTTTTGGGTTTGAACTTGCCTTCGCTTTGGTGCATTCAAATCTAGGTCATAGACTATCGCTCCTCGTGAATTTGTAAAACACTAGTTCTTCATCTTCATAGTGACCCTAGAAAAAATGGGTTAGTGGGAACATCGTGTCGAGCTAACCCTAAAGACCCTTCTAGAAATAAGCATTACCTACATAGTCAATACTTTGAAGAGGGCCTCAAATTGATGTAGTCCTCCCATACATGTTGGCTTGTTTGTGAATCATGTGATATGTGTAAAAGTAAGTAAAATAGTGACCTAGCTTGTAACTTGGTAAATATAGTTCTTGAACTACTCCTTCATTAATTCAGACCTATGTATGTATTATCCCTATGAATAATATGTAAATGGGAGAAAATAGGGAAGCTTTTCTCACTTGAGTGCTTGATTGAATGCTTTTTGTAAGTTGCCTAGTGAGTAGGTAAGAAGTTTCAAGCTGAGGAATGAATAAGGGTTAATATTGTATTTATATCATTACCTTTGTATAATTAACTCACATTAAATCACTTAGGGTGACCATTAAGAGACGTTTTATTTTAAAATTGGATGGATTTATATCAATGTGCACTTGTGTTAGGGTAGGACACCTATGTCAATGTACACGTCTATCCGAAACACTAGGGTCTAGGGAGTAGGAAAGTATGTAGATACTCAAAACTTGTAGAGGTGGAAGATATGCATTATGGTCAAGATAAAAGGTCTAGATCATCAACATAAGATTGGCCAAACTAAGAGATAGGCTAA
The DNA here is from genome assembly GCA_037957365.1 of Torreya grandis. Lineage (NCBI taxonomy): Eukaryota > Viridiplantae > Streptophyta > Pinopsida > Cupressales > Taxaceae > Torreya > Torreya grandis. The sequence continues at coordinate 8,293,225 of JARHVA010000013.1, read as the reverse complement.
GGGGCACAATATAGAGCAGATGCAAGACTTTAGAAAGTGGGAAAGGTCCAAAACTGAGAGAAACAACTAAGGTATAATTTTTCCAAGTGTACAAGACTAAGGTGCTATATAATATATAATATATAATATAGTGTCTACATGGGGATGTTAGTATTACTATGAAGGTGATATTAGTTGGCATTTGATAACAAAAATTAGGAGCAACTAATGGAGTGAGTTAATTTGGATGTATACAATAGACACTATGGAGCACAAAATGATTGACAAAATTAGAATAGAATAACATATTTATACTAGGGCATCCAAATAGCATAGTGATAAATGGTTTTCTCAGCTTCGTAGTCCTTGAAGATATCTCATTGGCTCCACCCACCCACTTATCCTCCATTACACATTGCTTTCCTTCTATAATAATAGAGTCAATTTTATCTTTACTAATGGCCCTTGTATATAAACAATCCAAAAATATTGAAAAAAAAAAAAAGTCCAAAAAGAGATATAAAGCCAAAAATCCCTAAAAATAATACAAAATTATAATATTTAACACTCTTGTTCAAATTTGGGTTTTCAATCTTTGATCCATTTTGATCAAATCAATGTTACTTCATTAGGATATATTTTTCTCTGTATAAATCCCTTTCATATATTATTACTTAGGGGCATCATGAATCTATTGGTATTATTCCTGGATTTTAACTTGATAAATGACAAGATGCTTTTTATTGATTTTTGTTTTCAAGGTTTATGTGTGTGTGTTTGTTTGTTGCTTACTTGTTTTCTTATTTTCTCTTTTGTTTCTCTTGTTTATATTTTGAGAGTCAATCCTAATGCACACTATGTTCAAGGTATCATGGTGTTTTATATGATGGTGCATATTATCATGTGCTATATAAAAAATAAAAATTTAAATTATATGTGGAGACATGTGCAATTAAATAAACATGTCCCTTATCCTACATCACTATCTATCTCATATAATCAGTCATTTATCTAGTCTATCTATTTGTATCGCCATTAATCAGAATGATTAAGTATGCTAGCATGAAAATAAAAAGCATGAACATTTATCATATCAAAGATCAAATCATAATCACATATCCATTACATCTATCATATAAACATATAATAACATCACATAATAAATAACATACACATATTCATCCATCCTATCATATACATAACATACAAAATAAATGTGTGCTTTAAAACATGGTAGCCATCATCATCAAACAATGACACATCAATAAAAGGAAACATGGGGCAATGATAAAAATCAACCTCATATATATCATGAATGTATGTACATCAAATGCACATATACATCACAAATAAATATACATGTACAATGTCAAGATATACATCAATCCATAGTTGTCATCTATATATACATAACTCATGCTTTGTTCTATCCATTTAGAGGTGTATCCATCCTAAGAAGAGCCTTCAATAATAAAGCTAAGGTCCTAATCTATGATGAAGATTCCCCAATATGTTAGTTCTATGCATATGATAATGATTTCTACTCCATAGGTAGAACCTGCTCATATAAGGTGTAGTAGTATTGATCCTCTCTAGTAGATCTCATCAACTATGATCCCACCTACCCTAATCCCTATGTATTTAATAAACCCTATGTGGTATCCCTCTCAGTATTTTGACTTTGTACCTCTCTATCCCTAGCGGTCAATATTGTGGTTAGTGGGGCTATCTCTGTTGATAGTGTAATAATTTTCCCATCTTTGTTTGATATTTATGACTGTAGCTCATAAATATATAAATCTTGGCTACAAAATCTACAAGTTAGACCTATTATCTTGTCCCCTTTAGTGGATATATCCTACCATAAACTGGATATCAAACTCTCATTGTTTGCTAATTATGTTGGTTGTGAAGGGTATATTTGTCATCTATAAGTAGTGGAACTATCAAGAACATTGTCACTGGCATATATAATCTATCTTATACCTATGGAAATACCACTATCTAAGTTACTGAAGTGATGAATGGTAAATTTACACTCTACACTTGAGATTCTATGACTAAAATGGGAGATCCTCCCATCTATCCTAAATCATCCTCATCTCCATGATGCATATCAACTTGTCATCCATCATCCTTATCACCCTATCCATCCCCATGTATCTTGTTTCCATATCAATCATGTTCTATATCTCTCTAAGTCCTGGATGTGCTCTTCATAACCTCTCTCTACCTCTATCATCATGAGAATACCTATAGTGCTACTTTTATCCTCTTCTGTAGTGACCCCCCTATGAAACCACTAGACTATTCAATTAGATAGGCCTCACTTGGGTCCACCATGCACCATAGACATACACCACTCCCATGTTACCCACTACTACCGTATCATCTTATTTCACTACTTTTATAATAGCCCAAACTCTCAAAACTATTATCATGTCTACCTATGAGCCCCCCTCTGATATCTCTTTGTATACATGTGCAAAAATGTGAGGACCTTGTGGTATATCCTATTGGAATCCAAACTAGAACTACACATGGTTAGATCTATACCTTTTGATAATATAATATTGTTGACTTATGATATAACACTCAATGATCATATAACCATGTACAACTTATCATCATCCCACTAAAATTTCTCTCATCAATATGGCCTCTAATATATATCATGAGGCAAAAACTCATCAATAAATCATCTGTAGAAGCTCAAGTTACATAAGTGACTCTATGTCCACCTAATATAGTATCCCATAAATACACCATAAACTCATCACTCTACATTTGATGTCATAAGCCCTCTAGTCTCTCACTCCCAAAGTGATCTTAAGACTAGATCTACATCAAGGTAGATGCCCCAATACTCCTCCTACCTTAGTTTGATACCAAATGAATATCTTTATACAATTGATATAAAATAGTCAACCCCCAAGCAAAAATTGTTTCACCCTCCCACATCCAATTCACACTTGTTAGCCCCATATGAAATAATCAGTTACTCCTATTAGGCAACAAGATACTACTGATAATAACCATTAGTATTAGAGGTTGTTGATCAATAATATCATTTTCCATGCACTCATATAAATCTATCATAGAATTATGTATCTCCACACCTGTGTGACTAACCAATTACTCTAGTAAGGCATCTTACATGATGCTTAATAGTAAAAGGCATTACCAATGGATTGGAATTCACAAAAATTACCACACACCTTCCAATGTCACTTCATCTCACCATTCAATAAATGGAAAATGTTTATCTCTAAATGCCACCAATTTAGGAAGGTATTAATCAAGGCCCAATTAGCTTAGATCACCAGCATATGAGTCATGTAGTACAAGCCCACCACATTAATAATTAAAAAATCCTCCTAACATGACTCATGGATTATTGATAATACTCTTTATTTCCACTCACATGCTATACTAATGGGTAATCACTCATGTAATCATAAATGTTGGCATGTTTAGTTGTTTTCATCATCATCATTTATTCATCTAATCTCATCATTCTCTAGATTTTCTTTCATCTTCTTCATCCTTATTTGATCTAAAAATCTATAATTTTTGAAAAATAGCTATGAGTGTGGAAAAACCACCATGACAATGGTGATCCCACCACTTATGATGAACCCACCATGACTATGGAAAAAATGCCACTAGTGGAGATCCCACCATGACTCTTACAACATCACCAAACCCCAATAAATCCCAACATGATGAATGCAAACTTTCCAAACATTTAAATCATTAAATTTTGATTTAAAGTTTTCATTTTAAGGGGTGAACCCACTATTTGTATAGGTGAAAATTCCATGAGAAATTTTTTCCCAGTGGTCATTTCACCAAACATGATTTCAACCCCTATTTATGGCTAAAAAATAAAAATTTCCAAAATTTTGAATTACTTACTGGTACCCCTCTATCTGATAGTCTTTAGTAGTCTCTCACATATTTGTTATAGTTCCTGTTTGATGGGATACAAACCATATTTGTATAAAGACTTTGGGTAAAATCTAGACCTCTGATTTCTAAAGGCTAAGAGTGAAAATGACTAATTTTCACCCCCAACTCCTTTTTATTCACCCTATCCATCAAAATTTCAAATATTATTCCCCCCATTTTTACCCTTTCACTCATTTATCACCTAATGAGCTCCAATTTAACTTGTTTCCCCCATTTTTATTCTCATTTTCCATAATTTTCTAGATGTTTTCACCATTATTCTTCCTTTCAAGGACCCATCTGTCTTATTTATTCTCTACTTGATCCCTGGAGGGGGCATCATATCATCATCACCTATCATTTGGGTCTTCTTAATGTTCCCATTTTTTTTAGTTTTTTCAAAAATGTTACTCCTAATAATTTTCATCTTTATCATATCACTTGGGGAAACCTTGTATGCTAACTTTTTCATATTATTCATTCTTTGAAAAGATGTTACTTCATTAGTGTCTTCCAATGCCTATTCAAAGAGAGGGAAAATGTAGATATATCATTTATACGACTCCAGTGTTGAAAACACTTATCATATATTAAACCATAATTTATTTCATCATCCCATTTTATTGACTTGATTAACCATTTTCATCTCAAATCTTGAAAATACATCCCTAATCACACTACTACACTATATTATACCCTTAATTTAGTCTAACATATCCTTGATCCACCCACCACTATTCTACATCACCCTATCCAATAAATCCATTAGCTCAACTACGCAATATAAATTTACAAATTCCACAAATAGTAAATCAATGTTAATTAGTTAAAAAATCATGCAAAGTTAGTTAATTATTCTTAGTAAAAAATTCCATGAAATTATAATTTCCATAATTATCTAAAATATCAAATCAAATATTCATCTCAAATTGATGACATCATTAAATCAACTTGCCAATCCCAAATCCCAAGTCTAATCCATAAACTCCAAGGTAATCTTCCAAAAATACCATATAAGGGACAAGAGTATAAATAAAATATAATTTAAAAATCCATGCCATCCACCCCTCAAATTCTAATGAAAATCAAGCCCATTCTCTATAAATGCAAATCCTTAGATATCCCAACTTCCCACATTTATTTCTAAACCTCCCTCTTTCAATGATGAGGAAGATTAATTCTACACCATTGATCTTGAATCTATATTAATGGATCTCATTAATTCAAAAAAAACTATAAATGTGAGCTCACATCTCCATTATTGATAAACTCATAAGCCTAATGAAGTTTTAATATCCAATCATAATATACAAGGCATCCAAAGTATCAATCTCAATCATCAATATTGCAAGGGGAGATGCTACCAGATTTTATATTCCATCTCCACTACTAGATGTAACTATGTCCAAATAAATTGAGCAAATCAACATAAATTTGATCATTTTTACTTGTTGGTGAGTGAAGGTATTACTTTCTAATCCCCTCTTTATTCAATCAAAGGTATTTAATTGTGAATAAATTTAAAATTTATTTTCTTTGTTTGATTTGCAACTAAAAGGGGGTAAAAATTTATTGAAAGAACATGAAAACTGAAAAATTACATACCCATGTCCTGCTCAAGAAGTTGAGCCAAAGCAAGGGTTAATCTAGTAGGAAGCATCTGCTGTTCACGAATACACCAATTCGGCCCATTCTCTGAGGCCCATTTAGCTAATCCATCTGCAACTCCATTCCACTCACGAGGAATATGCTTAAAGGAGATAAACACAAAAGACGCACTCATCTGATGAATCTATTTAATCACCGTAGTCAGCTGCCAATCAACACTATCACTGTTACCATTATTCAACAGGTTAATAATCACTTGCGAGTTAGACTCGTAAATAACACTAAGATAGCCCTGTCTACAACAAAATTGAGCCGCCTCCAAGATCACAAAAGCCTCCATCAGATTATTGGTATGGTGACCTTTGTAAATGGAGAACAAAAACCGAATCGACCCATTGCTGTCTCTTCCTATGCCACCTATCCCAATCGGCCCAAGATTGCCTTTGGAGGATCCATCCACATTCACTTTAATATGCCCCTCCATGGGAGGAGTCCAGCACCCCAGGCAGCTGATCGGGTGCACCTGCTGCTTGGTCCTATGCGTGGGACATGAATAGTGAAGAAAGGAATCTGCAGCGGGCAAAATAGGGGATAACTGCTTAATAATCCTGGTTGTAGCAGGGTCCATTTCTGTTGTATTGTCACATTTGACATGGAGAGTTTCTTGAATTGCATTGAGAACTTTTAGCCACACCTTTTTGGGACCGCCATAGGACTCCCAAAAAATCCTTCCATTTCATTCTATCCCAATATTCCAGAGAATAAACACCAGTCCAATTACCCACGTGGTCTATAGTATAGATGCCTTGGTAGGAGGTCGACCCAAGAATTGCCAAAATTTTGCTAAGGAGGATACATGCCAACAGGGGCAGCCCCATGCTACCCACCACAGATGCCATAATCTCCTGGCAAAGGAGCATTGAAAGAAAAGATGCGGCCCATTCTCCTTATTGCTACAACAGAGTAAGCAAATTGAAGGACCATGATAACCTCTTCTGCAAAGATTATCCCATGTCAGACACTGGTTGTAGGTGAGAGTCCAAAGGAAGAAATTGCATTTCGGCCAAGAAGCAGCATTCCAAATTTTCTTTCCCCAAACAAATTCCACTCCTCCAAAACATTTCTTTGTGAGCTCCTGATAGCCCGAAGAAACTGAGTACTACCCATTGGCTTCACCCCCCCAAGCTAGGATATCACTCTCCATCAATGAGCTACACCCTCTACTAGCAAGGATATGAGATAAGTCTTGCTTGATCTCCACAGTCCCTCCCTATGGCCAATCAGTCTCATTCTTCCATTTGTAAGCAATAAAAGGCCCCACATTATAAGCTTCTTTATAATGCTCCACAGTGGTCCATCCAGCGTTGAGAAAGGACTCACACAAAGGCTATAGCTGTGGATGAGAGGACCAAAGGGGAGGGGCTTCATTCCAAGAATCTTCCCAGAAAAGCACTTCAGAACCTCTGTTATAGATCCAAAAGAGGCTGGGCTGCACCAATTGTGCTTCGAGTTTGAGGGTGTTCCACACCATGGAACCTCTTCCCTCAATAGGCATCATGGGAATCTCAGCTGGGTTAACCCCTGGGAAATACTTTGAAGATAGGATACAGGCCCAGAGGTGGGATTGGCTGGTACACCACCGCCAATACAATTTAGCTGCAAGAGCCTGACTAGATAGAATAGCTGATCTCAACCCAAGTCCACCATCCTTCTTTGGTCGGCAAACAGTGTTCCAATTAACAAGACTCCATTTCAAATTCCTAAGATTGTTGCTCCACAGAAATTGCTGAGAAAGAGCATCATATTCCTTAAGAAAATACATCGGGGCTACCTGGACCATACTACAATAAATGGGCAACACTTGAATCACGGATTGCAAAAGAGTCACCCTCCCTGTAGTCGTGAGCCAGTGATGGGTCCAATGATTAACCCTTTACCTCATTTTATCCAGTACATTCTACCAAAAAAGTCTAGGTTGCCTGCCAACCACAATGGGAATCCCCAAGTAAGTCACCAGGAGAGGCTGCATCTAAAATCTAAGGGTAGCTATAATCCTTTGCTGGATAGCCTCAGGAGTATTAAAGAAAAAAATGGAGGATTTATGTTCATTGATTTTTTGACCAGAAGCTGCTAAATAGAAATCCAAAGTGCTCCAAAAAGCTTGCGCCTCCCTAATCTGGGCTTTTCCAGCTAAGATGGTGTCATCCAAAAATTGGAGGTGAGTCAGCTTAGCTAACCCATTTCCCCACTGCCATCCCTGAATCATGTTTTGGGAACCCTGAAACTTAATAAAATGGGCCAGCCCCTCAACAAGAATAATGAACAAGTATGGAGAAATCGGATCACCTTGGCGGAGTCATCTAGAGGCCCCAAAAAGTCTAGAAGGTGCCCCATTAATGAGGATTGAGTAAGAGGGCGTAGTAACACAGCTAAGCACCCATTTTACCCAGTCCTCCCCAAAGCCAAAAGCCAAAAGAATTTTTTGCAAAAATCTCCAATCAGCCCTGTCATAAGCCTTAGCCAAGTCAAGCTTTATAAACATAGCTCTCTCCTGAGAATTAAACATAGAGTGGATTGCTTCCGAAGCAATCACCACTCCATCCAGTATTTGCCTCCCAGCTACAAAGCCCCCTTGTTCCTCTGAGATGATTATGGGGAGCCAGACTTTGAGCCACTCTGCAATGAGCTTAGTGATAATTTTGTAGACCATATTGCAGAGTGCAATGGGCATGAACTGGTCCAACTGATTAACCTATTTCTCTTTTAGAATCAGCATCAAGAATGTAGCATTAAATGCTTTAAGCATTTCTTTGTTAAGGTAAGACTCCTACACAACTTCCACTAAGTCCTAGCTAATAATACTCCAGAACTCTTGAAAAAATTTGGCTGGGAAACCATCTGGGCCTGGTGCTTTACCTCTGTGCATACTAAAAACCACTCATTTGACTTCCACCTTGTCAATCGGTCTCATTAATGCTTCATTCATCTCTGGCATGATGAGAGGGGGTATGCAAGCCAAGACCTCACTCTCCTCTAGATCAACAGAAGGTGGTGTGCCAGAAAGGAGCTCAGAGTAAAATCTAACAGCTTCCTCAGAAATATCAAGAGAGGAAGTTACTTGGGTTCCATCCAAAGTCACAAGAGAAGATATAAGGTTCTTATTGTGCCTCACCTGAACTGACTTGTGAAATAATGCTATATTCCTGTCACCCTCTTGAAGCCTATCAATATGAGCCTTCTATTTCCAAAAGATCTCTTCCTAGAGTTCCCATTCCGAAAGGTCATTCAAAGCTAAAAATTCAGCCTTATGAAGGTCATCTGTCAAACCAAAGTCAAGAATTTGTCTGGTGACAATGTTCAACCTCTCTTATGCCCTCTTCTTCATTACATGGAGATTACCAAAGTTGTTTTTATTCCAATCCTGCAACTTTCACTTCACATATTGCAACTTCTTGGCAAAGGAAAACATGGCAGTGCCATATGCTGGTCCTCCCTGCCTCCACCAGCTGGTCATGAGACAATGAATAGAAGAATCTCAAAGCCACATTAGCTAAAACTTAAAATGAGGTTTCTTGGGCTCGGGGATATAATTGGTTGTTAGCTTGATGGGCCAATGATCAAACCCATGCCAATCCAAGATTTCGAAAGCCAGAGAAAAAACACTAGAAAGCTAAAAACAAGACACTAAGAATCTATCTAAGCACTTAGAAATAACATCCTTACCTGATCTTCTATTGTTCCAAGTGAAGAGCCCATTAATGGGCTTAACATCTACTAGGCGCAACTGGTTAATATTATATCTAAGAAGCTCAGAAGAAGAATCTAGACATGCTAACCCTCACCTTTTCTCCTCCTCCAGGTTAAGGACAGCATTAAAATCTCCGTCCACGATCCAAGGTAGATAAGGAAAATAGCTCTGCACATACCGTAAATGATCCCATAGCTTGTGCTGCCCAGAGATATCCCCAGATGCATAAACATTAGTGACCAGGATCAGTTCCCCACACTTAAGAGAGGAAGCAACCATAGAAAGTGCCAAGAAACTAGCCATCCATTGTTGTGGCATGACCTTCACCAGATCCCAACATATTGCTACTCCCCTAGCACTACCTAAGGCACCCACACACTGGCATTGCCCCCAGGCCCAAAACTTTGACATACAGCTGAACATAACATCAATAGGGAGCTTGGTCTCTTGAATACAGAGGATATTCAGAGAATGCTCCCCAACCAACTTCTGCTTAGCTCTTTGTTTGGGGATACTATGCGGTCCCCTTACATTCCATGACAAGACTATCATTGGGTGGATTGGGTGAAGTGTTCATCCAGGGTCTTAACCGCCCCTGATTCAACTAATAAGTCCCTTGTACGTTAGATTTTCTCCTAATCCTTCTTGCGCCCTGCTTTAGCCAGGGTGGTGAAGGAGACTTTATTGAGTGGTCTCTACATTAAACCCAACACTGGCAATGATCCCTTGTCTTTCTAGGAGGTATCCTTGTCTTTCACCAAATCTACCCAACTGATATCATTATTCTACTGCTCTGATAGGACTACCAATGCCCCTTCTTTTGGCGCAGCCTCAATCTCTCTATTCATCTGAATCACCATGTCTTGGGGCTCGGTTGGGAAGGAGCACTTCTCCTCACCCTCCAAGGGTCCTCCCAACTCCTCCAGAGGAATGCCATCCTCAATGGCCATGCTATCCAAGGTTTCAAAATGGTTAAACCCCACCTCAAGGGGTCTGTCTTGGTTCCTACACTTCTACCCATGACCTTTCACATGGCATCATACTTGGGTGAAGCCTTCATTATCAGGACCATTGAAATCAAGCTGGCCATGAGACGGGTTAACTAAATTCGAATGGGATTTACCTTTTGATGCATTGTTCTAGACAAGCTTTGATGAACCCATTTGGGCCAAATGGCTTGACTCCTTGCCTCTAGTAGACTCCATCCCAATGAATCGCACAGCCTGGGGGCATTGGCGATGCAAGTGGCCATAAACATGACAAATTCTATAGTGAAAAGGTATGGCTTCATAATCAATTTGTTGGACCCAGGATGAGCCTCCCAAGCAAATTTCCATAACATCCGATAAAGGGTTATTCAGATCCATTTCAACACAAATTCAGGCGTAGGAGATGAGTTTTCTATCCAGTGATTGGTGCGCTACAGCAATTGGAGCTCCTAGTAGTGCAGCTATTTGATGGAGGATATCCTCTCTCCAAAATTCTACGGGGAGTCTTGGAAGATGGACCCACATAGGCACTCGTGTAGGTAAATCCTCTGTGGAATTGAAACTTGCATGCCAGGGTTTGATAAACAATCCAATTTGATCATAGAAATAGGGCCCTCCCTCAAAAATTTGATTCTTGTCTAAAATAGAGGAGAAATTTACCAAGAAATAACTATTTCTAGCCAACATAATATCCATATCTCCTTCTACCTGCCAGGTATGGTGCAACCAGGTTTCCAAGGCCGCCTGGGATATCTAAATACCCATAAACTTGCATATCAGGGTATGAGCAGACAAATAGTCCACATCTTCCTTGACAGATTCTATAGGGATCACCAAAATGGATCTATCCTAGGACCATGGAAAACATCCATTAATCTTAGAGATCCTGGGTCGTTCATTAGCATAAAATGGTTCTTTCCCTCTTCGAACCTCCTCTTGCAACACACGTGCGCCTCCAGAACCCTCACCCGGGCTGTCCCTCTCCTTACCGCCACTCGCAACCATCCTCATGTTATCATTTTCTTTGTTTGATTTGAATTCCAACATTTCTTTCTAATTATTTGATTTTATGTGTACAATAGGCATTTTGAACTTCATTTCAATCTATCTATCCATTTCTACTTTCAAATAACTCATAAACTTGACAAGTCTTCTATTTGTAGGTTTGAAATTATGGACAAAGTATGGTTCCTATTGTTATAGGTAAGGTGTTAATTCTCCCCATATTACTTTTTTGGAAACAAGGGATTATTTTTAAATCCTATTGGAAATGGAAATGATATGGTTGATGGCTTCCTACCTAAAAAACTAAACTGTTATTTCAAACTTAGGGTTTTGAATGAGATTATCCCATTGTTTAATTATTTTGACATGATGATAAAAAATTTGACTGAGATTAAATGGGGTAGATGTTTTAGATGTAGATTACATCTCCATTTCTTTACCTTTCCTTAACACATCTATTATATAGGAACAATACCATAAGTTTTACATATCCTACTATGACATTGGGTTTCTTATTCTTTATTAAGGGTTACCACCAATTGCACCATATTTTATTAACAAGAAAGGCTAAAACTAGCCAATTAAAAGTAAATTATAAATTATTATCTCTAATTTTTTATTGAATATATTCATAAATGAAAACTATAAATCTTTTTAAGTTATTTAATGCATATTTTGTCATTAATCACACTTAAAACACTACTAGATTAACAATTGGTAATTATGGGGCAGACTAGATGATATAAATTCATTTTTAAATTAAATCATAGTTGATTTTAATCCCTCCATAGATTTGAAACCTTCATTTGGTATTATATCCTAATTCAATAAAGGTTTAGAAGGGTTTTAAGCCATTATGAATAGAATCATAAATTTTATGAATTTTACTTCTATGAATATTCCTATTTTTTAAAGTGACACCTTTGAATATTATAGAGATTACCTAAAGAGAATACTTATTTGGAATGGATTTTGGGATTTTAGGATTTTTGTATCAAGATCATAAGAGAATAAAAAAGGAAGGAAAAAAAGTCGATGTACAAGCTTTCTTCTATCTTTTGAGTACCATAGACCCAAACATATATCCAAGAATTATTCGATGCAAACATTCCCATGAGGCATGGAGTACCTTAGAAAATTCATATAAATTATCTATTAAGGTAAGAGAATAAAAACTCCAAACTCTTAAAATTAATTTTGAAAATTGAAAATTTATAATAATGAAGGAGTTGGGGAATATTACATAAGGATAAATGAATTTGTACATAGAATGAGGGTTTATGGAGAAATCATGGAAGATAGGGTCAAAGTAAGGAAATTTTTGAGATTTTTGACTAAAAAATAGTTGTATGTTTTTATCAATTTTGACGAGTGTAAGGACATGAACAATATACATGTTGATGAGTTAGTGGGTTCTCTCTTGTCCCATGAAGATAAGATGAGACTATATTTAGGATATCTAAAACATGCACTTGAAACCAAGGTAGTAATATCAAATTATAAATAGAAAAATCAAAATAAAAATCAAGGGAGTTTAATAAAATGAATTTAAAATGGGAAATATCAAGCTAACTTCATATGTAAAATCAAGAGATACCTTGTCATTATTTCAAAAAACTAGGATGATTTATAAATTATTGCAAAAAAATCTCAAAAATGTTTATATATTTTGATCACTTTTGATGAGTGTAAGTACATGAACACTATACGTGTTGATGAGTTAGTGAGTTCTCTCTTGTCTCATGAGGATAAAATGAGACTCTATTTAGATATCTAGAACATGCACTTGAAACCAAGGCAGTAATATCAAATTCCAAAGAGAAAAATCAAAATAAACATCAAGGGAGTTCAATAAAATAAAATTAAAATGGGAAATATAAATCTAAATTCATATGCAAAATCAAGATATACCTTGTAATTATTTCAAAAAACTAGGATGCTTTATAAAATATTACAAAATATTGACAACAAGAATCAAGGTATACAAAAAGTGAAAAGAAGGATTTTCAATCTAAAAAAGTGAGGTTCAATATCAATCAAATTATGGTATCACATGTAATGTGGGAATATAGGATGTAATTAATTTTTATTTTCTTGATTCAATTTACTCAAATCACATGACAAGTCATAAAGACATTTTTAACAAGGTAGATGATTCATTGAAAATCCAAGTGCAATTGGGATATAGAAAGTCCATCTAAGTTTAAGAAAAGGAAAACATGAAAATCAATACAATTAAAGGTAAGGGTGAAATAAAAGATGATTTTTTAATTCAAATATATATCCTAAGAGTATTGATCATAATTTCACAGGATATAGTGATGAAAATAAAGCATACAAGTTTTATAATCCTACTTGTAAATCCATAATTATTACTAGGGATTGTAATTTTTTTGAAAATAAGATGTATGTTATTATAATAATATATATATAAAGGTAATAATTGAAGGTAATCATCCTATTTAATTTAATTTTTATGGATTATAAAGTCCTACACATTTTTTTAGTTCAATTAAAAATAATACTAGCTCTTCCCAAGAGACTAGTCATCCATCTTCATCAGCTGTAAGGAAGTACAAGGATTTGTTTAATCCACATCCAAACAATCATATGCTATATTATAATTATGATAGGAGTATAAAAAATATTCAAAATTATAAATGTAATTTTTTTATGATGCTAAATATGGAAATAATATGTTTGCATTGTCATTTATGGCTAGTGAACCTTGAAGTTACACACAATCTAGTCAAAAGAATGAATGGGTTGATGCTATGAATTTTAAGATGGATTAAATTGAAAGGAATGATAAAAAGACTATTATTAATAATCCATCTAAAAAATATTTCATTAAAACCAAGTGGGTCTATAAGACCAAAGTCAAGAGTGATGGTATAATTGACAAACTAAAAGCTAAGCTAGTATGAAAAAGGTTTCCACAAACACATAGGGTTGTCTATGAGAAAAATTCTGCATTCATGGCATGTAAAGATAATATAAGACTAATTATTATTGTATATTCTCATAAAATATTTTAAACATATCAATTGGATGTCAAAAGTGTATTTCTAAATTGAGTGATTGAAGAAAAAGTATGTGTGGCAGCCACAAGGTTTTGAGATAAAAGGATAAATAATTTTGGGTATATAAGTTGAAGAATGATATTTATGGACTAAAAAAATATCAAAGAACTTGGTAACTCAATAATTTATAGCTTATTATTATATCAATGACTTTATACGAAGTCAAAATGAACCAACTCTTTACATACAAGCATTGGGGTTCAATGTGTTATATGTTTGTCTCTATGTACATGACTTCATTTTTACAAGTAGTTCTATGGAGATGTTGAATAAATTAAAAATAATTATGAAATAATAATTTGATATGTATGATCTTGGAATTATAAATTAAATTTTTGGCTTGGAATTCCATCCAAATAAATATAAGTATTCATTTGTTAGTCCAAATATTCCCAAGACATGTTAAAGAAGTACAATCTTTAAGTATTCTAAGCTCGTGGACACTCTAATTGTAAGTGGAGAAAAGATAACAACAGCTAATGAGATTCATTTAACTAATAAAAATAATTTTAGAATCATGGTGAGAGGTTTTATGTATCTCACTATGATAAGATCTGATATCAATTATGATATTTCATTAGTTTTTAGATTTATGGGCAATCCATCAATCAAACATTTGCAAACAATAAAGATAATTTTTATATATTTAAGAATTACTTGCAATAAATGTATTAGATTCATACTAAAAATTTCATTATGTTTAATTAGAAACATTTATTCATAGTGGGGAACATCTCTTTATGACAAGAAGTCAAATTTAGGTTATTACTTCACATTGGGAAGTGGGTTGGTTTCATGGTCATCAAATAAACGAGCTATAATTGCATTATTTTTTAATGAAACTAAATATGCAAGTATTAAGAGATATTTAAAACAAGGATTATGGTTCAGAATATTCTTATTTATGTTAGAGATTCTTAACATAATCCAAAACTTATTTGTTATGATAGCAATGGGGCAATATAATTGTCCAAGAATCTAATTTTCCATGCTATAACCAAACATATTGAACTCAAAAATTATTTTGTTAGAGACATGGCCAATGATAAACATATTATAATTAATTATGTGAGAAGTGAATAATAATTTTTTTATATTCTCAAAAAGGGATTGCATAAACATATTAAGGAGATGATAGGCATTTATGCTCTTTAAATCAAATGGGGGAATGTTTAGTATGATTTCAATTCTAACACTTGATTGTTAGTGTTAGAATTAATTTTATTAGTGTTTTATTATTTTAGGAGGATTATTTAATTTATTTATTTCATAGATTAATTATTTTTTTAAATTTGAATTCTTTTTAGTAACTTTCTAAAAAATATCTAGAAGTGCCAATAAGAGTCATGTTTTCAGGAACTTTCTAAAAAATAGCTAGAAGTGCCAATTAGAGTCCTGTTCATTGAATGTGTACCTAATTGAGCTCAAATACTTATTAGTTCATCCCAAAGAGGTATGAATTTTTTTTAAGAGCTAAGTTAAATTAAATTAAAATTATTTTGATCAAATCTTCTAATTTATCTATTTTTAGGAGCCCAACTTGTCTAGTATTCATGGTTTTATTACTTATTAAGAAAGGCATCTTATATGATGACCATATCTTATCAATGAGTCAACATTAGTCTTTTTTTTTTTTTTAATCTATTTTTAGTTAGATTTATTTTTTTTACATGTTCAATTTATGCTTTTATTGACATAACTTATCATGCAAGTTACTGATAATTAGATAGTTTTGGCCTTTCTTATTAATAAAAGATGGTGCAAAAATGTGGTGCCATAATTATTCTTAGAAATTATAGTTAAATCATATGACAAGTTATGTCAAGAAAAAGTATAAAATGAATACCTACATCAACTAATGCTACATAAAAATGGAATAAGATAACTGAAAATAGACTCAAGAAAACAAGTTTGACTCATTGATAAGATATGGATCATCAAACAAGATGCATTTCTCAACAAGTATGCAAACCATGCACAATAGATAAGATAGATGCCTAAAATCAACTAAATATATAATATTTTACCAAAATAACTTAAATTTTAGTTAATTCAACACTTAAAAGTGTGTTAAACTTCTTGGGGATGAATGGATAAGGATTTGAGTTTAGTTAAGTACATATTCAGTGAACTAGACTCTAACTGGCACTTTTGGATATTTTTTAGGAAGTTCTTAACAAGTGTTCAAAATTTAAAAAAATAAAATAAAGGATATAAATAAATTTAATAATTATCCTAAACTAATAAAAATAATTCTAACACTAAAAATCAAGGGCCAACATTGGCATCACACTCAACACATATCTTTCCCTTTCCTTAATTAATTTCTAAGATAGAAATAATAGGCCCTGATTTGTACATATCCTAACACAACTTTGGGATTCTATGATTCATCAAGGGTTAACGACAACTCATGATGATAAAATTCACATAAAAATTCCTTATATTCTTTTGTACCATTAAGATATTCATTACAAAATTCAAAAGGTAGCCCTATAGAATCTTTTTTCCCATGAAATAAATTGGCCTATCTGAGACTGAATACATAGTTCTTAAAGATATAAGGATTATATTCTAAGAAAAGGTCTGCATCATAACATTTTCATAGACATTTCATAGACCATAGGTACTAAGGACTCAAAACAAGTAATAGTTATTTCATTTTCTTTAGTTTTGAATCTTTTTCTACCATATGTTCTTTCAAGACATTATTTTATTTTATCAACAAATGAATCCTCTTCTGCTAACCTTTATAGGTATTGAAACAACTCAACTTAAAAGCTTCAATAAAATGTTGATTCCCTTTTATAGAAACATATTTTACATGATTTTAGTTAAGTACTTATAATGTACAAGTTTGTGCAATAGAGGCAACATGTTCTTCAATGATGGTGACTACAAGTTGCTTAGGTGCATTGGTTGCATGTTCTTCAGGAGTCATTATTTTAGACATAGTTGCTATAGGTTCTTGTGGTCTAGCTTCTCTTTCTTTCTCTTCAACTGACACTTGAGTTAGTGTGTCCAAACTACTTTTTCTTATTTATAGCTCTTTAAATCATATCCTTAGAAGATTTATTTCTTAATATGCAAGCAAGAGTTTTTAATGATCACTTCATTCTAGGATAGGAGGAGTAGGAGTTTTTTATTTTGCTTCTGCTAATAAAAAATCATCATTATCTTCCTCTTAAACTTCTTCACTGAAAGCAAACTCCTCTTCTATTTTTTAATCCTTAGAACTTGAAATTTCACTAATTTTTTTCTCACTATTATCTTTCCATGTTTCTTCTTCACTCATAATCAAAGCTTTTGTAGTCATTTCTTCCTCTAAAGAGATGTCTAATTGTTACTGACTTATAAGAAGATTATCTTGCCCTTAGTCCCTTAGAACTCAACTTATGGGAATGCCTCCTAGGTATATTGGATGAGGCCTCATAAGTCTTTTACCTTTTTGTAAGTAGAGGAGATGTTGCTGGTTTGTCTATTTCTACTAAGCGAGGCTAAAAAATAACCTGTGGTGGAAGATGGGGCATTACCATAAAGTCTTCCAAATTGATATTAGGTCTATTAGTGGATAAAACATTTTTAATAATTAGTGTAATTAGGCAATGGTGGGATAGTGGTGCAAGTTTCTATTTTTAATATTCTTTAACCATTCTTCTCAAGAAGTGTAATAAGTAATTAGGAATATTTTTAATATGGTCATGTCTTAGGTGACTTAATAGATGTAGATGAAGACTATATAATAAAGTTAGCCTACCCTCACATGTAAAATATTTGATAACAAATATAGACACTTGGTGTCAATAAGTAGGAAGAGGTAACCTATATGTACCTTGAGCATCGAATTCAAGTCTATATATTTGCCTAACAAACCTTATTTTGATATAAAAAACTGCATGTAATTTGATCCACTCTTCTCCTACTTTAGGTAAACTAGTTACTTTGGATATTAGATCTTCTATTAGAACTACCTCCAATACTTTAACATTAGACTTATCATTTTTCAAAGTTTGGGAAACATTTTGGACTACATCCATGTCATACCCTATAAGTCCTTTAAAAAATACCATCTACCCTTCATTTTCAAAAAGGGTCACTACCCTAATATTGTTTCTCAGCATTGTGTGATCACTTGGATCCATTTTAAGTATACCAATTCCCATTTTTATTTTCTATATCTACTTGGTTGTTTATTGTCACTATCATGGCTTCTTGACAATTAGAAAATAATACATTCATTTCTCATGGGATAAAAATGTCTATTTTGGAAGGGTGACAATGAGTTGGTAATAGATTTAATTCTTCTATCAGTGCATTTATGTTATTTGGATCATGTGTTATATCTTTGGTTGATGTGTTCCATGTGAATTATTAACTATTATGTCCTTGAAATTTTACATGTGATAACTTTCCATGATTATCCCCAAAACTATATGGGTTCACTTGAAATCAAGTGAGATAGATGGGACAATAGGGTACATGAATTTAGTATGATGTGATATGGAAATGTAATTTAGAAGCCCAAGTTATGATAGGGTACTGTGGGAAGTAATGATGGAAGACAAGACATAGGTTGGGGTGAATATATAAGGCATTGGGATGATGTGGGATTAAGAAGGTACAACAGATGTGTGGTTACTCATAATTAGTCATGTCACAATAATTATATATATATAGTTGAATTATAAATAAAATATGTTTTATTCTAAATTTATAACAATAGTACTTGGTTTAATGCATTAGTCTGACTAATAGTAGCTTGACTACAAATGGAAGAATGTGCTTTCTTAAGAACCAGGAGCCTTCAATTGGATGAGATGAAAAAATATAGTTGAGATATCATCATAGAAATTACCTTGGTAAATATGTCCTTGTAGTGATGAAGATGATGTGTTATTTCAACAATGGTGTGAGAAAATAATTATGTGAGAATGTTAAGCTATGAGTCTATATGTCTATCCTTTGAATTGATGGATCACTTATAAGATGATAAAATAACATGACATTATGGAATCCCCATAAAATAAATAAATGAACTCATATGGATAGAAATAATGATTTGGGGGTGAAAGGTTGTAGGTTATTGTTGGAGATGAATTCTTTGAAAGAATGATATAGGTAGTATTGGTTGTAGGTTCATTTTGGGGACCTACAACAACTATCCATATACACAACTACTTACAAAGCATAGAAAAATATGAAAGTATTTTAAAATTTATAGACAATCTGATATAATAAATAATGGATTTACTATGAAAAATAGGATCTAGCCTACTAAAAGACACCATTAGATGTTGTAGGTCTATACAAAGATGTCTGCAACAAGCTAAAAGTAGACTTTGTATAACACATGAGGATGCATGTGTGGATGCTTCAAGATTGAAAGTTAGGTATAAAAATTAAAATTAGACCTAAATCATTTAATATTTTGTATATGATTTTATCAAATGACTTTTTATTTCTATTTTTATACCCAAGTGGCTGATAAGCTAATTTTCCACCTTATTTTTTGTAACTTTTAATCTTGAGTGGCCACAAGATGGTTTTACACTTAGGCCCATTTTATTTAGTTTTGGATGACTATAAATCTATTCTTATAACCAAAACTACCATATGAAATATGCTTATCCTCAATAAATGGGGTTGAAGTATCTTATCTAGACTTCAACAAGTTCTATTGATTGACTACTAGATTGGTCATAGTGTTCATCTAGTATACAATTGAGTTCAAAGTCCATATAAGATTGGAATTCAATTATAATATTTTTATTCAATTCTTATTTTCATAGATGTTTGTTTTACAATTTGAGACTACGTCTATTGACCATCAATAATAATTTGATAAGATCAATTATGTGCAGCTTGATTACTCCATTATCAAACATATTTTCTATCTCATGGGGCCTAACCATCTAGTCTAGATTTTTATTTTGTAGTTTTTTTATTTGGGGTAAAAAATAAATGACAAATCATGAAATTTATTTATTTTAATTAACTTGTCATGCCATTTGATCCTTTGTTTCTAAATTATTTCTATATGGTGTAGAGCCTGTCTTATTAACTCATCAAGGGAGTTTAAGTGCATGATTATTTATTTATGTGCTTCTATAAAATCCATGTCAAGTTATAGGGTATTCCTTAGATTTTTTAGTTCAAAATATATGGGAAGAAAAATCTTATTTCCTTATACCAATTCATAAGGTGTAAACCCCATAATTGTCTTCCATGTGGTCTTATAAAACCATACAGTCTCTGAAATATGTTATACACAATCATGGTGGTTTATAACTAATATTTTGGTAAGGATGTTGTATAAATACCTATTAGTGAATTTTATTTGATATTTATAATGTGGATGATAAATAGGGGACTTCTTATGTCTGAATTCATATTCTCGTATAAGGGCGACTATTAAATCAGACATAAACTATGGACCTTGATTGGAGATTATATCTCATGGGACTCCATATTTGGTGAATCTTCCTTGACTTGAGATGGTGGATATATTTGGGCAATGAAGTTAATCCCAAATTTTTCAAATTATTCCAATACTAACTATGGTTAAACCAAAATCTCATCTGAACTTGTGGATTTATCCATGTGTCAACATTTGTCACATTGGTGAGTATATGCAATAACATCCCTATATGGAGTGTACTAATAGTAATTGGTGATAAAGATTTTGTAGGATATATTATTTATTTAAAAATTTCCCCCATAGGGTTCATCATGACATGCATGAAGGATATGAAACACTTCATCATCTATCACACATCTTCTCATTATCAAATTAGGCTCAGTGTGAAAGAGGTATCCATATATCCATAAATATGGGATGCCTTTAGCCACAAATTTATATTTTTCATTGGTTTAAAAATGTGTAGGAGTCTATCCTATATCTAAATAATTAAAAATATTTGTAAACAAAGGAATGTTAACATTCTAAGCAAAGAGATGTCCCTAAAAAAAGAGTCATCTACTAGTGGACTATTTTCATTAGATTGTAATATAGATAATAAATCTACAATTACATTGTCTTTACCAGGTCTATTCATGATGGTAATGCCAAATTATTATAAAAACAACAAGCATATAACTAACTTACTAATTATTATTGGTGTTTCATTAAAGTATTTAATAGTAACATGAATAGTATACATAAAAATAAGATAACCAGTAATGTAATGTTAGAATTTGTTTATATCATACACCATTGCTATAAATTATTATCTATATTTGTGTATTTAAATTTTGGATGCTATATATTCTTAATGTAAAATTATATAACATAGTTGAGTGACCCATCATTTTACCCATATACTACACCAAGTGTTGTGTTAAATGCTTCCAATTTGAACCTTTTAACATAGGTGTTATAAAAAACAAGTCATTACAGTTTAAAAATATTCTTGTCATGAATTAATTCATACAAACATATCATCTTTTCATATCAAAACAAAAAATGAAGTTACTATCTTGTTAAAGTTTTTGATGAATCTTTGGTAATATCCCACATGTCCTAAGAAACTTCTCACATATCATTGCTTTTGTCATGTAGGTAAGTTATTTATCATTTCTATCTTATTAGGGTCTAACTCAATTATTAAATTTTAAATATGATTTCCTAGTGTAATAAATTATTGCATTAGTATATATCACTTATCATGACTCAATGATAGGTTATTATCTTGACAACATTAGAGTACTTTCTCCAAATTGGTGAGGGATTTGGTGTAATTGTCCCCATAGATCATGAAGTCATCCATATATATTTTGATGTGGTCATGAGATAGATCATTAAAAATTCTCAAGAACACCATCTAAAAGGTGTCAAGATCATTTCATAAATTGAATGGGACGATTGAGTAAGCATAATCACCCCAAGGGCAGTAAATATTATTTTATCTTGGTTTTTCGGGGCAATTCTAATATGATTGTATCTGATGAAACCATCAATGAAAATGAAGTATTTATTTTTAGTGAGGTTATCAAGGACCTAGTCAATGAATGGGAGAGGAAAGTGATATTTATTTTTGGTAGTGGTTAATTATCTATAGTCCACATATATGCACCATTTTTCATTCTTTTTTAGGACAATGACAAGTGGAGAGACCCATTGGTTGTTAGAGATGGGGTATATGAAGCCTGCATCTATGATTTTTTATAAATCAATTTTGATAATTTCTTAGACAACATGGTTTATCTCTTCATTGAGATTTTCTAATGGGTTTTCAATCTTATTTAATGTATATATGGTGAGTGAAAATATCTAGGTGTATTTTTGACATATCATGATAGTATCATACAAATGTTATTTTATTTTTTTGTAGAATGGTGATTAATTAGGTTTTATATTGGGGATATAGTTCATTTTTGATATTTATGGGTCTTCATAATAACAATCCACTTATTTTTATAGTGCTTCCATAGATGAACTATTCTCTAGAAGAGTGCCAAGGTATAAAGTGTGTGGTAGTAGGTGATGAAAGATATTAATATCCTATTTTGTGTCTGAGGAGTCTTCTTATAGAAATATGTTGGTAAGGGGGAAATATGTGCATTAGAGAAATTTATCAGTGTATAATCCTGATGTATAGGTATTTGTATGATGTTGTAAGTAACTATCTTACTCTTATGTTTGAAAAAAAGGGTTGTGTTCAATGGAAAGAAGGGTTTTTAAGGTGACTTGGTCATCATCCTCAATTTATACCCACATAAATTTATCACCTTATGATGAAGGTTGGGTAAGTGGATCTACAACCAATTTATTCATGGTGTTTCCATTGGAAATGAGAATTTTCCCTGACCTATAGTATATTAATGCATCAATTGTATCCAACCAAGGTTTACCTAAGATCATTTGGTATTCACCTATGTTTGCTTTGGGTTATAATATATTGAAATCAGATAAGATACTCCTATGAGTCTAACATGATAACAAGGCATTTTATGACTCCTTTAAGTTTTATAGTTGAATGGGTTTCCATTTGTAGAATAATTGGTGTTTCACGAAGGCCTAAAAGTCTAAGTTTACTCATGGTTTCATTAGTCATACCATTAATGGTTTCTCCAAAATCAATTAAATATTTTGAATAAGGTACCATTGATGTAAACATAATTAATTGGGTTTCCTGGGTTAGATTATTTGGTTAGGATAATGTTACTCAACATGATCTCTACAAGTTATCCAACCACATAGACAATCTTGGGACCAGGTTTCTTATGATATAGTTATTAGAAAAATTTAGTGTAAATGAGAACATCCTTAATTGATTGAAACAAAGGTATTTTGACACAAATATTCTTCAATTGGTCCATGAATTCAATTTTTGGGTAAACCTTTTGTTTTTGTAGATTGAATCTCTTTGGAAAAGGAGGATTATTGGGTGCTAATTGTTTGGTGGATGTGCTAAGTTTAGGAGTGAGACAATTATTAGATAGATTTGGATTATTTTGTGTACTGGGTAGCTCCTCAAGAGGACTGTTATTATGGGTAGAGTGGGATTTAGGATAGTACTTCATGAATAAAGTTGAATGTTCTAAACTTCAACTAAATAAGTGGTGTAAGTTATCACATCATTATTATATGTTAGTTGAAATAAATTATTATTGGGATTAGGGGTAGGATAAGAAGGTAATTATGGGGCTATTGGTGGAGTGGAGTGAGATTTCTTGGAATTAATTCCATTTTTGTTGATGGTGAGATTGTGGATATTGTTCAAGGGTAGTATTTTTGTTGATTGAAGGCTAATTCCTTTAGCATGATTATTCTCATTGGTTAGAGGGTGATTTTTATTTATAATTCTAATTTTGTTATTTTTATGGATGTTGTTGAAATTATTTATAGTTGTTTTGGTTTTGAGTTTTTTTCCAAAGCTAATTCTAACTTTGGGGTTATGGTTAGGGTGGTTGATTCTAGGAGGTAGATGCATGCAAATAATGAGGAATGGAAACATACAAATTAAAATATGAAGAACTAGATGACATACTTGGATTTTATGTTTATAATTGAGTTTTTATTAGGTTACATAAAACATTTATTCTCCATCTCATATAATGGCATGAATCTCCAATGCATCAAGATCTTCTTCTACTGTGATGGCTACTTTGACATAGGTATCATGGCATTTATAATCAAATTTATTTTTCAGATAGTCTTGACAATATAGAGTTAAGCCATGCTCTATTTATTTTTCTTCCTCTATATGTGTAATGTATCTAACTATGTAGTCAAGTTACTAATGATGTCTTCATGTATTACATTAAATAACTAACTTTCATCCTTGATAGTTAATTGATGGATTTGGATTATAATAGTTATGAAACTTGATTGTTATGAGTTTTCTTCATCACTAACCTTTAGTTAAGGGTAGTATTTTTGTTGATCGAAGGCTAATTACTTCAGCATGATTATTCCCATTGGTTAGAGGGTGATTTTTATTTATAATTCTAATTTTGTTATTTCTATGGACGTTGTTGAAATTATTTATAGTTGTTTTGGTTTTGAGTTTTTTTTTCCAAATCTAATTCTAACTTTGGGGTTGTGGTTAGGGTGGTTGATTCTAGGGGGTAGATGCATGCAAATAATGAGGAATGGAAAAATACAAATTAAAATATGAAGAACTAGATGACATACTTGGATTTTATGTTTATAATTGAGTTTTTATTAGGTTACATAAAATATTTATTCTCCATCTCATATAATATCATGAATCTCCAATGCATCAAGATCTTCTTATACTATGATGGCTACTTTGACATAGGTATCATGGTATTTATAATCAAATTTATTTTTCAGATAGTCCTGACAATATAGAGCTAAGCCATGCTCTATTTATTTTTCTTCCTCTATATGTGCAATGTATCTAACTATTTAGCCAAGTTACTAATGATGTCTTCATGTATTACATTAAATAACTAACTTTCATCCTTGATAGTTAATTGATGGATTTGGATTATAATAGTGATGAAACTCGATTGTTATGAGTTTTCTTCATCACTAACCTTTAGTAATGTATGCATAAGAGAGTGATATATTCAAAAGACAAACTTGAGACATCTCTACTAATCATTAGATCTAATGCTTTGAGATATTATTTCTAGATTCATTTTAAGATTAACAATTTGATATATTCTTGATCCAACATTATTTTTTTTCTTTGCACTGAACATGAATCTTTCTAAGTAATCTTCTAATGGTTCATCTTCATTTTGTGACATCTGAAATATGTCCTTCCTTGTATAATCTCTTGATTTGTAATATTCCTATTATTTTAAGAGGACCATGTTTATATCTTTATAAGTATATATTATATATCATCAAAACCCAATAAACCATTTGAGGGTTGCATCCTTGAGAGTGGTTGGAAATAGTTTCAAATTTTGAGTATACTAATAATAGTCATAATAAAAGTCATAGGACATCGTTTTCAAAGAGAAACATATCAAGATATTCATTATCCATTCCTATGAATTGAGGTAAAGCAAAGGGATATTTTTCATGTGTATATTATGCATAGGGGTATTGATGGGGAAATCAAAAGTTGTGGCTTGAGATTTTTCTTCATGACTATCCTCCACGATTTTTTAGATTAATTATAAACTAGAAAGTTTTGACACCCACTTTTCAGAAAAATTGTCAATTTTTTCCCATAGTGCATAATGAAAAGTGATTTTAAGCTTCTTAAAAGGATAAAAAAGTCTTTTGACTAGGGGTGATGGAGTGGGGATTATTATAAATTTATCTATGAGCTCAAAAAATATGTATTATTAGATTGAGTCAGTGGGTTTAGATTGGGTATGTGATATTTATATTATTACAAGTGATATTTATGTTGTTGTAGACAATGTTTCTATTACTAGAGGAGTTATCTCTGTTATTATAGCTAATGTCCCAACTTATTCTTTTGTATACAAGCTTAGTATTTTAGGCAAAATTATTCTCAAATATCTTTTTTCACACTGTATATACACACTTCTACCTTCTTTTTGTGTTTTTATGCCCTAAATTACACATGGTTAGTTCGAAAGTGTTTATTTTTATTATTATAATTTGCATAAATTTAAAATCCAACTTAGAAATTAGTAAATTCACTCTTGAAAACAAGAAAATTTATGTTATAAAATAATAAATTTTATTCTAGAAAGTAAGAAATTATACTCTTGTGAAAGCATGAAATATTACTTCTATGAAATCAAGAAACATTACTTCTATGAAATCATGAAATATTAACCAATCATTGGAGATTCTAATGCTTTAAAACTTCCCTAACAATGGTGCCAAAATTGCTATCAAAATAAATTCCCCAATTAAACTAAATTAGTCCAATCATTATATGTACAACTTGGAAAATGTGCTCCAGAGGGGAAGCCATTTAATTTTTTAGGAATACTCATTAAATTATTAACCTAGAGTCTCTATACTTTGGTAAGATGTCAAAACTATATATGCACACTAAACTCTTTGAAAATCTTAAGGTATTAATGGTTGCATATAGGAAACCCACTTTACTAAATTATAAATGATAGAATGTAAACACACTTGCATGAAAAGAAATTTGATAAAGTAAATCATTACATAAAGGAAATCAATATTGTTTTTGAAAGCTTATTATATTTTAACTGAAGATCAACCATATATAATAATAATTACTTGTAATAAAGTCAACTATGAAAATCACAAGGAATACAAAATTAAATAATGTAAACATATAATTGAATTGAAAAATCTACTTAATAGATGGACTTATTAGAGAAATTAATCACAAGCATGCCCTCTTTGGTGGAATTGTGATTCATATCAATTGTTTGATTACAAATACTTTAACTTAAATAACTTTAATTGCATTGATCAAACTTTGTAGCAATAGAGTGATTTCTATAGAAAACTAAAAAATATTACAATAGTTATGTCACTCTTACTCACTATCTTTCTAATTTATATTATGTTATGCTAGTAATCATATACAACTTTTCTCCTTATATAGGGAATGTAAGTGCTTGTCTAAATAAATACCTAATGGTTACAACCAAAAGATCATATATAGTGATAAAAATTAAATTAATAAACCTAAAATACTCTAAACACTAAAATTAAGCTATGGGATGAATTTAAATTGAAGTTAACATCCGGTCCTAAAAATATACAATCTCTAAAAATAGAGAAAAATTCTTGAAAAAATCATCAAATGGTAATTTCAGACCCTTAGATGATCACATATGGCCTCCTAAAAATATAAAAATCAACTCTAAGTAGATAGATCAACCTAGGACAACAACAAACTTTTTGAGACACCCATTTTGGTGTGTGGAAGATCTCAAACAGAGCTAAGGGTCAAAAGTTATGGCCTTCGAAAGGTTGGCCTATTTTTTCTACATCATTCTCCTCTGGTTGAAAACAACTAAGCTCCTATGAGTTGCCCTGATTATACTACTGCCATTTTTATTTTTAAATCTTATTTATCTCTCATTTTATAATCCAAATGTTGTCTTCTTGCTGCAATCCTTCTCACTATACCAAATACCTATTATTATTCAGTCTTAAAAATATACAATTTATAAAAATAGGAAATTCTCAAAAAATAATTAAATGGTAATTTCGGACCCTTAGATGAGGTCATTTTGGCATGTGGAATAGCTCAAACAGAGTTATGGGTCAAAATTTATGGCCTCCAAAAGACTGGCCTATTTTTTCTGCATCATTCTCCTCTGATTGAGAACAACTCATCTTCTGTAAGTTGCTCTGATTATACTGCTACCATTTTTATTTTTCAATATTCTTTAGCTTCCATTCTATAATCCAAGTGTTGTCTTCTTGTTGCAATCCTTCCCACTATACCAAATACCTATTATAATTCCCTTGCCTTGTACTTACTATCTTCATATCCAAAACCTGTACTATCTTTTATTTATTCTTCTTTAGAACTTATTACTCCCAATTTAATTCTTCATCTTAATCATCTTCACCATCTTCCCATGAAATTCATATAAATTTGAAACATTAAATACTGGAGAGATATCAAAAATGTGGTAAACTCACCTCATAATCATTGTCATTGAGTTTCTTCACAATTTTGCATGGTCTAATTTTCTTGTACTTCAACTTGTTTTTGATAATATAAGGTGGATGAACCAAAGGCCAAACCCTTACAAATAGCAAAGAAACCACAAAGGCAATCAGTACAAAAGATGCCTTACGATAAGAATGTCAAAATTAGTGATTTAACCGACATAGCAAAACCATAATTATAAACTAATATAGGAATAAAAGAGAGGCAAAGTATCAAGAAAGTAATAACTAAAGAGGTAGGATCTCTCCTTACTTAAACATAGATTTAATGAGGTCATCCAATTTCTCAGTATTCTCCACTTTGTTAGCAGATGCAGTAGCACCCAAGTCCTGCAGCATGGACATGTTTAGGAGAATAGAATTCTGGAGCACAATAGAAAAGTTTTGTTCTAGTTTCTGAATGTGACCCTTTAGGATTGCAATTTCAGCTCCCAATTTAGCCTCGGTAATGGTATCATCATTAGCTTCTTCCATAAACATCTTTCCCACTTTCTCAGCATTTTTTGCAAAGTCAGCAACATCCTTAGTGGTAGCCTTTAATTCTTTTCTCTTGCTTACCTTCAGTATCCTTAGAGATTTCTTAGACATCCAAGTCCTTGGTCTCATCATCTTGAGTGGATTCATCTGAGGTGCTCTCAGGGTAGTTGATAAGCCTAGCCTTGGGAGCACGTTTGCCAACAATTTTCCTCAAACGCCTAACTCCTGAGGAGAGACCCTCCTTAATAGCCTTAGTAGATAAATGGGACTTACTTCCTTAACCTCCAGGGGTCCTACAAGGATTTTTAGTGGTCCCCACAGTAGTCCCCATAGTGCTTGCTTCACCAACATATGTCTTTCTCTTCTTATACTTTGTACTCACAAAAGAGCTCAGAGTGTCTATGGGAGTCTCCTCAGGAGTAGAAAAGGAAACTTCTTTAGTTTTAGTAGAGTCAGGGGAAAGACAGGGCTCTTCAACAACATCAATAGCAATAGGATTAGAATAAATTTCCCCACTATCAATTTGAATGATCTTGGATGGCTCGAGGGCATGGTGGAAATTGTACAGATAGAAAATGAGGCCCTAATGAAGGGGGATAGGATTCTTATCAAGTTTTTTAGCCAATTTAGCTCTCACCCTAAGGACATAATGCTCGAGGGAAGAAAGCAGATAAAAAGGAAAGCTAATGTGAGCATTTCACCTAAAATGATTCAAAAAGGGAAGACGATAATTGTAAAACATGGTGAAACATCCCTCCAGAGTGAAATACTTCATGAGGATAAAACACACGTCGTCCCAAGGCTCAGGCAACTTGGCTCGATCAAATCCCTCTGGTAAGGTGCTAGTTCTTTGCCTTCTCTAAGAAAGAGCTTATAACTGGAAAGGTCCATAATTTTTGTCTTTCATTGCAATTTCATCCCTTGCATAGACATGCCAGTAGCCATAGCTATCACATTTTTTATAATCTCAAAGCTAATTCCTCTAACAGAGACTCACTAGTTTAGCCAAGACCTAGTGAATTGTTTAGACAAGTTTCATCAAAACCATTGAGCCTCTCCAAATAGGGGCTAATCCCACCCTCTTTGCAGTAGTGCTAGACCATCAGGTTATCTTTGAACTCACAACAAGAAACTGGTTCTGTTTGAATTCTATCACCACCCATGTTGGACTTACGGAACAGACCAGGAGAATCCCAAATTTTAACCATCTTATTTGTAGTAAATTTAATCCCTTGCTCACGAATATGCATAATGATGATTAAATAACACATAATTTAGAGCATCATGTAGAGATGACACTTACTCATCTCATGCTTAAACATAATTTCTTGGCGATCTCCATAATGATGAAACAGTCTGCTTGCCTTAACAAAGTGGTATAATAAATCAAAAATGATGATAAAAAAAGTACAATAGGCCCCAAACTCTAAGATCCACATCAGCATCCTCTGAAAGGACTAACTAATGGATCTATCTTTCCAATATATCTGACTCATCCTTAACACGTCATTTTCTTTTTAATGAGATCCCTGATATTTAAAGGGATATGATCAATTTGGCACCAACATCACCAATTTGAAAATTGTTAGTCAAGATTGGCACAAGCATCAGCTACACTATTGCTCTCCCTATAAATATGTGAAATGTTGACCCTGGCAAACTTCTATAGGATAATTTGTATATCCCTATTGATATGTTTTAGCTTAATACCCACACTCGATACCTTATTAACCACATCGATAACCATTTTAGAGTCTCCTTAGATACTCAAATTCCTGATACCAAGGGATATAGCCAATTTTATCCCCCATAGAAGAATAGTTGCTTCAGCATAGTTGTTGCTTTGGCAGCCTATTCCACTATCATAGACAGCAATCATCCACCCTTTGCCATTTCTTATAATCCCTCCCCCACTAGCTTTACCATCAGACTTAGAGGCCCCATCAAAGTTAAGTTTCAACCAGTTAGGCTTTGGGGGATTCCATCTAGTAATAAGTCTCTGTAATATTTTGGAATTATTATAAGTAGGAATAAGATTTAGGATCTTCCATTTAGCCATAATTTGTTCTTCTTCATGAGTTAGAGGTTTCTCCGTAGTGCGAATATGAGCAATAGTGACACTTTCCAATAGAGTCTTAACAAAAGTATGAAAAATATAAGAGGCATCTCTAGCAGTATCCCTAAAAATTTTATGGTTGTGCTCTTTCCATAAAGTCCAACTCAAATAAGGTAGATTTTTTTTCCACAACTCAAGGAGCCAAAGATGAGAAAAGGTAGGGTACCAACTGATTATGACTTCCTTAAGGTCAGAATTATAGACCCATTGAATACCAAAATTATTTAGGATTATGTCCCAAATTTCTCTAGCAAAATCATAGTGTATGAAAAGATGAGAAACAATTTCCTCCTTTAAGCAGCATAAACAACATCTGTTGACTAGGGTAAACCCTCTCTTCTGAAGTTTATCTTGGGTTAAAATTTTGTTATGAGCAGCAGCCCACCAAAACATGTTGATTTTTGGTATAAGTTTATGGTTCCAAACTTTTTTCCATATCTCCTTACTCTAAGCCTCAGGAATCAACAAATGATAAGCATACTTGACAGAGAACTAGCCATTCTTATCTAGCCACCAGTACTGTTCATCTTCTCATGGGAAGAGAAGGATTCTGACCCCTTGAATCAACTATTGAACATCTCAAAATCTAGGGGAGAGATCAAGCCAATGAGCACAACAATCCAATAGGTTTTTCTAGCTCCTAATGCCATTATTATTAGCCATGTAATCACAGACTTTATCTCCAAAAAACTGAGTAGCAATATCAAAAATTTATTTGTAATCTCCCTGTGTGATAAGAGCCTTATCCTTTACCCAAATGTCATGCTATAATTTAATATACCTACCATTTCCCAATTTTCATCTAGTCCCTTGCTTAAGAAGACTTCTAGCTTTCACAAACCCCTGGGGTAGCCCTACTTGTTGAAGAAAGTTGGAACCATCAGTACTATGCATGTATTTGGCATGCATGATTTCCCCCCAATCATTATGTTTATGAATCAGATTCCAGTTGATTTCAGAGAGAAGGGATTTGTTCATACTCCTGATGGATTTAATATTGAGGCCACCATGTGATTTCAGAAGACACACTTTTTCCCAACTGACCAAAGACATTCTCTATTTATCTTCCAGTCCCATCCATAAAAATTTTCTTTGAATCTATTCCAATTTGACAGCAAGATACGTAGGTATTTTAAAGAGAGACAAGAATTAAGTAGGAATCCCTTGTAGAGAGGCCCTAAGAAGCTACAATTTGCCTGCACTATTGAGTAGTTTCCCTTTCTAACCAAGTAGTTTCCTCTGAGTTCTTTCCAATATTCCATTCCAAAAACTTGTAGATACCTCTTTTACCTTAAGGGGGAGGCCCAAATAGGTAGCAGGTAGATCAGCTTCAGCACAGTCCAGGATGTCAATGATTTTTTGCCTAAGGTCATTAGGAGTATTGAAGAAGTACACATTACTATTTTAGAGATTTATGCTTTGCCTAAAATCTATGGCATAGTTATTTAAAATATTCTTCCATCTCTGAGCTTCAATCACCGAAGAGATGCCAAAAAGAATGGTATCATCAACAAAATGCTGCATAGCCACAGGAGGAAGGGAGGAATCAGGTTTGATGCCTACTAAATGTTTAGAGGCTATATTAGCTTGTATGTATCTCACAAATGCCTCCACCATTATGATGAACAAGTAAGGGGAAAGAGGGTCCCCCTGGCAGATTCCTCTCGAAGAAGAGAAGAAACCTCTAGGGACCCCATTAACTGAGACCAAAAATTTAGCAGAAGAAACAACATTTCATACGAGGTGAGACATTTTATCATTAAACCCAAACTTCCTGATGACTTGAAACATAAAATTCCATGAGACCCTATCATATGCTTTAGAAATGTCTAACTTAAGAGCCATACCAGGGATTCTACTCTTGTACATGGAGTGAATAGTTTCATGAGTGGAGATCATAGCATCAAGAATTTGCTGACCTAGGACAAAGCCTTTTTGAGCAGGGGAAATAATTTTGTCTAAGAAAGGTTGGATTCTCATAACCAACAATTTAGTGCAAAGCTTATAAACAATATTACATAGACTAATAGGTTTGAAATCTAAAAGGTGTGTGGGCTACAACCTTTTAGGAACTAGTACAATAAATGTATTATTAACTTGTTTTAAAAGTTTACCAGTTCTGAAGAAGTCACGAACAATAGTAGTAAGATCCATTCCCACTATATCCCAATATTTCTAGAAGAAAATAGGTGGGAAGCCATCAGGACTCGGAGCTTTGAAGGAACCCATAGAGAATAAAATAGCATGGAGTTCTTCCTCAGATATAGGCCTTAACATCTCTAGGTTGTCTTCCTCAATTATCAAACAGGGGATTTTATCAATGAATTGATTCATAGTTCCAACATTCCCATCATCATTAGTTTGTTTGATCAACATATTCTTGAAGAATATCCTAGCTTGTTCCCTTATCTTGTTATCCCCAGTTATAGTATTGCCATTTTCCAAACATAACTTCGTTATGGAGTTAGCCTTCCTGTGTTTCATCACTGAAAGATGAGAGAAGGCCATGTTCCTGTCTCCCTCTTTGAACCACTGAATTCTATATTTCTATTTTCAAAAAACCTCTTCTCTGTCCATAAGATTCTTTCAGTCAGAAATCAGAACATTCTCTTCTTTATAAGTGTCTTCTGAATCATCTCCTTGAGCAATCCACTGCTGCATATCTACAAGTTTTCTAGCTATGTTTTTCTTCTGATGAAAAACATGACCAAAGCTATATCTATTCCATCCATGTACTTCTTGTCTGATTTGCTAAAGTTTTTTGACACTTGTACTTTAACTTGTTGTATGTGCCTTTAGAAAATATTTCTTTCCTCAAGTAAACTATTATCAACTCTACTTATTCAAATACCTTAGATCTTCTTCTGACATCTATTGTTTCTTTATATTTCTCATTACTTTCCTACAACTTTCTTTTTACTCCTTACAACTGCTACATATGCTCTACAAATGCTTCTACTTCATCAATAACTTGATCTGTAATTGGTAATTTTACCAAATCTAAAATACCCATAGTATTTCTCCAATAAGTAATTTGAAATTGTGAAATTCTCATTGATCTATGCACTAAACTATTATATGCAAACTCAGCTTGTGGTAAATCCTAGTCCTATTGCTTGGGCTTCTCTCCCACTATGCATCTCGAAAAAAATTCCCAAGCTCCTATTCACAAATTCTATCTATCCATATATTTGTGGGTTATATGTACTAATTAATTTTAGCTTAGTACCCATCTTCCTCCACAAAGTCCTCCAAAAATGAATTAGTAATTTCATGTCCCTATTTGAAGTAATAGTTTTTAGAACACCATGCAATCTCATAATATCCTTAAAAAATAATTTTGCAACTCTAGTGGCATCATTGGTTTTCTTACATGCAATAAAATGAACCATTTTAGAAAATCTATCTACAACAAAAAAAATTAAATTGTTACCTCTCTGTGTATTTGGTAATCCCACACAAAATCCATACTCAAATCTATCCATAGTCCTCTTGAAACTGGTAATGGCATGTATAATCCAGTGTTTTGTGCATGTCCTTTAGCCACCTAACATATCTTGCACCTTGAAACATACCTTGTCACATCTCTCTTCATCTTTGGCCAAAAATACTTTTCCTCTATCAAAGCTATTGTCTTCATCTTACCAAAATGTCTAGCCAAACTGCCACTATGTAATTCTCTTATTATAGTGTCTTATAGAGACCCAATTGGAATGCATAATTTTTTCTCTTTAAAGACTAACCTTCTTGTATAATATACTCATCATGAATAGTATCTCTCCCACCTGTTAATAGATTTTTACACTGTTTAACTACCTTGCCAAAATATGGATCAATATCATATAATTCTTTGATAACTTTAAATCCAACTACTTCACTCACCATAGTAGTTAATAATGGTACTCTCTTTTTCAATTCATTATCTACCTAATTCTATTTTCTTTATTTATGTTTCAATAGAAAATTATACCCCTACAAGAAAGATACCCCTTTGCATGCCTACTATTCAAATTCTTTTGTATATTCACATACTTCAAAGCCTCATGATCTATAAATAGGATAAATTCCTTAGGCACTAGGGAATACCTCTAATTTTTTAATGCTTGTATAATTTCATAAAGTTAAACATCATAAGTATAGTCTTATTTTCTTACCTCATTCAATTTATCACTAAAATATGCTATTGGCTTTCTTTCTTGACTCAACACAACACCAATTCCCACAAATCAAGCATCACAATCAACCTCAAACACTTTGTTAAAATTTATTAATGCTAAAATTGGTCTTTTTTTAATCTTCTTCTTCAAAAATTCAAAGCTTTCTATGGCTACCCTAGTCCATGCAAATTTTTTCCCTCTCATGCAATCTATTATTGGTGCCACAATACTACTAATTTTTTAAATATTTTTTTGTAAAAAGTTGTTAAACCATGGAAACTTCTTACCTTTGTAATTCTATTTGGAATAGGCCACTCAACAATTGGCTTTATTTTTTCTTCATTCATTCTCACACCATCTGTTGAAACTACAAATCCTAAAAATACCAAACTATTCTGCATAAACCTGGACTTCTTCAAATTTGCATACAACTTCTCCTTTCTTAACAATTATAGTACCATTCTTAAATGTTGTGAGTGTTCTTATTTAGTCTTACTGAATATCAAAATATCATCAAAATAAACAACCATAAACTTGACAATATAATCTCATAGCACTGTATTCATCACCCTCATAAATATGTTAGGTACATTAGATAATCTAAATGGCATCACCATCCACTCATATAAGCCATCCCTAGACTTGAATGTAGTTTTCCACTCATCTCCTTCACGAATTCAAATATGATAATAACCACCCCTTCAACCAATCTTGGTAAAATGTTTTACTCTTATAAGCAAATCCATCATATCATTTAAATGAGGTATAAGAAACCTATACTTTATTATACTTTTTTAAATTGCTCTACTATCCACACACATTCTCCATCCTTCATCTTTCTTTGGAGTTAGTAATGTTAGTGTTGCACACGGACTCACACTCTCCCTTATCACCTTCTTTCTTAGAATTTTAGTAACCTATTTATTTAATTTTTCATGTTCTATTGGACTCATCCTATAAGCTATTTGATTAGGTAGAGCTAATCCTGGAATCAAATCAATGTGATGTTGAAGATCTAGCTTTGGTGGTAAGCCATATGGTTACTTATCAGGCATAACATTTGCACATTATTTCAACACTCTTGCTACTTCTATTGGTATTTGCACCATTTTTGTGTCTTCATTCTTTGCTACTAATACATAACAACTTGCCACCTTCATATCTTGGATAAATGATTTAGATGGGAGCATGCTTTCTGTCTTCTCTTCCTCTTTCAAAGGTAACAAAACTACCTTTGTACCACCTTTACAAAAGTTTATGTTTTCTTTACTCCATCATGAATTACTTTCCTATCAAATTGCCACAGTCTTCCCAATAACACATTACATGCATCTATTGAAATAACATCATGCCATATTTCATCATTATAATTTTTTCTTATAAAAAACTTGATCAAGCACCTTTTATCTACTATAACCTCATTCCCTTTCTTAAACCATGAAATCTGATAAGGATTATGATGATTTTCACAATGAAAATTTAGTTTCTCTTTCATTTCTTTAGAAACCATATTTTCACAACTTTCACCATCTGTAATTACTTTGCATACCTTTCCACCCAAAGTACATCTCATTCATAAAATATTTGATCATAGCCATGCATCACCACCTTCTTTATTTTTCACTTGTTCCTTCCTTGAAATGATCATTTTTCTTCTCATTATGAGATTCTCTCCAACATCTATTGGTGCAACTTTAATATTTTGCTCTTTGATCTCAACCTCAACAAATTCACTCTTGGATGATCCTCTTGCCTTCTTTCTTGATCTTGATAGTGTAGACACTCAAATGCATTGTACCTTTCTTCTCCACATCTATAATAGACATAAGATATATGTTGGTTCAGAAACCATCCTTGAGCACCACCGTGAACTCATCCTCTGTTAAACCCTCTTCCTCTTTATTGGTATTGAAGTCCTTGTCTATTATCATCTTGCCTATCTACACTACGTGATGATTCACCTCTATTATTATTAGACCCACCTTTGGTGGTATTAAACCCATATTATCCCATTATTGTAGGGGATCCACCTCTTCTTAGACCAAGAGATGTTCTTCAGAAATTTTACCTATTTTATTTTTCTTCAGCTTTCAAATCTAATCGATAAGCCTCCTCCATACAAAGTATACTATGCATTCTTAATTCATCTTGAATAGTAATTTTCAAACTATTTACATACCTTGTAACCATTTTTTCTTCTACTTCATCATGCTCCACTCGTATGGAAAGCTTATAAAAATCATTTAAATATTCTTGTATACTATGATCTTTTTTACTCAAATTCTAAAATCTTCTGTATAAGGTTTATGCATAATCCACAAGAATAAATTTCTCGCTCAGCTTATTCTCCATATTTTTCCATGTATTAATCTTCTCTTTACCTTTTCTTTGTCTCTCTTTATGTAGGTGATCCCACCAAATCATTGCATGACCTTTCAATTTCATGCATGCAAACTTTAACTTCTTGTCTTCTCTCATAGTCTTCCACTCAAAGAATTTTTCCATGTTATTCATCCAATCTATCAACTCCTTTAGTTTTAAAGTGCCTTTATAATATAGAACATCAACCTTGATTCCTTCATTTCTTCCTTCTAAATATTAAACCATCATCTCTTCCATTGATGGTGGAGGATCTTGTTATTCTTCTTCTTGATAAATTTATTCATCATGATCTGTGTCTTCCTCATCACCACCTTTCTCCTCTGATTAGTGATAACCTGAGTTAATTTTTCCACTTACTTCTACAACTCTTATATAATCTAGTTCATTTTTGTAATACCTCCTTGTCCTCTCACCATTTATTTACTCCTCCAAGATTAAAACCTTGTTTTGATACCATATAATGAACCCAAAATACTCTAAACACTAAAATTAGCGTATGGGATGAATTTCAACTGAAGGTAATGTTCGGTCCTAAAAATATACAATTTCTAAAAATAGAAAATTCTTGAAAAAAATTATTAAATGGTAATTTCAGACCCTCAGATGATCAAGCATGGCTTCTAAAAAATATTGAAATCAACTATAAGTAGATATATTTACTTAGGACATCAATGAAAATTTTAAGATGGTCATTTTGGCATGTGGAAGAGCTCAAATAGAGCTACGGGTCAAAATTTATGGCCTCCAAAAGGTTGGCCCATTGTTTTCATCAAAAACAAAGACAAGAATGATGTTATGATGGCTAAAAACATATGGTCATAAAATTTCATAATGAAAACTTGGTCTAAATGATTCACTATATAAATATAAAAACTTCTCCTCACATTACATGTATGTTAGAGATAATTGAGTGAGATGGAAGATAGTTTGAAATGACATCTATAAGTTTTATTGTGTTCTACAAAATGTCCACTATAGTAGTAGCTATGGGTGCACTCAACTAGTTATTATAGGTGCTTGTGATTGGTGGCTATGGGTGGTTCCTAATTTTTATTGGTGTTATGTGTCTCTAAAGTCTAGCAAATCAAATATTATGGGTGTATATGAAAAAATGGCTATGAACTACAAGAAATAACATAAACTTATATCTTACATTTCATTCAGTCATGACAATATTAGACCATTATAAAACCATTAGACTATATTATAAAATTTAGAAATAACATATTAATCCTAATATTTAATTTGTGCATACGCACGCATGCATGCACACACGCACACACACACACACACACACACACACACACACAAAGTGTGTGTGTGTGTGTGTGTGTGTGTGTGTGTGTGTGTGTGTGTGTGTGTGTGTGTGTGTGTGTGTGTGTGTGTGTGTGTGTGTGTGTGTGTGTGTGTATTAGAAAATTTACTATCTCCATTTGTTTTACTTGACCATTTCTCAGTTTACAAGCTTTGAACAAGTTTTTAGAGATAATAGTATGTAAATTCTTCATTAACTTTGTCTCTATTATCATAGATTCATAAATTTTTGTTTAATTTTTTTTTTACTTTGACTAAAAAGTGTGAATATATATCATGGGGTCAAGTATCCACTGTAAAAAATTGATTACAGAGCTGAAAATTGAATAAATTAAAGTCAAGAGAAAAAATAAATAAACTTGAGATAAATAGATAGGAGAGCATCCATAAGAGCTTCTAGACAAGGTGAAGGTACTTCTTCTCAACCAAGTAATGTGTCAATTGAAAATAACATGTCTAATTACATGGAAATTGATTTAGAAACACCTTAAAAATGGATGAGTTAATCAATCATTTTTTATTGATGAAACTTAATATGTATAACATGTTAATGAATTTGCATTGAATGTCATAACACATGGATACAAAAAATATAATGAAACATCTATCCATAATGATTTTTTTGAGCATGATGAT
Source organism: Torreya grandis (assembly GCA_037957365.1). NCBI lineage: Eukaryota > Viridiplantae > Streptophyta > Pinopsida > Cupressales > Taxaceae > Torreya > Torreya grandis. The sequence goes on along the minus strand of JARHVA010000013.1, from coordinate 8,253,712 downwards.
ACACTAAATTCACATGAGATATTGAACATCACATAATGAACCCAATTAAACTCTCTTCAAATGAAGAGGAATTTACTTCAGTTTTAGAGTCTGATGTTAACATAGGCTTGACTACCAATTATGGTTTAAGTGTTAACACCATTCAATTTTATAAATAATGGAAATCAATGGCCCACACCTCCAAGGATATCTAATGAACACCAATGTATTTGATTGAAGTAGATGTGGAGATATTAGAACATATGCAAGGTAAAATGTCAAAACATACATTTAAGTCATGCTCAACTTATATGAGACTATGAATTTGAGAATAAATACCATAAAAATTGATATTAATTATTTTTTCAAATGATGAAAATGTACAAAATACCACCCATGATGCATAATTTATGGTTAAGAATAAGAAACCTAGAGGGAAGAAATAATGCAATAGTAAAAAATATAAGTAATGCATTTAATGTAATAGGTAAGAAAACTCCAGCCAAATATAGTAATTTGGAAAGATGAGTAATAAATGAGTCTATAGTAAGACAACATCCATATAATAATTTTTTAGTCAACAATTGAACCCTGAACTTTAAATGAAAACTCTAAGTAAATTTATAGGAAGAAGAGTAAAACTCAATGAATCTTTGCTCATAGAGTGTTAGGAATTCAACTATAGAGTCCCAAAAAAAGACAATGTCTTAGTTGAATAAATGATAAATTTGATTTAAATTTTTTGGCATGACAATTTAAAGGTCTCACCTAATATAAAATATGTTTTTAAAATAATAAAAGGTAAGACAATGGTGAGTCACATGTGAAAAACTTTTAGGACATGACCTAAAAATAATTATATAAGAAGTTTCTTGAAAAATTTAATGGACAATTGGTGATTAGTGAAAGGTAATTTAAAATGTGCAATCCTTTTTATGTCAAAATCAACCAAACATGAACCAATTCTTATAGAATTCATATTGGATTTATTATGCATTTTGATATTTTCCATCATATACATTGTACTTTACATATTAATGAGATTGTGCAAGAATGTATGGTGTCTTCTCCACCTTAAAAAATCAAGAGAATTAATCTCAAGTCTTTTGTGTCAAAGCCCTATGGGGAAATTTTTTAAGGAATTGAATATGGGGTGTATTAATTCCACTAGGATAACCCTGACCTAAAACATCCTTCAACACTAATGAAGAGTAAAAGTATGTAGATTCAAACTTACAAAATCAAAGTATTCTTCCTTGCTCTCATTTTCTTTATTTGTTACAATGATCACCTTCCCTATATTTATAGTAGTTGAGAAAAAGTTAGTAAGATATAATTTGGCAATGTAAAAATGGTCTAGTTTTCAAATGAATAGTGAACACCATGTACTAAATGTAAACATTGGTTTCCAAATGATTAGTGCATGTGTACCCCAACCAAGTTGACTATACTTTAGACATGAACATGCTAACTCTAAAATTCAAGTGTTTACCACAGTTAGGTAAATTTGACATAGGTTAGGATCACCTAAGTTAAGATTCAAGATAATATTAACACTAGATTATTACTCTAACATCCTCTATTAAGACTAACTTAGGAAGAAGTGTAAACTCAAAAAATGGGTCACATAAACAAAAGCCTAATCAATTACCTCTATACAAATGCACAATGAAATATTAAGTGCCCTTATGGTAACAAATACATCTTACTAAAATACATGGATGTAGAGTCACTATAACTACCAAGTCAAATAGGATCTAGTACTCTGTACGATGCCCACTCAAAGAAAATATTGATCACATAACTTAGAAAATTTTACAGAAAACAAATGTCTATTAAAAATTAAACTACACTAGATGGGATGAAATCCATCTCTGAAGTAGATGAAAGGGAATCTCAACACCTAAAAATTCCATCAACTTCTTGAATTAGAAGAAAAGTATTCTCAACACCTAAATAATAAGCATTCATACACCCCTAATGTTGAATGGTTGGGTTGGATGAAAAATTCTGTATGAGTGGGATAAATCCATTACTTGAACATCGAATAATGACAGTAGTTGGGAATGCCACAACATTCTCACTAAAAGGAGATAAATTAACTATCAAGGTGTTGAAGAATATAAAAATGGTCTCTTGAAGAGGAATGGCCCTAGTGTTGATGGGGGTGACTAGAAATAAAAATAGTAAAAGGTGCATAAAACAAGGAACACATGCATGAAGGTAGACTAAGATAAAAAAAATTAAACCCCCCATGACACTTTATAATTAAATTTGAGTACAACATACCCCTAAATAAACACAAATTTAAAAACAAGGAAGACATTACATACATCAAAATATCTCAAAATAAGGAGACTATCTACTTATCAAAAAACCCATCATAAGACTTAAAATTTTATCCAAAAAATAGCAATGCTATGTAGTATGAACGTTTTGTAAAAGATGCATTTGAATAGTGGAATGAACATGCCAATAGAGTCCATGAAAATGATATTGATGACACATCCAAAACTGATCATAAATCCAACCTAATTTAGCATGGATGGTGGAAGAATATGCCTACAAGTGATTTGATGTTAGGTGCACAAATGATGCAAGGAAATATATGTATCAAATTTAGGATTCTCATTCTTAACAAAAGAACACTCAAGTCTCTCATGTTAAAGTGAAGGGAAATAAGACTCATGACTCTATGTATAATTACAATATATAATGCATGTCTAAATACATTAGAATTTTATCACTCAATGTCCTCTAAAAGTGTAGAGCAAACAAAAATGGTCCCAAAAAAGATTTATAAGCACTTGCTCATTATCTAATGCAATGGAGAGAAAATAAATGAACAGGTTGGATGGGCATTTCAATTCCATAGGTGTAATTTCAAAGACTTATACTATAATATCCCATGGTGTAGATAATATGAGAACCAAAATTAGTATTGTGCTTCTTAAATAAGGCAAGCACATCAACATTATGATCAACAGTAGTGTGAGTTAGACAAAGGAAACTATCGGTGTAGCAAGATCACAAGATGACTCAAGGTCTAGTAGATCACAATACAAGAGAGAATCCAAGGGATGCATTCAAGAGTTAGAAGAAGGTACTAAATATGGAATAAGTGTAGGAGTTATGGGTTCCAATTGATCAACCTATTGTTTTAAAATTTAATATGGACTTGCAATGTGTGAATAAGTGAGTCATAATCTACAAGTATTGTCAAGAGGAGTGTGTTAAGTTATTTGAGTCCCTATTTTCCTCTAAAAACTTAACAATATATTCTTGAAGTGAATAAACCTCAAATAAACACATATTACTCTTGGATTTCAAGTTATTATCTCCTTACATGAGTGAGTGTACATGAAAACATGAATCCACTACAAGAAAAATGAAATATAAGGCATTAAGAAATGGGCCTTGTGGGTGTCTCCAAATAAAATGAAAGGCACTAAGAAAGGTGCCTTGAAGGAGACACAACATAAACCAAAATTGTGCCAAAGTATAAATTTTCAATACAAGGATAATGCATAAACCACAAGTGTTCAAAAAATATGAAAAAGAGAGTTTCGTGAACAAGTGGTTAGCCCCAAAAAATAACATGTTAGCACTTTATAAGGAGTGAAATGTTAAAATAATGCCTCCTAACCCCTTATAATGATGGGGTTTATAATATTTTCACCCAATTATAATATGAGTTAAAAAAGGGAAATAAAAAATTGTGTTTTTGTGAAATATGACTCAAACTAAATAACAAATTTATATTATAATTGAAAAAACATACACTTTCAAAAAAAAAGACAACTTAAAATTTTTATTGAGTGCATAAAAAAGTGTTCAGAAAATTTCATGACATTTGACTGTTGAGAAGGGCTCTATAAATTTGAAAACAAGTTAGGCTTTTTGATAGAGTAGTAAATAATTGAATATGATACATGAAAGATCTTGCAACTAGATTCACAACACATAAGGAATCACCTCTTAACTCTAAAGGACACTCAAAATATAATTGAAAAGGCATAAGTGTGTCTAAAAAAACTTAGAATGGAGGGGGTCCTACAAAATGTGAGCATGCTAGCCTAAAGACCAAAAAATACCACTAGGCATGCATATAAAATAAATGGCACTAGGTTGGAAAAACAAATTTTATGGGGGGTTATTGTTGAGGTGTGGAGCTAAAAGCTTCACCAGATGAGCAAATGCAAGGTTGCTGTAATTACACAGTCACTGACGTCAGTCAGGGATCGACTAGAGGCTGCTAACATTGGTTATGGATCGGCCAACGTCGGTCATGTGTAGATAGATAGGGACCGACATCGGTCACCTGTGCGTTCTAGAAGTCTATTTTCATGGATGAACAGATTGTTTGCATGAATAGTTTAACTGTTAGTGTTGAGTCCGCATTTCTATTTTTGGCAGGACTGATTTGAACCTTTGATTAAGAGGTATATCTAATGGTGGAGAATGCATAACTCATGATCCCTAATTCTATATAATAGGGATAGATCTTCATAGCTTGTGTAAGTATGAGAAAAAAGGGTGAATCACTTCAAGTAGCTGAATTGTGTTTGTAATTGTGAGAGAGAAATCTTGAGGGAAAGAGATCTGTACATCTGAGAGGTGTGGAAGAAAGAGATTTTTATTCAATTGTATTTCCTTCTGGAAGAGTTTAATACAAGTTTTCATTATTTCTTGTATCTATTATTCTTTGTTGATTCTGATTTCTAGTTACTTATTATTCTAGTTTAATTTCATGTTTAGTTGCTTACACAAAAGTAATCAATTGTATTTGTAAGATCCTAACAAGTGGTATCAGAGCTTGGGTTCACTAACAAGTGGTTTTAGATTTGTTTAGTGTGTGTTGATTACAAGTCACTCACAGGGGTTTCTGTTTGAGTGGGAGTATAGCAATGGCAGAAGAAAGTAAACTAAGAATGGAGAAGTTTAACAACAAGAATTATCAATTATGGAGGATGCAGATAGAAGATTATCTGTATCAGAAATATTTGTACTTACCATTGGGTGGGGTTTCAAGCAAATCCATAGATATGCAAGATGAAGGATGGAATGTTCTTGATAGAAAGGCTTTGGGATCCATAAGGTTGAGCCTGGCATCTTCTGTGATCTCCAACTTATCACAGGCAAAGACAACGATAGAGTTAATGGATACTTTGGCAAATTTATATAAAAAGCCCTCAGCTTCGAATAAGGTATATCTTATGAAGCAATTATTTAATTTGCAAATGCAGGAAGGTGGATCTGTATCTACTCATCTTAATGATTTCCATTCAATAGTAAATCAGTTAAATTCAGTCAAAATAGTTTTTGATGATGAATTAAGGCTCTCTTAATTTTATGCTCTTTACCTGAAAGTTAGCATAGCTTGGTAATGGTAGTTTGTAATACTGCATCTACTACAAATATCTCGAAAGTAGATGATGTTGTTAGTGTAATCTTGAATGAAGAAATTCATAGGAAAAGCATAGAGGAAACATCAGGTAATGCTTTAAGTATTGAAAGCAGGGGAAGGCAAAAAGAGAAGCAGAAGCAAGGGAGATCAAGGTCTAAGTCAAAGATGAGAGGTAGATCCAAATCCAGAAATGGAATAAAAATAACCTGCTGGAATTGTGGAAAGATAGGGCATGCAAAGAAAGATTGCTGGTTGCCGGTTAAAGATGAAAATCAGCATGAAGGTAAAGAAGAAGCAAAAGTTGCAGGTATTGTTACACAAGATGCTCTTGTATTTTCTTTGGATAATAAAATAGAATCTTGGGTTTTAGATTCTGGTGCCTCTTTCCATGCAACCCCAAATAGAGAATTTTTCAATGATTATGTCTAGGGAGATCTTGGAAAAGTTTATTTAGGGGATGATGAGCCTTGTAAAATTATTGGCAAAGGAAAAGTGCAGCTGAAATTGTAGAATGGCAACACATGGGTGTTGAAAGATGTCATGCATGTACCCATCCTGAAGAGGAATCTAATTTCTAGAGGAAAGTTGGGGGATGAGGGTTGTACAATAACTCTCATAGCTAAATCTTGGAAGGTTTTCAAGGGTGCACTTGTATTAGCCAGAGGTAAGAGAGTAGGTACTCTCTATTTATGTAATTGTATTACTAATTATTCTCCTTCTGTATTATCTACTTCAGATGTAGATGCAAAGTTTTGGCACTATAGGCTTGGCCACATGAGTGAGAAGGGAATGAGAGTTCTTAAGTCAAAAGTAAGCTTTCAGATTTGATAAGCATAGATCTAGATTTCTATGAGCATTGTATTTTTGGGAAATAGAAGAGAGTGAGATTTCTCAAAAATGGGTCAACAAAGAAGAAGCACAAGTTGGAGCTTGTTTACACAGACATGTGGGGACCAACGCAGGTAGCTTTTATTGGAGGATCACAGTATTATGTTACTTTTAGTGATGATGCTACAAGAAAGGTATGGGTTTATTGCATAAAGAAGAAATCTGATGTTTTTGACACATTTAAGAAATGGAAAGCTTTGGTTGAGAATGAAATAGGTTTGAGATTGAAGTGCCTTAGATCTGAAAATGGTGGTGAGTATTGTAGCTATAAATTCAATAGATATTGCTCTATGAGTGGAATACACAGGGAAAGGATGGTTCCAAGGACACCTCAACAAAATAGAGTTGCTGAAAGGATGAATAAAACAATATTGGAGTGTGCACGGAGTATGAGGTTGCATCCTGGTTTGCCCTTACAATTTTGGGCAGATGTAGATACTACAGTTTACCTGATTAACAGAGGACCCTCTACTGCTCTGGATGGTGGAATTCCAAAAGAGGCATGGAAAGGTAAAAAGGTAGATCTTTCATTTCTCAGAGTTTTTGGTTCTAAAGCTTTTGTGCATGTTGATAAAGAAAGTAGAAAGAAGCTGGATGCTAAATTTATGAGGTGCACTTTTATTGGTTATGGCTCTAGAGATTTCAGATTCCAGTTGTGGAATCTAGGAACTAACAAAATTATTAGAAGTCATGATGTTGTTTTTAATGAGAAGGTGATGTACAGTGATCAGCTCAAGAAGCTAAATAATTTTGAGTAGAGCAATGTTGATTTGGATGAGGTGATGATCCAAAATGAGCTCACGGGTAAGAATTTTCACACATAGGAAAACACAGCACTGACATTGGTTAGGCAGGAATCGATGTCAGTCATACAAGAACTAACATCAGTCAGACAGTAACTGACGTCGATCAGATAGGAACCGACGTCAGTCAGGTGGAACTGACGTCGATCAGGCGCAGACCTGGAGATGATTGGGATCAGTCACTGATAGAGAATTTGGGTGAATAGCAAGCAGTGAATGAGTCTCAAATGCCCATGAGGAGGTCAGAAAGGGTAAGTAAACCTTTGATTCATTATTCCCTTTCATTATTCTACTTGTTGCTCACTGATGGTGGAGAACCGGAGAGTTTTGATGAGGCAATGCAGGTAGAATCTCAGAAACAGTGGGAGCTTGGCATGAATGAGGAAATTGATTCCTTGAAAGAGAACCAAACGTGGGATTTGGTTGAGTTGCCAGCTAGAAAGAAAGCACTGAAAAACAAAAGGGTTTACAAGTTAAAGGAAGGTGAGAATGGACAAATGAGACATAAGGTCAGGTTGGTAGTAAAGGGATTTGCACAGAAACTAGGTATTGATTTTGGTGAAATTTTTTCTCTTGTAGTAAAAATGACTTTTATTCAGACTGTATTATCTTTAGTTGCTATTGAGGATTTGCATCTTGAGTAGCTTGATGTTAAGACAACGTTTCTTCATGGAGATTTGGATGAAGAAATATATATGGAGTAGCTGGAAGGTTTTGAGGTCAAAGGTAAGGAGAAACTTGTATGTAGGTTGAAGAAAAGCTTATATGGTCTTAAGCAAGCTCCTAGACAATGGTATTTGAGATTTGACAGGTTTATGACTGAGCATGGTTTCAGTAGATGTCAATCTGACCATTGTGTTTATTTTAAGAGATTGAATAATGGTAGATATATTATCCTGTTACTGTATGTAGATGATATGCTTGTTGCAAGTTCATACATGCAGGATATTAATGAGCTTAAGGTAAAATTAGCTCACATGTTTGCCATGAAGGATTTGGGAGTAGAAAAGAAAATCCTTGGCATGATTATTAAGAGAGACAGGAAAAATCACATTTTGATTTTGTCTCAAGAGGATTATGTGAACAAGGTGTTGGAAAGGTTCAATATGCAGGATGCAAAACCGGTAAGCACACCTATGGCTAGACACTTCAAGTTGAGCAAAGAACAGTGTCCTAAATCACATGATGAGGTGGAGTACATGAGTAGAGTTCCATATGATTTCGTAGTTGGGAGCTTGATGTATGCAATGGTATGTACTAGACCTGATATTGCCCAAGTAGTGAGAGTTGTCAGTAAGTTTATGGCCAATCCAGGAAAGGAACACTGGAAAGTAGTTTAGTGGATTCTCAGATATCTGAGAGGGACCAACAGTAGGCATTTATGCTATGGAGGGTCAGACACTTCTCTACATGGGTATGTAGATGTGGATATGGCAGGTGACTTGGATGGCAGGGGAAGCACCAAAGGATATGTGTTCACTGTTGGTGGAATGACAATTAGCTGGATTTCAAAGTTGTAGAAGGTTGTTGCCTTGTCTACTACAGAGTCAAAATACATTGCAGTCACAGAGGCTAGCAAGGAAATGATATAGATGACATGGTTCATGGAAGAGTTGGGAAAGGAGCAAGAGAGTTGCAGATTATACAGTGATAGTCAAAGTGCAATTCATTTGGCAAAGAATTCAGCCTTTCATTAAATAATCAAACATATATAGCTTAGGTACCACTTCATTAGATAGGTATTGGAGGATGGTTATGACCACCTATTAGACTTAGCCCCACTGAAGAGTATTTAAATGAATAAAAATGAGTTTTTGAAATTCTCTTTGGTGCTTGTTGTTACAAAATAAGAGGTTTTTTTGGGGGGGAGGGTTAAACCCTTAACTTTCCCCACCCATATTATTTCACACAAAATTAATTAACAAACATATCTGTTGATAAACTCAAAATTCATCTGTTATAAAATATAAATTTATTTAAAATTTAAAAATGTGCAAATTTTAAAAATGACAACTTGTGGGTGGTATAACTCAATATATGTTGTTGGTAGTTGGGGTGGTAGTGGTGTCCAAGACAAAAAAATAATCCTAAAAAATTGTGCATTTACAACACTTTAATTGAATTCATACAATGCCAAAACCAAATGTTTAAAACTTCACTTGAGGCACACATTAGTGGTGGTAGTTGTTAGTACATAGCAAGTAGAGTGGTTTTATACATGTGGAGGTGGTACAATGATAATGTAATAGGCTTGAATATGGGTTTCCACATAAGGAAGTCATAAGAGGGTTACTTATGGGGTATTATTGGCTGGGAAAGACCACTGGTCAGGTTGAAAGCACCAAATGCTATTGTAGGAGGGGTGGATGCTAAGGGAGACATGGCTACTTAAGTGGAATAGTGGGGCATCAAGCTCAACCACTGATTTTTTATTTGTTTGATTAAAACCAAACATATATATATATATATATATATATATATATATTAAAAAAATAACCACCCCCCTAAAAAAACTCAAAGTATTTAACCCACTAATAGTCATAATTGACTAGGAGATTCTTGCACATCAAGATCACATGAAGGTCATTCTAAAAAAATTAAATATCACTACCAATAAATCAACCACTCTATATGCATCCACATGGTCTGATTTGGCCAAAAATACACAAATTCTCTAGAAAATGTGTAATAATGAACAAGCTTGTTGGGTAGATCGGGAGTTCCAGGTGACCAACTTGGGGAAAATAAAAGGTTGAACCATGTTTCTTATCTATAAAGAACATGCCAATGAGGTCTAATCTATTCTAAAATATAATGTAAAATTAAAATTGTTTAACCTCTACAAAGAAGCCACTACGACTTTCATTTTCCTCCTTTCGACACTACAACTCTAATTGAGCATCATGACAAGATGAATGACTAGTGAGTAGGAGGGTATTAGGGTAAGCTCTGAAACCATGTAATAATTGAATACAAGTTGTATCAATTCCACCAATATCACCCCAACCTAAAACATCCTTCCATAAAAATGAAGAGTAAAAGTATGCAAATGCAAACTTATAGAATCAGAGTATTCCTCCTTACTCTCATTGTTTTTGTTCATAATAATGCTCACACTTTGACCTCTATTTATATTAATTAAGGTAAGGTTTGTGAGATATCATTTGGAAATGTGAAAATAATCTAGTTTTAAAATTAAAAGTGGTCACCATGTGTTAAATTTCAACATTAGTTGCCAAATGAATAGTGCATGTGCACACCAACCAAGTTGACTATAATTTAGACATGTGCATGGAAACTCTAAACTCTTAGTGTTTGACATACTAATCTCACCAAGTTTAAATCCCAATATAATATTAACATAATATTATTACTCTAACAATTTTTATGCCAAATAATGTTTAGATGGAATATGTAACACTTGTGGTGGTTTTTTACATTTGGCTAGCTGCATACATGGGGAAATTTCACATGAATTTGGAAGAAACTAGTTGACTTTAAGAATTAAAAATTTCTGAACTATTGATTTAAATATGGAAAATACTCATTATGATCTGATTTTGTTATGACCCAGGTATATGTATCTGATTTCATGGTTGAATTCAAGAATATTATTATTTACCAATGTACAAGAGTCACACACCAAGTAAAATGGTTAGATGATCAATCATGTTATGCAAAGGATAAATTCACACTTAGAACCATTGTTTTAGTTGAATTTTATGAAAACTATAAAATGAGGTTCAATCCCACCATTATAATTCAATTCAATCTAGAATTTTTGTGCATATTTCATTCAGACATGCCCTTAATAACACAAAATATATTAGAATTATTTTAAGGGGGTGTCATTGTTACATGAGACATGACATATTTCATTTTCCAAAGTTTTTCCAAGGTTATCTTGAGATATTTTATGAAAATATGAATGCAATATAAATCATGTCCAATACCCACTACGTTTGGTATTGAAATTATGCAAGACATTTTAAGAATTATCGAATGTTCTAATGTTTGAAGAGGATACATAAAAAGAGGGGGGGAAATTTTTAGAGGTTTTTTGAGGTTGGGCATGGAAAATGGAATCATGATGGTGTTAATTCATGTGTAAAAAGAGTCCTCTAAAAATTAGAAGTACAAGGATGATGTTGATTTTATTGATGTTACAAATATTGTGACTTAGTGTAATGATTTTTCTCCCATAGATTAGATAAAAATTATCATGTGTGAATATTTTTATAGTTAATGGATAAGAAAAAAAGGTAATGTGTAAATACTATAGTACAATAACTAGATTGATCGATTTCTACTCATTCTAAATCTCAAATTCTATTCCAAGGACTATTTATACTAGGAATATGGCATGATTTCTTTTAGGACATATGGAATTTGATTGGAATGAATGTTATTCAAAGTAATGGGTTGAATAATTATGGTCTATGGAGACAAGTCATTGATTATAACCACTAGGGGATCATGAAATGACATCAATAATTGATTTTGACCACCTCTCAAATTTTGTGAAAATAATTAAAACTTATAATATAAATGTAGTTTTAAACATTAGTGATATTTTAATTTTTTTATAAATGTCTTTAAAAATTGATTAAAATTTAAATGTAGGGCATGTTTTTTCTAAGTTATTGTGCCTAAATAAAATGATAGAGAACAAATTACTACTTGTCTCACTGTGTAGAATAAAAAATAAATAACCATAACAGTCACAAATGGGGAAGATCTTGTTTATCCCACTAGATCTATGGTAGTTATAAGAACCTTTCTTTGTAGACACTTTTATAAAAAATTAAAGCAATGGTTGTATGAAGACTTTGAACCAAATATAAAGATACTTCAATACTGAAGTTTCATTATTACTATAAATATTTAATGATTAAATTTATTTAACATATTCACAACAAATATTTCTAGAAATTTTGTGAATCTGAACATGAAGCATTATTTTAAACACTTAAAATAGAGTTAATCCCAAAGGTTCATTGTGTATACACAAAATATTTTTATAAAATTTATCACTTACTAACACTTTATTTCTTGCAAGGACGTATTGAGTTTCAATCTCTTTGAGTGCACACCTTAAAGGGTGCACTAGGAAAGGGTTGGCCAGACCTTTGGTGCTTCATAATATTTTTAATCCCTATACCATTACCTAAAACCACTATAAGTTACATTTATCAAACTCCCTAAGTAATTAAAACCCACTTATACACTCCTATAATTAATTCACCTTTAAAAATAGCTCTTAACTAAGTATTCACCACTTTCTATTAATTTTCCTACTATGTCGACCTGATCAATCTTGTTGGAAAATCAACACATGTTATGAAACTTTGTCAGCCCAATCGACCTAATTTGAGGTCTAACAACTATATTTCCTACCAAAAAAGATCGACCTAGATGGCATTGTCATCAAAATTCATGGGAAGGTTTAGGGTCAATCCTTGGCTATAAACACCCCTTTCACTTCATTTTTAAAGAAAGGAACATTCATTTTCACATTGTTCCAAATTTTGATTCTGTTATTTCTACATTGGAGGAGTTATTTCTTAGGGTTTTACCTTAGAGGGAAAGAATCTTATCTTGTGGGATAGTCTTAGATGCAAATTAGGAGTCTTTTAACATAGAGTTGTGTTAGCAGAGGTTCCTGGTGATTCATCAGAACACGTTACATAAAGGGATAGTTATGCAAATCAAGTTAGGAAGTAAGAGAAAACATAGATAGTTGAAAGAAAATAACATATATAGAAGGCAACACATATTTTAATCTAAGAAGTTGTATTAATCTCATAGATCAAGATTATCAATGCATGAAGTAGACATTATTTAACATAACTATGGAAAGAAACCAATTACATCTATCTAAATATGCAAATTGATAAAGGGCCATAGTGGGAAAGCCATAGGAAACTTTGTTGAATATCTATTAGAAAATGATCAAAATATAGAGCAATAGTTATCAATCAATCTTTTTATTATAATGAATCCACCATACTAGTAGAACTAGCTAATGATTATAATAAGTCCAACAACCCCACTATTGCATTGCATAAACACACATATAGGTGTCCATCTGGTGTTTGTTCTAATTTCCTTGAGTTATTCCTAGAGGAAATATGTTTGAGACATAATTAGAATAACTATGTACTAATACAACCAATGTGATATCTATTTGTCACATACATATAAACATGTTATTTTACACTCATAGTTACCCACTAAAACTTTTTTGGACTTAATAGGTTGTCTCATCTTGAGAAAACATCACATAGGTAAGAAATATGAATATTGAATTAACTAGACCAAAATAAAGGATGAAGCAGTAGAATGTGTAGTAAGTGCTTGAGGTGTCATTACCATTTTCACCCCATGCACATTACTTAGTTGCCATTTTAGGTTTTCAACTAAGTAGTGGACTAGCCTACCACCCTCATGGGTTTTAAATATACAAAACCCACTCATACTAATAAAACATCCACAAGTAAAAATTAGGGAACAAAACTTCAAAGAATTTATTTACACAATACCTATCTGGTAGGTGATGGCATGGGTGGAGTGGATGAAGATGAAACATCATGTGATGCAGGATGAGAGTATTTTCCAAGCCATTGGGATGAAATATTTTTATTTTAAATAAGGGACTAGAGTTCACTTGGAGGAATGAATTTGGGTGAGTTCGCTAAAGGTGCAATTGCATTGTTGAATGTATCCAATCCAACCTTGTAAGCTTGCCAGTCAAGCACAAACTCCTAAATAAGTTATATCACAACACATATTCATCCTTATAAAAGAAGAAATGACTGGAATTTATCATCCATAATGAGAGGTAAGGTATCTTTGGTAGTGGTGAGTCTCTAAGTAATATCCTATTTAAGATTAGTTAACTTATCAGCATGTCATTGTGTTTGAACTCCAATGAATGTGCTTCACAACACCTAGTTCTACCATGTTTAAAAATTTGACATGACTATATCCTAGGTGTTACTAATTTTTTTTAAAATAACATCCATCTCCTTATATGTGGTGGATATATTTAAAATATGTCCTTGGCTTTTCTCACCTCCATAAAGTCATTGTGTGCACCTCCCCAAATGGTGTCAAATTGTTGCTTCTAGTCAGGCAACCACTAAGTCACTTGAGTCATTTAGACTAAAATAACATTAAAAAACTATTGATATTCTTTAATAATATTAAAGATAACCTCAATATCTACTTTGATGTATTTACCTTGTGTCATGATTTGTTGGACCTTATAAATATCCTACCAATCCTAGACTAGCTTTCTAATGAGAAGAGACAACTATTGATGGTCTAAAATAATTTGACTATTGATAACTTATTTGCATAATCTGGGACATACATTCCCAATAATTACATTTTCATTTTGATTATGTTTCATCAATCCTATATTGTCCATCTGAAACCTTCCCACCTATGATTCTAATGAAGTGGCCTTCTATGTGATTGATTCATGGAATGCATTATATCCTTTAAATTTTTTATCAATGATAATTATGACACATCTAAGGAAGCTTCAGTGTTGGGTGGTGTAAGCTCCAAAGATGTAGCAAATGTCGATGCAGGCACTTGTCATAATAGTGTGATTGTTAATGAAAATGTAGTGCACCAAGAAGAGGGAGCAGGGACATCCCAAAGCCAAATATTTTGGAGTGAATTTTGTATGGGAATGTCTATAAGAATCATAGTGTTAGGTTATTATTACTCCCTTTATTACGAGGTACCTACTATAATGTCCTTCACTATCCCATCATCAGTTTCCTTATGTGCTTCCTTGACTATGTCCAACTTTGGTTACTCATCTATATGTTCCATCTATGTTTTCTCTAATTGTTACTCCTCATTAGGAGTTGTGCTTGTGGTCTTCTCCTTAGTGATTCACTTCTTCTCCTCATAATAAATGAACTTTTCCTTCTTAATGTCATCATAGGAGGCATGTTTTATTGCTATGTCTTCTAAACCTTTTTTACTCTACATCTCATCTTCTTTATCCAACTTATATGGATCCAACTCTTTCATAATCGACTAGGCTTCTTATGTCGTAGAGGTTAGATAAGTATCCTTAACCTCCATCTTACCCTACACATCACCCTCCTCAAGTTTTCAAAGTTCTTCTATATAATTTGCTTATTTTAGAGCCTTATCTTAATCAATGGGTTTTTGGGTTGTGTACTGTGGTAATTGGGATTCAACTTTTGCTTGCCTATGAGACTTCTCTTTTATTTACCATTTATGTTAAAAGTTTACTCTACATGTTATGGCTCGCTATGCCTCTTCAAGGGTAGAATGTTGTTCCTTCATAGTCTTTTGCTCCACCTCAATCTTCTCAATATCCATAATGGGCTCATCTTAAGATGAGTGAACATTAACACCTTGAACAGTTTCCTTAGATATGACAATTTTCATCTTACTACCAATAACCATCTTACATTTGGTTAGTTGTGCAGTTAAATTTTGTGGTTGTTGTTCCTCCTATATTGTAGGTTAGGGTTACTCAACTTGTATTGGTTTCTCCTCTAAGGTTGTAAAGCTTCTATCATGTACACTGATGGTTGGGGATAGCTAAGCCTCCCTTCACATTTTAGACTCACATAAAAGAACATGTGGAGGAATCTTAGGGAGAGGGGGAAATGAATATAATGGTGATAAAGTCTCTATTTATTACACTTCAAATAGTTCTACTATTAACTTAGCATGCTCAGATTCTTAGTCAATAGTGTTGACTATAATAGAAGGTAGATAGTCAAGTATGTCCACCCAAATTTCCTTTGGTACCTACTTTTACACTTATACGATGTGCATTGATTTCCAAAAGAAAAATTCCTTTTATTCTTGCTTCTCATAGAGATTGCCTACCATGTCAACAAGCATTACTTGATAGACCTCATGTTCATTGATCCCCATTATTAGTGAATCATAAAGAGATACTATTTTTGACATATATGGATTATCTAGACATATATAAATACTACACAATTTTATTTTTGGTAGAGGAAGTGATCAACTCTCAGATTTTGATTTTTGCTTCACCTTCTACATCTATGATGTGTTAGACTTGATTTGTTATGCTACTGGTATTGAAACACTTGAAGGTACTATTTTGAGTAGCATTAGACAACATGAAGCTAATGATTTATATCTACTGGCCTCTTTCTAGTCCATCTACATATCGATGAAAAATGGAATAAAGGGACCTATCACAATGGATAAATCATGTATATGCACCATGATGCCTTTATATAGCTTGGTCACCATGGTATGTTGACCCAAATATTGCATTACATTGGGAAGAACTTAAGGATTGGAGGAAATGAGTTGAACCAATTCCTCCCACCATGCTAAAAATTTTACCTAATGTACAAAGTATGTTCTATGAGACTTCCAAATCATATTCCTAAATTGAATGCCAAGATAGTATTCAACATCTAGATGTAATTATATTTTAGATGACATATATTATGTAAACACTAATAGGGAGACCAAGAATTGGTATTGAAATTTATGGTTCACAGAAGTCAAAAAATAATTCGATGTTAGAGATCAACTTAGAAACCAAGAATTTAGTCCAGTTGAATTCTTTGTTGAGGTGAATTATGTAGTGGGAAATGTCAATTACCCCCTTGGTATCATACTTAGTATTCTTGGTCATTTGTCAAGAGCATCATATGATGCATTCTTTGAACACTATTACTTATTCATATATAATATCGCTAAGTGGGATTCCCTAATATCTTTGAGTATAAGCTTCATGAACTAACAAAATTGGGGGTGATTTGGATTTTTAAGATTTGACTAATTTACCTCAAGTTGGTAAACATGTGGCCTGTACCATCATAGCCTCATTGATTTAAATGATAACATCCTAGATAGATATATCTTTCCCCCATTATATCTCCCTAGAAATAGTTTCATGATTTTGTTGAAGTCACTAAAATTTGGTAGCTAGATTAGGCATTCAACATCTATGGCATGAAAGTGATGTGGTTGTGATAAAGTAAGGGGATATGCACCTTGGGCTACCTCATTAATAGATAAAATTTTCTCCATGACTCTAGAAAATTTTGAGGCATCTAGGTTAGAAAAATTCATTTCTCATAGGGACAACCCAATGCCCAAATCTTCCTTCTATGAATCGATGAGAGTTTTGATCATCTAGGAAAGATCAAAAGTAGCCATAATATCTTCTCAAAGGTGAGTGCAATACACAATGCAAGAAATTATTGCTCTTTTCTTAAGGAGATGAAAAATTTATAGATATGACAAGAGCTTGATATGTACTACATATATCCCACTTAACTTTTATTATCTTCCCATGCCTTCTTCTTCCTAACTTTGCTTTAAATGTTTTTGATTGCCATTCCATCTTGCCCTACATGCTTCAAATAAAAATAATCTTGTCTGAATGATGCAAAAACATTTATGAGTTGTATTACCTTTTAATGATGATTGAATTATAATAAATATCCCATCACCCTATTTTTTACATGGTGTACTTGATCATTCCATTTTTGATGTTTACCTTCAATTTATTTTGGGATAATTATTAAGCTTGTCACCTACTTTGTCATTAATGTCCACATTTGAGCATTATTATTTATATCTACCTTAGATCTTACTACTGTATAGTTCTCAGACTTAATTGAAGTCATACACTATCATTTGGAACCCATTGTATCCTTCAGTGAATACACTCTTCATTAATAATACCTTTGATAACATTGCTCCTTATTCTACACCCCTATGATTATAAGAGATCACAGTCTAAACTATGCACTCAATAAAACAAACAAATACACTCCACTCAACATAACTTAAAATAAATCCTAGACTACATGGTGTGACATAACACCTTCTTATACTTATAGAGATAGATTATTGGTGCTAGGGTTTGAGTCTCCAACCATTCACCCATCCTGGTAAAATTTTGCCCTATAAATCTCTTAAAACTATCATTATTTGATGTAATAACTCATGGATAATGTATGGACTTTTCCATCTAATGTTTAACTTGTCTAAGAAAACTCTAAACTAACTATCATAAAGTAATACCAGTTGATCTACCTGAAACTCTTTAGTAGATAGGTTCTTATCATGCCAAGATTTTTGGATACATTTATGCACATCTTATGTCCAAAATGCTTTGTGTCAATCTTCATCCATGTGATTTATCTCAAGTAACATTTTTTTTAATGATTTTTTATCACCCATGCATATAATTATTGCAATGTGTAGGATCGAACACACATACTTCATGGGCATGACCACCTATAACCCATATACCAACTAAAATGGAGTGAACCCTATCACATGATTATAATGTGTGAGAGACACCCATATAACTATAAAAATGTAATCCTCCTAGTCATCCCATTGAACATCATAGATTTTAGTATCTTACCTAGTACCTTATTCACAGCTTCAGCTTGGTCATTAGCCTAGGATGATATGTTGTATTTTTATGGTGAGAAATCAAAACTTCATCAATGTGAATCTTTATAATCTTATTCAAAAAAAAAATGTTCCTCTATCATTTACCAATTTGATAGGACAACCAAACCTAGCAATGATATTTTCATATAAAAATTTATTACATCATTACCACCATAATTGGACATCACAACAACTTCCACCCACTTCATAAAATAGTCTATCACAATAATAATATATCTGACATGGTTGAATTTACTAGGTGGAATAATAATACCAACAAAATCAATTCCCCGTTTCTCAAAAGGTTTTTATGCTAGCATTGGTTATAAAGGCATTTCATCTCTTTGGTTTAGTTTGCCCATCCTCTGACATATTTTGCATTATTATGCAACTCTATGGGCATCTTGAAATAGATAGGGCCACCAAAGGCCACTCTATAAGATCTTATTCATAGTTTCATCTCCTATAAAGTGACCTTTCATACTCCATATCAACTCTATGTAGTACTTCATCTTTGCTTGGATGATAAATAAATCCATTGATAATACTATATGGCAAGGCTCTAGTAATGAATTACTTCTTATCATTTTCCACATAATGTTCTAGAAAGATCCCTTGTTCAAGAAAGTTTATGATATATTGTAACTATTTTTGGATCATAAACACACAAAATAGATGAGAGTTTAGAGACTCATCTGGGATCTCCTCTGATTCATTATCATTTTGCAACCTACTCAGATGATTTGAACCCATGTTTTTTCAACCTAGATTAACTTTTATCTAGAATTGAAATTCTTTGAAGAGCATCAACCAATGTGAAATTCATCCTCCCATCATGGGCGTATTAACCAAGTATCTCAATGATTGATGATAAGGGAATAACTTAAAAGGTGTATCCAAAATGTAGTTTGAGAACTTCTAAAGTGCAAACACCATAGCTAAGGCTTCCCATTCAATTGTTGTATAAGTTTTATTTACAATAATAGTTTCCTACTTATGAAATAGATAGAGTGTTCTAATACACCCTCTCCTAGTTGTGCTAATACCACTCTAATTGTGATTATTGATACATATACATGTACATGAAATAGTTTACCCTAGTTTAGGAAAACCATGGTCATTGCAGTCATTGATCTCTTATTTAATTCAATGAATGTTAATTGGCATTCATCTATGTTAGGAATAAAAACACCTAAAATAGATTTACTATTACCATAAACTAGATCTAAATCTATGAAATAACATTCACCATGGAAACATTCTTTAATTCACCATTATTATGAAATCATAAATATCAGAACAAGATAATAACATAGATAACACAGATCTAATGTGGTTCACCCATTGTGGGCTACATCCACCAATGAAACTTCTCAAATAAAATAGTAATCTAAATACTAAGACTATAATGAACTCTCACAGAGATATGAAAATCTCCTATAGAAAATGTTTCACAAATAGCTGCACTTTCACCTACACTTGCACAATGTTGTATCTTACAAGTTGCTAAACTACACCCTAAAAATAACACTTGCACTTTGACTTTGATCCTCAAAATCACACCTTACAAATAAATAATCAACCTCTAAAGGTCACACCACAGCCTGTATATATAGAATATGAAGGAAAATCCATGAAAGGAGGAGCAAATGCATCATTCTTATCTAATATAATCATCATCCACTCAAGACAACTCACTTCCACCTCATCAAGCTCATCTGAAAGCTCTCCCATGAAGGAACATGCCAAACTAAGGGTCTCCACCTTTCAAGGGCACATTTTCCAACATCATGTGATCACAACCAACTCCTTGCAACAAAGAAGGTATTCCATTTTCCAAAAACCAAATATCTCCCTCAAATTAAGGAAGTCAACATGAGGAAAGGCATCTAACAACTAACTCCATAAAACATGGAAACATAAAAATTAGAAATACACTAAGAATATTCCACTCACATGTGAAGCAAGTTTCCACAAAAGGTGAATTAGGGAAAACTATGCTCCCCACATCCTTGGAGATCTCTAGGCCCCAAAAATTTATTCTTATGGTCATGTGATAGCCCCAAAGGTATCCACACTCAACAATCTCCCACTTGGAGACCATTTATCCTGAACAAAATTTATCACTGCTCCATGACCACTAAGGCCAACCAAATATAAACATAGTCTCAAATTCTCCAATGTGACGACCTTGTTCATCATATCTATACTATTCTAGATATTATGAATCTTCTCCAACATCACCAAGTTATCTTCCAAAGTTATCCTGATTAAGTGAAAATGTAACTAAATGTGTTTCATCTTCGAGTGGAAAGTGGAGTTATTTTCCAAATGAATATCACTCTAACTATCACTGTGTAGTCTCTCAACTTCTAGATCAAGCCCCAACTCTCAAAATAACTCTTGTAACCAAATCATCTCCTTGATAGCCTCTATGGCAACAACATACTCTGCCTCTATTGTTGATAAAGCCATAACCTTTTATATCCTAAAAATTCAACTAACTACTATATCTCTAATAGTAAATATATATCCTATTGTACTTATCCTACTATCAATATCCCCCACCATATCTGAGTCCACATAACCATGCAAAGTGGTATCTAATCCACCATAACATAATGCAAAATCAATGGTTCCTCTTAAATACCAAAGAATCCATTTTACTACCTGCCAATGCTCATAACCTAGATCACTCATATACCTAATCACAACTCCCATTACTTGGGCAATATCTATCCTAGTACAAACCATGGCATACATCAAGCTACCAACTATAGATGAGTAAGGTACCTTGGACATCCTAAGATTTTTAGCTTCCATCTTGGGACACTGCTCCTTTAATAATCTAAAGTGGCCTACCAAAGGAGTACCAACAAATTTAGCATCCAACATGCTAAACCTTTCCAAGACTTTCTTCACATACTCTTACTAGGATAAAACCAACTGCCTCTCCTTCCTATCATGAGAAATCCTCATACCAAGGATTTGCTTTGTGGCACCCAAATCCTTCATAGAAAAGGAGTCACTAAACTATTTCTTGAGCATATGAATATGTTGTATGTTATTTCTTGTAATTGATGTCATCAACATACAAGCATAAAATAATAAAGGAACCATCGCCAAAATGTTTGATGTACATGTAATGGTCAAAATGACACCTTTTATATTCTTGTTCCAATATAAAATAATCAAATTTCTTATACCATTATTATAGAGCTTGTTTCAAGCCATACAAGATCTTATTTAGTCTTAATAGAAATTTATCCTTCCTTTTGACCTCATAACCCTGTGGTTGCTTCATATACAACTCTTCATCCAAATCACCATGAAGAAAAGTAGTTTTCACATCTAACTATTCTAAGTGTAAATCCTCAACTACAACTAAACCAAGAACAGTCCTAATAGAAGTCATTTTTACAATAGCAGAGAAAATCTCATCAAAATCAATACCTAATTTTTGTACAAACCCTTTGACCACCATCCTAACCTTATACATTTTCTCCCTTCATCCTCTTCTTTTATTCTGAAGATCCATTTGTTTGGCAATACACTCTTTCCCTTCAGTAGCCTTACCAAATCCCATGTTTGGTTCTCCATAAGAGATCTATGCTCCTCATCCATGAATTTTTTCCATTTCATCTTAGCATCTACCTAAATTGCTTCCTCATAACACTATGTTTCTTCATTGTCAATGAGTAATAAATAATTCAAAGAAGGAGAAAAATGTTTAGGTGCTCTTCTTACCATAGGATTTTAGGGTCCTTGTGTAGAAGGTTCTTGAACTGAATCCTTGGATACTTTGTCATCCATAATGTCATCCAATACTATGTACTCTTTTTGTTCCTAATTTTGTTCTTGCAATTGATCCTTATGCATGACTTTTTCATTAAAGACTACATCTCTAGATCAAAATATTTTCCTATCTTTAATGTTCCATAAATGGAAACCAAAGTCATCCTCACCATAACCGACAAATATGCATTTTTTTGATTTAGCCTCTAACTTGGTCCTATGCTCTTTCTTGATGAGACCAAAAGCTTCACATCCAAAGACTCTAAGAGAATAATAATCAACATTCTTACTAAACCAATCTTGTTCAAGAATGCCTCCATCCAAAGGCATAGAAGGTTCTCTATTAATCAGATATATTGCCATGCTAACTACTTCTACCCAAAACTATAAAGGCAACCTTGCATGTAACCTCATGCTCCTAGCACATTTTATTATTATTCTATTCATCCTTTTATATACCCCATTCTATTTTGGAGTTCCTGGAACCATCCTTTGCCTATAGATTCCATTGCTAGAATAATAATCAAAGAAAGCATTATTACAATACCCACCTCCATTATCTAATCTAAGACATTTCAACTTGAGACCTATTTAATTCTAAACCAAGGCTTTCCACTTCTTAAAAGTTTGAAATACATCATATTTATTTTTAATATAATAAACGCAAACTTTCCTAGTTGCATCATCAATAAAATTAATACAATAATTGGATCCACCAATAGAAGATACCTAAGCTGGTCCCCATACATTTGAGTATACTAGATCTAGATTGTGCTCTTTCTTTATGGGTCCAACCTTTAGGAATTTTTAAACCATTTCTATTTCTCATAAACATAATTCTCATAGAAGTCTAGATCTAAATATTTTAATCTAGGCAACTTATCTTTTAAGATCTCCATGCCCTTACGGCTCATATGATCGAGCCTATAGTGCCACATAGTTGCATCTCCATCTGTAGTAACTAAATCAATAGAATAAACACTACTAGTCAAATATAAAGTATCGAATTTCTCACATCTTGAGATAATAAGAGCACCTTTGATAAATTTCCAAGAATCTGTAGTAAATAATACTAAACATCCCTCATTACCCAATTTCCCCACTGAAACCAAATTCTATTTCAACATAGACACGTGTCTAACATCCTTAAGGATCCATGTGTTCCCATTATACATTTTAACCTAATAATAACATTTCCTTACTATCTCACATGGTTCATCATCACCAAGATAAACATGTCCTAGATACTCTTGAACATAATTAGTAAAATAATGCCTATGTGGGGTGGCATGAAAGAAGCCCCTGAATTTAAAACCTAAGACTCATAAAAACTATCCAAAGAAAGAATTAAGGCATCCTAACATGATTTACCTAATGTCATATTTACCCAAATATTTTTTTCCTTGTTGGCATCCTTATCTTGAAGTGACCAACAATCCTTCTTTGAGTGTCCACTCTTCCCACAATGTCGGCATATCATCTTGGCTCTAGATCTGGACTTAGATCTACCTTTTGAATTTCCTTGGTTGCCTTTTCTCTTGTCCTTTTGCCTCACTCTATATCAATAGATAAGTCATTACCTGAAGATGATTCTCCAGTGCTTTTCCTTTGCATCTCCTTACTAAAGATCACACCTAAAACATACTCAAAATTCAAACTTCCCTTGGTAGGGACTGCATTACTCACAGCCATAACCAAACTATCCCAACTATTAGGCAAATAACATAATATTAACAAAGCTCTAACTTCATCATCAAAATTAATTACAAATTAAGTGAGCATACTTAAAACCATATTAAAATCATTAAGATGATTAGCTATTGAACCATTCTTAGACATTTTCATGTTAAATAATCTTTTCATAATAAATTTTTTATTAGAAGCTAAAGGTTTCTCATACAACTTTCCAAGTTTATCCATGAGATCTTTTATGGTTTTCTCATCAAAAATATTAAGTGCAATAGAGGATTCAAGGCATAACTAAATGGATCCCAATGCCTTCCTATCCACATCACTCATATTTACAGGTTGTTCTACTTCCCCCTCCAAGGCGAGATGTAGCTCCTTTTGATATAGGTAATCATCCATCTGTATTTTTAACAAACCAAAATGCTTACCATACAACTTCTCCACTCTAAATTTTATCTCTTCTCCCATAGCTCCCACTCAAGATAATAGCCTTCTTATGATTTACCACTTCAAAAAGACACAACCAATGGCTCTAATATCAGTTATTAGGAATAAAAACACTTAAACCAGAATTACTATTACCATAAACTAGATTTAAATCTATGTAATAACATGCATCATGAAAACATTTCTTAATTCACCATTATTATGAAATCATAAATGAGAGAATAAGATAATAATATAAATAACACAGATCTAATGTGGTTCACTCAATGTGGGCTACATCCACCAATGAAAGTTCTCAAATAAAATAGTAATCTAAATACCTAGATATAATGAATTATCACAAAGATATGAAAATCTTCTATAGAAAATGTTGCACAAATATTTGCACTTTTACTTGCACCTACATAATTTTATATCTCACAAGTTGCTAAACCACACCCTAAAAAAACACCTGCACTTTGACTCTGATCCTCAAAGCCACACCCTGTAAATAAATCACTAACCTCTAAAGGCCACACCACACCCTGTATATATAGAATATGAAGTAAAATCCATGAAAGGAGTAGAAAATGCATTATGCTTATCCAAGATAATCATCATCCACTCAAGACAACTCACTTCCACCTCATCAAGCTCATCCAAAAGCTCTCCCATGAAGGAAATTGCCAAACTAAGGGTCTCCACCTTTCAAGGGCATATTTTCCAATAGCATGTGATCACAATCAACTCCTTATAGCAAGTAAGGTATTCCATTTCTAAAAAAATAACTAGCTCCCTCAAAATAAGGAAGTCAACATGGTAAAAGGCATCTAACAACTAACTCTGTAAAACATGGAAACATAGAAATTAGAAATATACTAGGAATATTCCACTCACATGTGGAGCAAGGTTCCACAAAAGGTGGAGTAGGGAAAACTATACTTCCCACATCCTTGGAGCTCTCTAGGTCCCCAAACTTTATTTTTATGGTCATGTGATAGCCTCAAAGGGCTCCAAACTCAACACTCTATCCATACAAACTATGTTCCTTTGTGTAACAATTTATTCAAAGGAGTAGATATGGATACATGCCACTTAATGACTTTTGGTACTATTTTATATGTCTTAGAAAATATTACATCTCTTTTAAACTTATAGGTGGGTTCATTCCCACAACTACTATGATCTTAGTTAGATCTACCAAGATGCCCTTGCTACAAACTACACATCCTAGTAGAAATCTAAATTGAGTACAATTAATAGTGCCCTACATCTCTCTAACATAAGTCTAAGTTTAGATAGATGATTTTAGAACAAGGAAAACACTACCCAATCATCTAAGTAGACTTCCAAAAATTCATGGATAAAGTCCTTCAATGTAGTGACTATAGCTCTAGAGATAAATATAGATGTGTTGTTCAAACCAAATGGCATTACCTTATATGAAAAGAAGTCCCATTTAGTTTTGAAAGTGGTCTTAGCCCTATCTTCTTCTACAATCAGGATATGATGATATCCATTAAAGCCATCAGTGAGGGAATACACTTCATGCCCTATGATTGATTCTAAAAATTCATTTGTGAATCGAAGGAAATGGATCATTAACACAAGACTCATTCAAGATGTGATAATCTCCACATATTTGTATTTACCTAACATCATGGGGATAAACCAATCAACATTCCCTATAAGAAATATAATGTCAACTTCTTACATAAAGTCTAACTCAAATTTCACTTTAAGCTTCATATTTGGATTCAATCATTAGGGTATTTTATTAATTGGGCATGCACACTCCTTTAACTCAATGTGCATTTATCCTAAGGATGGATCCACACCCTTAACCTCTATGAATTTTTTAGGAAAGACATCCTAGTAATCTCTTAAGAGCTACATAAATTTTGATATGTCTTTCTGAGACCAATAATTTCCAATATGTGCTAACTTCGGAACAACCTTTGTTCTAATGTTCCCCACATGTTCCTTCAGTGGTTATTGATAGATGTTACATCCCTCCTCAATAATTAATTCACATAGTATCCATTGGGATTGTCACTCTAGAATATTGATATGTCATAGTTTTTCTTCTTCTATCTACTCTATGATTGAATTTGGGAGTGGCTCAACCTCTCATTCAAGTTCAAATAGATTAGCTAAATCTAGGTCATTTTTAATGTTTGAATTAGAAATCTAATCATCTTGATCTTATATCCTAGGCAAGGTTGAATAAGGATTTGTTCCTTCCCCTTTTCTTCTTTGTGGATCTATAAGGCATCCTTCAATTCATATATTTCCCTTTGTTGTGAAGATGACTTAGCCCTACTATCTAAGACCTCACCTCTCCCATGACATATAATAGTATTTAACTTCTATAATGATTGGTGTGTTAAGGGATTTTCATCTTCTAAAATGAACATTTGAATGAAATCACTTTGGACATATGCCCAATGCTTTGTCTCACACCTGTGCTCTTGATGTATGTACCAAGTAGATAGGAAAAAATTCAATGTGTATTTAAAAACATGTATCTAGTGCTTCAAATCCATAGATTTTAAAACCCAGACTTTGTTGCATCAAAAAATATCAAACACTAGACAATCTCCCTCTTTAAACACTGGCCAAACTTTTTTAATGTTCACTGGTAATTAGAACTAGGTTAACAGTATTTCACACACTTCATCCCAACTCAGTTGTTCATCATGGTGAACTGACTACTAGTAAGAAATAATCCATTTCAATGCATAGGTGAGAGCATTCACCCATTGGTAAGTATTAGGTACATGTTGGAATCGAGGACAAACTGATTGACATCCTCAGTGGTGAAATAGTGGGGTATTTGGCATTTAGTTATAAATACCATCTAAAGAGGATGTATGTCATGATATCCCTTAACCTATTTGAATATGTGTGTATTAGAATCCCCACTTAGTAAAGAAGATATATCCCATGGTAGAATGACTTTTAGATTCAATTATATGTAATATTTATCTGTGTGACCTATCTAGTATAAGAAGTCTATGTCAGTTTGAGTTGGAAACCTTATAGACATAGATCACACATCCTCCCATTCCAACTATGGAATATCAATGAAATTTATCATAGGCTTGAAAATTAGTTGTTCCTTGTAGAGAGTTTGAGTTTGGGGATTGGTGTTATCATGGATATATCTATAGTTAGTAGCTCACATAACTTTATATTTAGTTTCTGCATTCACTTGCATCCAATTACTCTCCCCATAAACATATGGAAAATAAGGCTGTTTGGGTATGAAATATGGGTTTTCCCACATTTATTTAATGGAATTACAATGATCTTATCTCCCTAATGAGACTCCAGTTGATTCATCACCATACTGATGGTCATTTGATCATCATACACCCATTTTTCCAATCAATGTAGGGTGTTGATTCAATTAATTCAAAGTCACCATGCATATTCAACTCCATGAATTTGATTTCCATGTCCTCCAAAGGTCTAATAGGTTTAACTCATTCATAGTTTTCAAGGCTTAAAGTTATAGGACTATACTTAGCACAGGTCACCTAATGGCTACCCATGTTGATCTCAAGATCATGTTAATAATACTACCAAAATCAAAGACTACATTGGGTATTTTATACCCTCCCAACTTGATATCAATCCTATAATTAACATACAAAGGTTTTTTAGTCTTAACATACCATATCATTTTATCTATCCATTTTTGTCCTTTCTATGCACAATCCAACAAATGATGGATCAAATTGGTGATATTTTATGAAATTTCTTTGTTATGTAGCATAATGAGTAAGTTCATTAAATATGTCATGGTGGTGACAACACCATCTTATCACATTATATACACTATATTTCCATACATCTACACATCCATAACCATAGTATCATTTTTGGTAGTCTCTTTTTATTTAATTATTTTCAAAATATTTGCACCTTCTCATATTAGTCCTTTCTTGGTGACTAGTTTAGGATATTTATTCTTCATGTTGTTTCCAAGTGAATACTTGTATAAAGGAATATTATTTATATTGTGCATTAATTAGACTCACATTCCTTATTTTCTTATCGGTTTGTTATTTTTCCAAAACTAGATGGTCCTTTATGTCATGTTGATCTAAAACTCTATAACATGCACATTAGTTTTGTCATTGAGTATTTGATGGATAATTCCTTTATACATGATTAAATTATCTACACAAGTAATAATGAATTGGAGTTCATTAGGAATTATTTCCCTTACCTCCCTATGAACCACCTCAGTATCCTCCCTTATATCCACCTTTATATCCTCCTATGTTTGCTTGGAATCCCCAAACATTTGAATGCTTCAGCCTAAAGCTCTCAAAATTCAATTGTGCATTCCAACCTAATTTTTTTAGGCCATCATACCCACTATATTGGTATTGAGGAAGTGATGATGCCTAATTTGTTTGTTATGTCTGGGGAATTGCAAGATTCATTAAGTGTCCAATTTTGAGATGGAGTTATCCAAGACTGAGATAGTGGTGTCCAAATGGCCATACCTATAGGTTTTTATTTTACTCCTTTTAAAATCCATGGTATACCCATCTATGTTTTACCTATCATGATAACTTATAGATTGGGAATTGTATTAGTTGTAATGGCTATTTTCTACATAGTGACCACAAACATATTCTTTGTAATATCCTCCTTTAGTTCCTAGAGGTATCTACAATGTTTTTCATCATGATTGGGTGAATTGCATAAGTTACAATGCATAGTATATGGATTCTTGACATATTATTATATGATATTGTAGTGAGATATCACATACCCTACCACTCGGCATATTTTAAAGTTTTGTATTTTGATTCTTGGGCACTCATTCATATGATGTCCTTCCTTACCATGTTCTATATACCATAGACTAGAGTTAGACTTGTCTCCTCCCTCTTGATACCGATCCATCCTTCTTAGGAGTATTTGTAGAGTGTGATATATTTTTAAATTTGAAGTTGAAGTATCACCATACTCTTTGATCTGTTCAACCTTAATTGTAGTTGCTCTTGCATCTGCCTTTGAGTTGAATTATGTATGAGTGATGGAAAATTGTAATCTTGTTCATAGTCCTTCCAAAAACCAAGCTAATTTATATTTATCTTCTAGATCAAACTCCATTTTATTCATCACATTAGAGAATTTATGATCATATTGAAAGATGATCTCTTTTTCTCCTTGTCATATTTCTTTCAAATCCTATATAGTTTGACTAGAAAATTTGTTAATCTTAAATTATGTGATAATCATGGTTTTTACCTATTATAGATCTGATTGATTAACATATTTATGGTATATTAATTATGATGTATTAACACATAAATCTTTATTTATTTCATACTTATTTATGGAATCATTAGTAATTCCTTTGGCCTACCACTTCATGTCGTAGGTGAGCAAGAAATGCTTTGGGTCTGTAGATATATCAAAGTGTGCCAAATTGATAAAGGCCCTTAACTAATCTAACATACTATTATTTTTCATAGGTATCATAATTATTTGTTTAACAATTGATATTTGTGACTTTTGTCGAATTGAGGGTAATGCCTAAGTTTTTAGTGCCTGTTATGTCCCTGTTCATTATGGTGATGATGTAGTCTCTAATGCATCTCGTCCTCTTCCTCTTCTTCTAAGATATTTATTTATGTGAGGAAATCCCTTGCACAAGAATTACATAATTTATCTATGTCAAAGCTAAGTGTGAAAAGGTCTAAGTGATGGAACCACTTAGGGGAATAACCCTTTTCACACTAGGAAGTGACAAAAAGACCCCAAAAAGGTACCAGAAATGAAGATAAACCTTTTACACTAACATCCCCCATTAAGTGAAACTTGGGGGAAAAGCCTAAAAAATTAAATAAGAATGGGTCTTGACAACTAGGCCTGATAAGGTACCCATATACAATGCAAAAAACCCCTCAAAAAAGAAGAGAAGGAGAAAACCCATTGGGAAAGATCTTCCCTCATGAGAGGATGAGATGCAAAAAATGAACAAATGATGGAAGGAGGTATCAACATGACCTATGAAGTGGGACATCCATCATGAGTATACAATCAATAACCCCCCCATGAGGAAGGAAATGTGAGACTATGAGTCTACCCCCATAATGAAGTAACTCCTGTGGCAATGGTGAATGCCAAAAGATGCATGCTGAAGATGATCTAATGTTGACAAACTACATTTATCCCTTTGGGAAGAAATAAGTCTAATGGTCAATGTAGAATAAACTTACATTCTAAGAAGTAATTTGAGAAAGGATGTATCAAGATAAATGAGGTCTCTGGAAGTTGCTCAAGTGTTTCCATGTCAATTTTGTAGAATGAGAATCCAAAGCCAAGTGGAAATATATGTAGGACATGATCCATACATGAAAAATCCTCATGCAAAGATGTTTTCTCTAAATGATGCTCAATGATATCCAAGCTAATGTAGAATTATGATGAATGTTGATGTTATGGATCAGGTAACATAGAAGATTCAAGGATAGTAACCATAGATGTATGGTGCTCACCATGGGCAAGACAACTGAACCAAGAAGAATCTAGTACTACTACTACAGAAGGTATCAATGATGACTAAGTTGAGAGTGTCAACTCATAAATATCTATAAAAAGTGTCACTATAAAAGCATATGTAGGCAAGGAAAGAATAAGAGAGTTTGAATTTGCCCTCAAATCATTTGAAAAAGAAGAAGCTTTAGAGAAGCTGTCATGAAAGAGGAAATGAATATCCTCAATGGTGTCCTCCAAATTTGAAAGATGGGACTCACAAAACAAAGCTGTAATATCTGGCAAGTAGTCTTTTCAAGGAGTTATATCTGGAAGATCATAAATGTCCTATTTTACTAAAGTAATACAAATAAGAGAGCGAGGAATGGGTGAATCCTCCAAAAATTGCTGAGATGTCTCCAAATTGATGTCAATGGATGACAAACTTTGATTGATGTGATCATGAGCAATGCACAATTCAAGTTCAAAGACCATGGATGTATGGTTCTCACCATTGGTGAGAGAATTAAAAATAGGAGAATCAAGTGCATCTATAGAAGGTGTCAATTATGACTAAGTTGAAACTTTTAACTGATGAATATCTATAGAATTTTTCACCATAAAATTCTAATCAATGGGATCAGGATGAATGCACGATTGAAGTTCAAGAAATAATGATGTAATATCTACTAGTGCATGGTCATGTGATTTTGGCAAACTAATGCCATTTTTAAGACAAAGTTGCCTCATTTCTTGAATTTTAATGAGAGAATAGAGATCATCAAGTTTTCTATCTATGCAATCATCATATGTATGCTTTTAACTTCCACAATACTCACATTTGTGTTTTCAACAATTAGGAGCCATGATCAGAAGTAACAAAGAAATGACCTCAACAAGAGCACCCCCTAGAATACTCAATAAATAATCCCCCTGAAGAAAAAATTATTTGGTACTTTATAATTTAGTGTGATTACAATGCTGGAGTTTGTTTTTCTAGAGTTTTACAAAGTCTAAGATGGACCTCAAAACTAAAAGTATAGACAAATTACAAAATTTTAACTAAAAATGATACCAAGATGTAGATAATAAAAAAATATGCACTTTTAAAAAAGAATCACCTCGATCTGAGCTCGTATGTGAAAGTTACAAGCATTTGAAGGTCAAAAAATTGTGATTCTCTGTCAGATCTGATGATAAAAATGATTTTATAGAAACTTGAGATAATATGAGGAAAATATTATTACACCACTACTTATATCATGAAATTTTACCCCAAATCAAAAAAAAATTGTGTAATAAAAAAGGAGTCTGTATGCTCAATATATGAGCCTCTAAAGTTGAATTGCAAATTCAAAAGCATGCAATGGTGAAGGGGTCAAAATCCAAAAAAATTATGCTGATGTCATCTACCAAATTTGGTAGA
Organism: Torreya grandis; assembly: GCA_037957365.1. Taxonomy (NCBI): domain Eukaryota; kingdom Viridiplantae; phylum Streptophyta; class Pinopsida; order Cupressales; family Taxaceae; genus Torreya; species Torreya grandis. The sequence continues at coordinate 8,221,332 of JARHVA010000013.1, read as the reverse complement.
ATTGATTCCGATTTTAGGGTCACTACTAGATTTAGTTTTTTCTAACTAAATTTAGTTATGACTAAATTTAGTAATGACTAAACTTGCTACCAGAATTAGTGAACCACCAGATTTGGCAAAACCACCAAAAGAGCTACCAAATTTAGTGGAGATAGCACTACCATAATTTTTTTTTAAATATTAGTCATTAAAACATGATAAATTCTTTGTTACTCAAAATAATTCATAAATTCTAAAATTTCTAGAAAGTTGAGAGTGAGATGCACAAAACCCAAAAATTATTTTGAGCAATTAATTATAGTTAGAGATCTGTATGAAGAAGAAAAAACATTTTTTTACAAGAAACTAAAATCGAGCTTCAAATGTCCAATTGGGAAAAAATAGGAGCTAGATATATCTTATTATACACCCTAAAAACAATTAAAAACTTGTATTTACTCTTGAAGGTTAAAAAAATGTATTTTGATAAAAAAAAAAAAACCTTCAAATTTGCTTCAAACCTCTCTAGATTTACATAGAATCACTGCAAAACCACCTGTAGATGGACCCTCTAATGTTCAAATGGAACAAAGTTAAGAGATCTACTATATTTTTTTGGATGATCAAATTGTGGTGGTGAGCTCCAAATTTGTCCTAAAATGCTTCAAAAATCACCTACAACTAGCAAATAGATAAACAAACCCCCCATTTTTTTGGTATTTCTTTCAAAACTTTTTGATTATCTAGATCATTCAAAGATGCAAGATAAGAGCATACTCATTTTATAAATAAAATAACAAAGTTTTACTCCCAAATATCCTAAAAAGCTATTCTACAACTCACAACTGCTCTGGTACCATGTAAGACTTGGTTTAAAAGCCACCTAAGAATCAAAATGAGTGAAAGGAAAGCATAGCAAGGAACCAAAATTGATAGAATAAACTATATTATGTTCAACAAAAATGCTAATACAAATCCTTCACATGCTTCTCTATATCTAAAATGAGAGCAAGATGTGAGTATATATAAGATATACCACCTAGGAGACTAAAAACACATGAAATGTGGGATAAAAGATTTAAAAAACCCAAAGTAAGCTTAAGTAAGTGTGAAAAGGTCCAAGTGATGGAACCGGTTAGGTGAATAACCCTTTTCACACTTGGAAGTGAGAAAAAGACCTTGAAAAGGTATCAAACATGAAGATAAACCTTTTACACTAACATTATCATACACATCCCTATACCGCCTAAAGTGATTACTCCATTCTGGCTAGGATAGGCACCATGGCTTTTTTTATATTCAACATATTGATTAAAAAAGAGTATTGTTGGAAACATTTACCTCTAATCCCCCTGATAAATATGTTCTTTTTTAATTTAAATTTTATGTACCTTGATATTATGAACTTATATATATATATATATATATATATATATATATATATATATATATATATATATATATATATTGATGGTAACAATTTTCCAATGATTGATCACACAAGTCCAAATATTGTCCATGTTATACAACCACTCTATCTTGTCTTCAGTCTATGCAATAACATATATAGCTCTAAATTAGAAACAATGGTATTTTAATTAGGTCAGCCAAGTAGTTAATAATCCAAACAGTTTGCACTAAAATATTTCATAAGTCTCACCATAGATATATTCTTATACTATTTATCATATGGTACATCCTATCTTTTGTGATTCTTCTTGTTTGAATTTATGAATCTTCTGCTCTAACCAAAATTCTAATTCCCTTTAATTGGGTAACCATCACAACATCTCCTTATCCAATGATGTTCCCTACTCACCACACCATTATTATCATAAGTTCATGATGATTCATTAAACCATGATAATTACAAGGATACTTATGCAAATTGAGTTATGAAATATGAGAAAACATAGATAGTCCAAGGAACATAACATATCCATAAGGAAACACATATTATAATCTAAGAAGTTATATTAATCACATAAATCAAGCTTAAATATGCATGAAGTAGACATTATTTAATAAAACTATGGAAAGAAACCAATTATATCTATCCAACTATGCAAATTGATAAATGAACATACAAATAAAACCATAAGAAACTTAGATAAATAAATACTATAGAAATGATCAAAACATAGAGCAATAGTTATCGATCAATCCTTCTTTTATAATGAATCCACCATACTAGTATAACTAGCTAATGATTATAATAAGTCCAACAACCTAGCTATTACATTTAGGAAAAACATATATATGTGTCCATCAAGTGTTTGTTATAACTTCCTTGATATATTCCTAGATAAAATATACTTGAGATGCAACTAGAATAGCTATGTAACAATATAGACAACATGATATCTATTTGTCACATACATCCAAACATGCAGTGTTACACTCATAGTTACCTGCTAACAAGCTAATTTATATAGTGTGATCCTTAAAAATCCATAACAACCTATTTGAAAGCACCATTGGCTAAGGGGGATTGAGGCACAATAGGTTCAATATAAGATAAGTATTCTTAAACTTTACTCTTTCATTTAGTAGATTAGATATTGCATAAAGTAGTAGGATTAATGTTCTATTCCTTGCTAAGTTTACCTCTATACTAACTTGAGTAGAGTTCTCTTTGCATATTTTATTTTATTTGTTAATAACTATCCCCATTTATGCCACAATATTTAGTGAACACTAGATTAGATCTCTTTTATGTATTGTAGGCTTAGATAGGGTTATTGCATAATGTCATTTTCTAAGAGGCTTTGGAACCCTCTCCTTTGGTGTTGTATGGTAAGATATCTTATAGTTACATTTAGTAGTTTCAAATTGGTCATGTCTAGATATAAATAGATATGCAATGAATTTTTGTTAGTAATATTACCTTATCTGAGCTTGGAATCTACTAAGTAAGACAAGTTGCACATCCATCCTAATTCATTGCATACATTTTTGTGAACCCAACATGAATCTAACCCTTGTAATTTTTAGTTTTTTTATTACAGTCAACTCGATTGAGTATGTCAATCACATTTTATATTATGTGCATAGGTTTTCAAATATATCAAGCCTATTAATCACATTTTTATCTTCTGTGTAGGTTTTCATCTAGATTGATTCTTTCGATCACATGTTATCTTCTTTGTATAGTTTTCCAAATAGATCAAGCCTATGGATCCCACTTTATCCTCTATTTACATGTTTTGATTGTAGAAAACTAGATTGAGCTGGTCAATCTAGTCTTATTATATTATTTTTTACATTTTCTTTTATAGTCAACTAGATTGAGCTAGTTGATCTAGTTTAATTTAACATTTTTTATTTTTCAATTTTCATCTAACAATATTGAGCTGGTCGATCTTATCTTATTTTATTATTTTTTAGATTTTTATAGACTAAATCAACCAAGTTTATTATGTTTAATCACTTTGTTTTGAATATTTTTTACTTTGCAGGATCAAATATTTCCTAAACGACCCTATCAACAAAACTTCATCACTCTTAATAATACACAAAATCAACCTAGTCGATCTTTTTCTATTTTCCAAGTTCACTCTTACTAACTTAGTAATTCAATTTTATATTATCTCAATTTTCCATTTATGTTTCTTAGAAAATCCAATTAGTAATTCAAATTTCCATTATATTTTTATAATTTTTTAGATCTGTTAAAAATATATTACACAATCAACTAAATCGAGCTAGTCAATCTAGTTTTTTTGCTATTCAACTAGATCGAGCTGGTCAACCTAGTTTATTTTACCTCTATTTTTTGACACAATCTAGTAAGTAATCGACTTAGTTATCTAAGTACTTGACCTAGTTTAATAACCTAATAATTTCATAATTATGTCTTCTTTTTAGCTTCCAATTCATCAAGAACACTACATAATCAAGGATTTAGATCAAAACCTCACTTTTCCTATCACTTCAAATGAAAATATCAATTCCTTCCTTCATGTAATTATAATCCCAAACCAATCACTACATCATGTAATCTAAATTTTGTATCCTCAAGGAAACTACAATGTAATATAGTTGAGGTTATGCACCTTAGTCCTCCTTGTAGTACCAATGTTGGGAATCCTCTTCCACCCAATAATCCTACCCTACCCATTGATACAACTCAAATTCCTACTCAAATGTTTCAATAAATGAATGTTATGCAAACAACTAACAATTTCCAAAGATACAAATTCAATCTCATTATTACAAATGACTAGTCAACCACCTCCAGTCATCATGACTCAAGCAAATCAAAATTTTGTCCCTCCTCCTCTTAGAGATTCGAATGGGGATCTCATCCCTCAACCTCCTTTGCATAAAAAAATTCTTCATCATATTCAAAAAGAATAGTTAGCCCCTTTATTATATCCATAGACATTGGAAAGATCTCTCCAAATATCACATATGATGGGACTAAATATCTTGTTATCTTTGTTAAATCATTTGGAAATATTTATAAGGAATGGGTCCAAACTAACACATTTTATACCATCAAACCCCTAACCAAAACTTTTATCAATGATGCGTTAGAATGGTTCAATCAAATTCCTAGACATTACATTACATAAATAGAGAATTTAATCAATGCATAGTAAAGGAGTTATAACATAATGACCTTTTTGAAAATTACCTTAACCATTTCATTAATTCTAAGCAACTTCCTAAAAAATATGCTTACACTTTATTCAAATGATGGAAGTATGTAGATCACAAAGTGGACCATAATATGAATGATGATAACATTTTAAAAATATTTATTACCACTCTTAAAGATCCTTTTCAATACCAATTTTAGATGTTTGCCTCTAAAACTTTAGAACAAACCTTAGACCAAGAAAAAATACAACACTTTCTTATGAATCAATTTGAATCACCTCAAGAAACTACTATGGAACCTTTCCAATCATTTTCTCATAACATTGATTCATCTAAGCCTTCCCAACCTTAAAAGGGATCATCTAATTTAACCAATTTTAACCCAATCCACCCTCCCTTGAGTCTAGGATAGCTTAAGAAGAAATTACCACCCTCTAAACCCATGAAATTTGATCCTTCTAAACCTCATCCAAAATGGTAGAATCTTGATTTTTTTAGTTAGTGGTATGCTATGATAGGTCATTCTCATGAGGCTTGTCATGATCTTAAATACTTCATTCTTACTTCTTTGCTCAGTTCATATTTCAATCTTGATAATTTTACACAAAAAACATAATCAAGACTATCTTTAAGCCTCACAATCCCATTCTAAAGAATCAAAATTGCATCAACATCACCTACCTAATGATAAACAAAAATTACCCTATACCTCCACCTCATATATTAATAGTATCCAAACCATATTTGATCCTTCCTCCTACACTAATAATGATAAGATAAATAACATGAACAAATTCAAATAAGTGGTTACATTCATCAAACCTCAACCTCTTAGATCACACCAACCCAAAGAGCACCTAGTTCACATGCCTACTCTAAAGTGCATCATACATGGTCATACTTCACCTTATAGACCTATTCATACCTCTCCTACATGTTGTATGTCATTTTAAACATCCTTAAAACCATTATACCAACATATTTACCTATTTCAAACTATATCGACAAGCCTAATACAGTTCATTCTATTTTTTTGATTTCACCTCACTCCATATCACATGTTGGGGCATCTTGTGATTCACATCCACATATCACTTCAGACTTTAGGGCATCTTACGATACCCATACCTACATAAAATTACCCCTTGGTTCATCTTATGATGCCCAATCTTATTTTATATTGCATAATTTAGGATACCTTCTTAGACATATAGGCTTGTATTTCACATGATCATCATTCAAATAGATGTTAGCATAGATTTTACTCATTATTATTGTCTCTTTTTTCTTTATTTTTGTGAATTTCATTTACACCATTATTTCATTTTGGTTCTTTTAATTTTCACATCATTTTTAACACCATTATTTCCCTTTTGGTTCATTGGTTTTATTTCATTTCTTTTTTGGCCTTTGTTTCTCTTGTGGTTCCTACATAATACCTTCAGGTTTTTCATTGATTTTCATTTATTACATTTTAATCATTTTTGCCTTAGTATCTTGATGATTATTTGATCCATATTTACCTTCCCCCTCTTTTGGTATGACTACTACTTTCATTTGGTATTTGTGTTAGATCTTTTGTAGGTTAGTACTTCTTAGTGACATGAATATCATAAGCATAGTCCCATCCCTCTTAGGTCACTATTTTACATATTTGTGATTATCTATGAGTATATTCATCATTGTATCAAATATTACATGGATGGATATCTCATGATCCCCTTGTTTCCTTTAATTTTAGGCACATATAGGTTAGTTTTGAGATTGCACACTTACTTATGGGTAAGTCTAGGAGTCTTTAGACACATTGGCATTTAGGTCCTTTTCTCTAATGGCCAGTTTAATATCTCATGTTTGTCACCTATTTCACTCATGATTGGTTCTCCAAATCCATATAAAGGAATATAAAAATCCAAAAGATTCAAAATCTAAATAATAAAAGAAAAAAAAGTAATGATAAAAAGGCAAAAACAATCTTAAAAGTCAATATCACACCAAAAGACATGATATTTGACACATATCCTATCATAGTCAAATATCAAACTCCATAGTTGGCCTCAAGATAGAGTCAATATCCATTGGGGTGTAGTAGGCTAGTAGACTAGGTTATGATGTCTCATTATATCTAGTTCCACCTAATTTATCACATAAGTACCTAATCTTTATAGTATATTTATGGCTCTATAAGGGGACTTGAGGAGTGGGAACACATTTTTTGGAATGTAGTGTTCATTTTAATTTTCATGCATAAAGCCTTCATGGGATGATCTATGTACTTCACTTGTTAGTCTAAGCTTTATGTTCATTAGTTACAGTGGCCTAATTTTTTGGCATTGATAGTTATTAGCCTTGTTCACTTATCTCATGTGTCTCATTCCTACTAAATATGTTCACATCACCCATGTGGTTCCTCACATTCCTTATTTACATCTTATTTTACTAATATTCCCCTTGTTGGATGTTTATTTTAGTCGATTTGATCTACATACTTATGTATTTTGGATTATAATTTGTGAGTTACATTGTAATACCTAGGATGAGATTAGGTTTTCCTCTTAGACATCTCTTTACCACCTACTCACCACACCATCTTATTATCATAGTATTCATGTCACTAGGTGGTTATGCTTTCTTACATTATATCTTAGAACAAACCCTTAGTTTGAGTTGTCATCTTTTAGAGATTTTCATTATTCATTTATCCATTATGTTATTGTTTGATTTTTGTGGAATTCAATTATATTAGATAGGAAATTTTACACACTTTCATGTTTTTATTTATGTTTGACTTGACATGTTTGTCTTCCATCTTGATTTACAATCACATTTTTAGTCATTTATATTTTCCTTTATGTATGACTTGGCATGCTTGTCTTACATCTTAAATTACATTTGATTGTCAATCATTTATGTTTTCTTTGTGTCTTCATTTCCCATGATTTTCTTACATGAGGTCACCTTTCACTTGCTTACATATATTTGTTAGATTTTTCTTGCATTGATATTTCATTTACATTTCATGTTTTACATGCTTCCCAACATGATTTAGTATGTTTTACATTATTATTTTTTCATTCATGTTTTACATACTTCCCAACATGATTTAATGTGTTTAAATTTCATATGTCATCATTTTGTCATTTACATGCTTCATATTTTGGTTCTAACCTAAATAATTCTAATTTGTCAATCTTTATAAGTAATTTAATTGGTTTTGAGAGTTATTCATTGCTACTTTGTTATCATATGTACACACACATTACTTCTATTTTTATTATTCTATCCCTAAGGTTTCTCAAATGTAGGTATTTCACCATCCATGATCAATATTATGATATTTTCATGTGGTCATTTAGCAAAAAGGTAAGTTAAGTATATGGTACTTTTAGTTACTTTCATTTCATTTCAGTATTAATTTCAGCATTTTATTTTCAATTATCTGAGTTAGTGTGTTGCTATGTTATTTATAAAATCACCATCCCATGTGACACATGATGAGCTTTGAGTTGGGAATATGTATACACAAAATATTTTTATAACCTTTATCACTTAATAACACTTTATCTCTTGTAAGAAACTATCAAGTTTCAATCTCTCTGAGTGCATGCTTTAAAGGGTGTACCAAGAAGGGGGTGGGTAGACCTTTGGTGATTCACAATATTGTTGTTCCCTATACCATTACCTAAAACCATTATAATTTAATTTTACCCATCTCATTTAGTAATTAAAACCCACTTATACACTCTTCTAAGTAATCACCTTTCAAAGTATCCCCTAACTAAGCATACGCCCCTTTTTCTTTATTTTCCTACTATGTTGGTAATCAATCTTGTTGTGAAATCAATGCATGTTATGGAACTTTGTTGGGCTATCCAACCTAGTTTTAGGCCTAATGGTTATATTTATTTCCAAACAAGATCAACCTAGCTAACCTTGCTAGCAAAATTCTTGGAAGGTTTAGGGTCAATCCTTAGCTATAAATACCCCCTTCACTTCATTTATAAAGTGGGGAACATTCATTTTTGCATTTATACAACTTGTAATTCTACTATTTCTACATTGAAGGAGTCATTTCTTAGAGTTTTACCTTGGAGGGAAAGAAGCTTGTATTATGGTAAAGTCTTTGATCCAAAGTAGGAGTCTTATAGCCTAGAGATGATTTATAGAGTGTGATGCTTATAGAATCACAATAACCTCTTCTAAAAAACCATTGGCCAAGAGATAAATTGATGCATGATAGGTTCAATTCAAGTTAAGTATTCCTAACTTTACTCATTTATTTAGTAGATTATATATTGCACAAAGTAGTAGGATTAATGTTGTACTCATTTCTAATTTACCTCTACATTACTTGAATAGATTTCTATTTTCATGTTTTATTTTATTTTTTATTAACTATCCCCATTAGTGCCACAGGATTTAGTGAGCACTAGATTATATCTCTTTTATGTATTATAGACGTAGCTAGGGTTATTGCATAATGTCATTTACCTAGAGGATTTGGAATCCTCTCCTTTGGTTTTGTGTGGTAAGATATCCCTTGGTTAGGTTTAGCATATTTGAATTAGTCATGTCCCAATATAAATAGTTATTTAATGAATAATTTTGGTAATATTACATTCTCCAAGATTGAAATCCGCTAAGTAGGACAAGTTGTAGATCTATCATAATTCATTGCATACACATTGAACTCACTTGGTGATGTTAGTATTTAATTCAAGTTGCATTTTGAATTAGTAAGGTTAGTATTGGATTTAGTATTTTTAAATTTATAATTAACATATCATTATGTATTTATTTTTGTTTGAAATCATTACTAACATATTTAATGTAGGTTAGTAGTACCTGGTGAGTTTCCACCTTAACATGGTTTGTGTCATGAGTATATAAATTTTTATTCTTGAAAAAACTATAAATTTAAAACTTAATACATGTTATGATTTTTAAAATATTTGGGATAGTTATAAGACTCCCCTTATATCCGTATCAACTTATGATGCATCTTTACCCCACATAGTTTATGTTCCATGGTTACACGAATACCACATTCTTTTTACCTTTGAGAATGGCAAGTTTATCTTATGAGACAATTATAATGGAGTGAAAGTTTAGAGTATGGATGTTTATATATATTTTATGAAGGCATATCTTGCATTTTTTATTCCCAACCAGATGTGACCACAAAATCAGTTCGTCAATTGGGCATGCCATTCTAAATTTACACATTTTACTAAGAATATTTAAATCATGTTATAAGTTTTGTGTGCAAGATAAAATTAAAAATCAATTAATATTTGATTTTATTTGTTTTTTAAATTTTTATCGATGGTTAGAGGAATATTATGTGAAACCATATGAACTTACAGTGCATCTATAACTCTCATAGTTTGTGTGCAATGACTACACAAAAAATGACAAGTTTATCTTAAGGGATGAATATACATGCGTAAAAGTTTGGAGTGATATGGATTAAATACAATGTAAAAATGTATATCTTGAATTCATATGTGACCATGAAGTTGGTTTGTTTATTGGGTATATGGTTTAAAAGTTGCACGTTCTACTAAATAACTTTGGACTCATTTTCAAATTTTAGCTGTGAGATAAAAGTAATTGTCAATTAAATTTAGAATTGGGTGGGTTTAAAAAATATTGGGGATGGTTATATGAATATTTTTTGTAACCATAATAATTTACAGCTCGTCTCTACCCTTCATAGTTTGCGTACAATGTGTGTAAAAATTTCACACTCTTTTTCCCACTAAGAAAAACAAATGTATCTTAAGGTACATGTTTGAGTCATACACATTTAGGGTTTATAGGATAATATATAGTAAAAAAAGGTATATAATTCATTTATACTCCCATCTAGATGTGACTATGAATTTGGTTCATCTATTGGGCATGCAATATAAAAATTACATGTTTATTGACCAATATTGGCATCATTTTGGCTAAGAGAAAAACATCATTCTTAATTATTATTAGATTTGAGTGAGTTAAAAAAATATTGGGATGGTTATAAGACTCTTATGATCAAAATTATTAACAAATGGTACATATATATCCCTCATGATTTTCATGCAACAATTGTACAAAGTTTACTCTCTTTTTACCCTTAAAAATAATATGTTTTTATTAAGGGATACGCTTAAAGGCATGAAATTTTAGAGTGTATATGTATTTTTAGAGTATAATAATTTATATCATATGTTTAGATTCACATCTATATGTGATTACAAACTTGGTTTTTTATTAGCCACATGATTCAAAAGTTACACGTTCTATTATTCATTTTTGGACTCATTTTTAAATTTTTTGGCTTAGAGATAAGTTATCATCAATTGATTTTTTAATTTTAGTAGGTTAAAAAAAATTAAGGATGGTTATAATACTCATGCATGAATCCATTTGAACTAACGGTACATATTTATCCCTTACAATTTGTGTTCAATGACTACATAAATTCACACTGCTTTTTCCCTTTAGAACAACAAGTTTATCTTAAGGTATGAATCCAATGATATGAAATAATAGCGTTTATGGAATGAAAAATAGTATACAAAGGTATGTATAACATTTATATGCTCATCAAAATATGACTACAAATTTGGTTCATTGATTGGGTGCATAATTTATTAGTTGTGCATTCTACTAACAAACATTGGACTCATTTTGCAAGTTTTGGTTGAGAGAAAAGGCACCATAAATTTATCTTAGATTTGAGTAGGTTTTAAAATTTATATGTATGTATATAGGAATCCTAAATGCTATTGTAATAAATAATAGTGTGTTTATACCCTCACATGTGTGTAACAATTGTGCAAAATTCATAATCTTTTTCCCCTTTTAATAATGATAAGTTTCTCTTGAGGGACGTGTCTTGTAGCATGAAATTTTTGTGTGGATGGGATGAAATTTTTTAGATGAATATTGTTATTGTGTTTTTATTCTGATTTTTATGTGAATTTAAATTTAGTTCATCAATGTACAGTTCAAAATTTATGTGTTATACTAACAAATTTAGAATCATTTTGTAAATTTTGGCTATGATAGAAAATTCACTGTCAATTTCCCTTAAATTTATTTTGGTTCCAAAAAATTAGGGATGGTTAAAGTAAAATTAGATACAAGACTATGCTATTAAAATTGAATAATCAAATGGATGATAATGAGCTTTAAGATCTCTTCACTCAAAGTTTGATATCTCCACTTCAAGAGTCAAGTATGTTTGATTAGTTAAAATATTTTGATGAGTTATACCATACAATCAAAGAACATGAAGTCAAATTACTTAATTTGAACAAGATTAAATTTTAACAAGATCAAGTACACTTCAAATTATCCATTTAATTCAAATGTCAAGTTTCAAAGCAATCAAATTTATAAGATAAAACATAATGAATGCAAGAATGAAGCTAATATTTTGATTAATGTTATTTCAAAACCAACACAAAATCTTTAATTACAAGATCTAGTAAGGAAGAAGTTATCAAGATTACAATTACATCGTTGTGAATTGTTCTAAAATTTAATTGAATGTAATCTAATCACTATTCCTCCACCAATGGAAGTGGACATGTCTAGACCATAATCTAAAAGTTCTAATGATAATACATATTGTGACTACCATTGATGTATTTGTAATTCCACAAATATATGTTTCAAGATCAAGAAAAAAATTAAATATCCCATTGATGAAAGTAGTATTGATATTGACACACCTACTAAAGAGGCTAAACCACAATCATATGAAAATTCAAAGCTCAAAATGTGAAAAGATCATTTTATATATCTTGAAGTAACAAATAATAAGAATAATTCTGAAGTATATTATACATATAATGCTCATCCTCCTCCTTATACATATGGGAATCCATTTGATAGCATCAGTGGTAAAGTCACAAGTAAACAAGCATCACATTCTATGATTAAAATTGATGATAGTAAAGTTATTGATTATGATTCTAACAAACATGTACTCTTTATTTGATCACATGTTGACAATAAATCCACACATAGTGTTATGATAGACAATGGATCAAATGAAAATGAAAACACCATAAAACTTTTATACTCTCTAGCTTATACTAAAAAAGATTTAAATGATACTTCTAGAGTTTCCAAAGCATTTTTGTAGTCATGCATATGATACTCTTAGACATATTGTATTACCTTTACAAGTGGGACCATTCATAATGCCTACTCCATTCTTAGTTCTACCAAACACATGGGTATTTGATATATTATTAGGATGTCATTGGATATAAAATATTAGAGTAGTACCTTATAAAATTAATAAATGTGTCAAATATATTCATGGTAATAAACTGGTCAAATTTTTGAAAATCTAGTATAAATATCCTTTAGAACCAATGATATTTACTCCTACTTAAAAGTTTGAGGGAACATACATTGAGAAATATGGTAATTAATTATTATATATAACTATTCAAGAGCATGATCTAAATATTTAATATCATATTACAAATTAGTTTCTTCATCTAATTATGAGCATGATGGGCATAATCAGGTAGTTTCAAAGAGCATGTTACATTATCTTACATAAAAAGTGGCACATAAAAAGTGGTATTTATGTCCTAAGGCACCAAATGTTATTCAAATAAATTCATTATAGGTACACACAGTTACATATTCTCATATTATGCATGAGGATAAAATTTTACATGGGTATATGAGAAGTGATTTAGATGGTTATATTACAACATATGATTCTAATTCAGAATCATAGTCATCTACAGTTGACACTTCCTCTTCATAATAAGTCACTCCTTTATACAACATAGTTGGGTATACATATGTCCATACTCTTGATGAGATACCTGGTTAGATACAACCTCCTACATACTCTAAATTCACCAATCAGGTTGAATCTCTTGATTATCTACTCATACATATATTTTATACATAGTTTCTTTGATTTCCCTTCATTGTTGATTATTCTAGCCCTTGGATTTATTTTTACTTTACTATCAGAATGCTTTAATATGAATATTGTTAATCAGATAATATATACAATTTTACTATTATAGATAAAATTTTCACCCTAAAGGAGGTCTACTCCAACTCCTTCAATTTGATGTAACATGGAAACATCTCTCAAGTTGTGGGTGACCTATGGGAGAGATGAGTCTCTAGATTGAAGGGTTAACTCCCTTGCACCACACCTACAACTAACCACTAGTCTATTTAATTTGAAATAAAAGGGATATAAGGAATTAACACTAACCTAAAATAGGTGATGCACCAATTTTAACTCCATAATACTACCATGAACTTGCACTATGAAAGGTGATTCACAAAATTGATCTCAACACCAAAGGTTCTCCTAACAAAAGTGTTTCAACATGAAGGTAAGATGCCATGAATATATCAAGGTAGATGAATATAAGGTCTGATTATAGACAATATTACTCTTATTTACACTTAAATACATATGATAACAACTAACTACACTTCATGTGACCTGTTAGAGGGTAGACTACTTGCACAAAGCATGAGAGAGTAAGATGAACACAAGGAGAGATAACTATCATTTATCATTTAACCATGAAATACTTCACACACTTATATAATAAGTTGAGAATTCAAAACCAACTTGAAATATTTTATTCAAATTAAAATTTAGTACTCAAACTAGTAGGGCTTTGTCATACCATATGTGGATGATTACAAAGCCAAAAATGGTTACTTAAATAGAGAATTGAGAAGAAAGAGAGGGGCATAGTAGAATGAGACTACCAATGTCCACCATGATATATAAAAATAATGGAGTTATATAAAATTCCTAAATATAATTATAAATCCATGTGTCGTACTTTGAAGATGCTCTAACCCTCCAAGTGGTGTAGGAATTAAAACTTAGCTTAATACCTTGATCATCTTCTTGAAAACTAACCTTCCTTACATAAGAAGATTGGAAAATTGACTTATAAATCATAAATTAGTAATTAATTCCTTATTATATTATCATTCTACACCTTACCATGTATTATGAAACTCCTCTAATCTGACATTTCATCATTCATATGCTTAGGTTTCTTGAAACTCCTCATTTCCCATGCCTTGCTTGGTCTAAGTGGATAAAAACTTGTGTTCATGTTATACAAGTAACCCTATCTCCATGGATGGATTTAAAATATATTATCAGACCTAAAAAAATCCATTTTTGTTCCTGGAACAACTCCCAAGACTCCATTTTGCTCCTCAATCTCTCACTAGGTCTATTTTTCTTATATCCCTAAAACCCTGTAAACCTCCTTGTGTAGAATAATGTATGAAAGATATTGAGAAAATAATAACATATTTGAGTACCTTGTATCCCCTTATAACTTCATGTCAAATTTCATGTTCACATTCTGAGTGGAAGTCCCTTTTTCTAACTTTCTCTCTCCTCAATTAGGCCTCCTTGCCTAGAACCCTATTTTTCTATTTTGGACCCATCCCACACATTTTAAATCACCCAAAAGAATGTGATTCACTTTACCTGGACTATCACCAACCTTCATGTCAATTTTGAGTCCCTGAGACCCTATAGAAGTGTGATAACCATGAAATCATTACCTTGCCACTTAGTCTGATTTTAGGCTTGTTTGAGACTGCCTTGAAAAATGAGATTTGTTTGACCACTTATAAAATATATTATTAATATTTTTTGTATTTAATACATGTAAAACATCCCAAATGGTCTCCTCCAATGTTTGTCAATTTTTCTTTTGCTCAAAACCCCTAAAAAACACTAAAAATCATGTAAAATAGTGTATTTATTATAGTTTATAGAATTTAAAGTACATACAAATTACTCATGGAGGATATAATTGGATACCTAAACAACATAAAATAGGTTTTAGGATAAAAATAGGTCATTACATGTGCTTTATAAGTCTGTTTATCTTGACTAGTCATTGTTAAGGTTTTAGAAGGGTTTTAGGCATGTTTCATTATTAAGGATTATTCATAAATAAAAGATCTTATTTCTCTCTCCTAATGAAAAAATATTGTATTTATTGGACCCCTCCATCACCTCCAAACACCATTGGTTCCCATGTAAATCCTCATTAAATTTTTGAGTGTGAGAAGGTGTTCCTCAGGTTGTAAGCAAGCCATTTAAGAGGGGTTAATGGTCTTAGCTATTGTTCATGCATATCAGAGACTTAAAAAAAGAATTAATGATTAAATAATGAGTTTTGGAGACCTAATTTTAATCTCTTAATTTCACTTATATCCATGTACAAGATCATGGCTTCATCAAGTAATATAAATTATGTTTTGAAGTGCAGTCATGCATTAGAGGAGCTTGAGATGGTTTTGAGAGATCAACTGTACTATTATTGATTTCAATAGTCCATGGATGATATTTAAATTTATTTTATAAATTAATTATCCTTTCAAAACATTAAAATCATCACTTCAATCTCAAAAATTCATTATTGTTCATGATTGCACGTATGGTCTACATTCGTGTGGTCTTAAGCTCATTAGGTCTAGATAGGGTTTTGACCTTCTTCACTCTTGTTATTAGGTTTTAGGATATAAATAATGTATTTATGGAACTATAAAAACATATTAAAATATTATTTATTACTTTAGACCTATTTATATAAATTACCCTTCTCTAATCAATAAAAACTCTCATAAAGTATGCAGATTTGAGTATGGTATTGTTGACTATGTATGTAGGGTTTTTAACTCTATTTTGACCAACCTCATTTATCATTTCATAATGTTTAATTTTAATCTAAATAGACATATTGAATTATTTATCTACCTGAGATAACCTTAGTGCTCTCTTCATATACCTTGATCCTTCCCTAGGTTTGAAACCAACCTGCTCTTGATTGTAGTTTGTAGGTGTCCATTAAGATATCCTGAGTATTTCAAGGGTTTGTAGAACATTCCATTTCCATTATTTTACACTTAAAATAATATATCTCATTTTTGGAGTTTTTAATCCTTTAAATATTCACTTTTAAATCACCATGACCTCACCACACATAGTACCTTTCTCACTCTTCAATTAGCCTAGCTATAGGTACCAATTGTTTAGGTCTTGACTAAGTATTAAGATTTTAGAACCTTATTGATAATAATAAACATAAAATTCATCTTAATTAGGTTTCCCAACCTTTCACTGACCTTATTCAACCTTTTCAAGGCACTAAGTCTTCACTGTATGCATTTTTAGCTTACACATTCCAAGGCATGGTTGCATGTGTTTGTTAGGAGAAGGTTTAAGCATGAAGTCTTGAACTTGGTAATTTTTACTTGAAGTATTAAAACCATAATTTATAGTTTCTTATCTATCCTTACATGGTTTATTTTCTACTTCATGACACTTTCAGACCCTCTTGCCTTCTCAATTCTATACACAGTCTTGTGTGTGTCTTAGGCTTGTTAACTCAGTCATCTGACCATCTCTTGAATTGTAAGTTGTCTAGTTTATTATATTTATTTATGTCATATTTTATATATATTGAGTTTTATTTCTTGATTTCACTTTTATTTTGTTAGTTTATTTGAGTTCAAAATGAGGATCTACAGGCCTAGATCTTGTAGGTCTTTATTTACTTACACAAGCTATGAGAATCAACTTCTTAAATATTTAGACCTTCCAAAACTTTACCAATATAAACCTTGTCCCACTTTTGTATCACTCTTTTTAGATTACAGATCCTATGACTAAGCATTACATCATCTTCCAATTATCTCTACATCTTGTACAGGCCTATACATATAGTCATCTTATGCAAATTTTATTTGTTGATAGTTGGAGTCTCTAATTAACTCATACCTTATTGGTAAGATTCAATGGAACATGTTCGATTTTATTTATTAATAAATATTTAAAGGTACATCTCATTAATTTTCAAGACACTACTAACATAGACTTAGACTCATGAATGTCCACTTGTAGGCCTACAAACATGTGTGTGACTAAAACACTTTATTGGCCTTTGTTTGAAGGTAAAACTTTGTACCTCAAATCTCACCTAATTTAACATCTATTATTGAAATTTATATTTCATGTCCATAAATTATTTATCATTACCATTCAAACCCACATTTGCATTCAAACTTGGAGAAGGTTTCTCATGAACACTGACCATGATTTCAAGGGGTACAAACATGATGTTTCTTGAAGGAAATTTTGTAAAGAGGTGATTATAAATATATGACACATTAAATATTGGATATTTATGAGTATTTTTGTGAGAAATTTATTTTTATAAACCTCTGAAAGTGACCAACATCTCAGATAACTAAACTTACAGTAGGAGTGACTTAAATACCCTATACATTGAGACACTTTTCCTCCTATTGAAGAAAATTCATGTGGATTAGATAGATGATTAAACCAAAATTTAAATTAAATATTATAAATCTAAAATAATCCCTCAAAACCATTCTTATGCATCTAATTTTTAAGTGGAGAAACAAAAGCAAAATCAGACCCTACTTGGATGGACAAGTTATAGTGACCTACTATCACTCTTAGTAATTTTTCATAAAATAGGGGAAATTAATATATGAATAAATTCCAATAATTTAAACCTTATTATTATCCCTAAAAAATTCCAAAGTTTTATCTCCTAACTCTCTCTCTCTCTCCTGGCCATACCATCCACTTGAATATTGCCTTTCTGAGCTTTTGATGGTAACGATGGAGGAGAGATAATGTATGAATCATATGTACGATCTAAAACTTGGTACAAATCCTAAAAATTATATAAATATTCCCAAGGGACACTCTAAAACCATTTATAATTCAAAAGTGATCTTCTAAGGCCATAGAAGCCCAAAAGTGTTTTTAATGTGTCATTTTACTTAGTTTAAGCATTGAACTGCATATTTTATCAGTATCTAACCATTCATGAATATTATATAACCTATTTATAACATAATATACATTATTAGTATTATTTAAACTTTTTCCTCTTGTAATGGTACGTGCAACTCCTCCAAATGGGCCAAAAGGTGACCAAAATGTCATTTTAGCACATAAGATCATGATGAAAGGTTAATACATGATATTATCACCTTAAAAAAACATTAATGACATTTTATAATTAATTTAAACCATATCAAATTTTTACCATGTTTGACAACATCAACACCTCATAATTAACCCCTAATACTAGACAAGTATACATAAGATCAAACCTTAGACAAGACATGACAAGGACAAATATGACTATATGAAACTATTTAGGACCATTTAATATCGTGATAATACCATATACAATTTTTTGACAACCATATGAATTTTAAACCTAGAGGGGTTAACCAATTTTGACTTGAGATAAAATTTGGTCAATAGTTACACAATAAAGGAACTAGTTTGTATACACAACTCAAACTCCCTGTCATAGGAAAACACTCGCTCAAAACATAGTAAAATAAACAAAAATCATAAATCATAAATAAATGTCAGTAAAAATGACACCAAAAAAACATTAAATATATCTTATGCACATAAATATAACTTAGGCATAAGTCGTAACACTAAAAAGAGGAGGTAGATAATCATCCTTGGAAAGTAAAGGAGGATAAGAAGGTTCATCTGATGGAAGGTTTGGATTTGGTTAGGCATCCAAGGGATTTGGAGGAGCCAAAGAAACAATGTATGATCCATAAATAGGCTACATCAAAGTTCCATAAAGGCCAGCTAGCATCCTCCACTAGGAGGGACCAATTATATATTTTCCATGGGGAGGTGGTGATCTCCATCCTCCATGCTAAGGGGGGTGAATAACTAATTGTAACTACAAGATTGGATTCAACAATTTCTATGAGATGGATGTGATGGGCCTTATGGTGGATGGTCCATGGGGAATTAACTCACCATATATAGGGAACTCCCGCAGTGATTAATCATCTCTTGAAAATGTTTGACTTCCATGTTAACCTTCACAGGCTGGACTTGAATCTTTATGAAGGTTGAATATAATATAGAAATCTTGTCATTAATAAATAAATGATAAGAATATTCCTCATTATTAAACAAATTGGAGTTTATATATTTCTATTATTGAAAGATAATGACAACTCTAAATAAATTCCATATAAAATTTATAGAGGCTATCAAATTAGCATAATCCCCAAGGAAGGACAAGTGCCATGAGAAGGGCTCAATTTGATAGGACTAAAAGATATTATGTATCCACTCCTATGAAAATTGGTATTTGGGACATATCTATAATGTGTAATTGAAAGAATCTAGTTTATTATAGGTTAGAAACTTACATTGAGAAATTCCAAGGTGAGAAAGATGTTCCCCAAGCATAAGGCCTTGATATATCAGGC
This sequence comes from Torreya grandis, assembly GCA_037957365.1. Lineage (NCBI taxonomy): Eukaryota > Viridiplantae > Streptophyta > Pinopsida > Cupressales > Taxaceae > Torreya > Torreya grandis. The sequence goes on along the minus strand of JARHVA010000013.1, from coordinate 8,201,424 downwards.
ACTAGAGTAAGTGAGATAGCTTGGATTTAAAAATCCTATCAAGCTAGGTAATCCAAATTATAGGTGAGGAATTAAGGTTCTAGTACCAATTGATATTTTTGAGTGTTGAAAAAATGGGGCTCATCACATGATAAAGGAGGCCTAGAGAATAATTATTGAAGTGAGAATCATGATTCCATATCCGATCCTTTCACCATAGGCATGGAGGTTGGAGACCAAAGAGCATAACATCTAGCATTAGATCATGAATGTAAATAATAATTGGTAAGTCAGAATTAATTATATTTAATTTCTATTTAGGCTTCGGCAAGGGAGTCTAGTCATAAGCAAAAACTATATATTTTATAGTATGAATAACTTTTCAAAAGCCTCAAGGACTTTATACTAAGAACTTTTCAATATTATGGGAGACCACCATAGGTTATGGTTATTGAAGGAAATACCACAATGAAATTCATCACCAACCCATTTTAGATAAGACTTAATAGCTTATAGGATTTCTAGATGATTTTAGACATAAAATAACCTTTAATTTTGATTGGAGTAGATGTAATTAGGAGAGTATGGAATCTAATGTTCTTTCAACTATATTTTCCATAAATAGATCCAAATGATATGTAATGATGAATAATAATTTTATGGGATTCATTACCTTTAATGTATCTAACCATCCATTTAGCATACAAAGTAATGCGTTGTTAGTAGATGTCAATAACTCCCATACTTCCTTTATCACAAGTCAAACAACAAATGTCTCAGGAAACTCTGTGGAAACCCCACATTTTATTATCATTAAAATAGATAAAATATATGATGATTTTAGCCAAATTTTCATAATAGGGTTTAAAATGGGACCAATAAGAGTAATAATATACATGAGTAGCAACCAAAATTTTGGTGCACACCTAGAACTTCCTTGCGAGATAGAGTGGTTTGGTGACCCGATATTCCACCTTTTTCTCCACTTTATTTATGACAACTACCATAAATCCATAAGGTAAGTATTAAATGGTAAAGGAATCCTAAAAAACATGAATTATTACCCTATTTGAATCCACTTCCATTTGTATTGGAGTAACCACTCGGGCATGGGTGTCATACTTTGTCTAAAACATTAAGTTTTATTCCACTACAAGTTAGACCCCAAAGCTAAACAATACATAACTTCTTTGAATGACTTTTCTTGCTCTTCAAGAGTGAGCAAGGCATTATTTTTAATTTAGGTACTTTACCTCTTGATTTTCAAATTGATTCAAATAATCTAAAAAACCTTTCTTAAAATATGTTCAATGCTCAATCTTTATGGAAATCCACTTGCCTATTATTGCATATTTATCATGGTATGGCTTCTCTTGCATTTACAGGATCAAATTTATCTACTCCTACATTCTACATGATCACACAGACTATTTCCAATTGGGGTCATGTACATCTTTATCTATATCAATCATTTTTCTACATTTATATGAATCTTTTACATATACATTGGGGGCACATTGATTTCCTTCCTTTTTACAAAACTATGCCTTAATACCTTGTTTAGTATTATTTGAATCCCTCTCATTTCTTCTATTTTTGAAGCCTTTCTTCTTATTATTTTTAACTCTCTTAAGTGAAAATATTTAAAAAAAAAAAAAACTTAAAATATTTCAAATATATATATATATATATGTGTTAAAATTAAAATATTTTCAAAAAATTCACAATCAGGACCTTTAAGCATATTTTTATGTTTCTAGATTATTTATTTAAATTTGTTATTTTTTCTATGTTATATAGATAGCATAGTTAAAATTTTACTTCACGTTGCTTTTCATGAGGTATGTGAGGATGATACGAGACACAATTTTACATGGTTATTTGATGTTAGGCTTCCATTTTACTCAATAACCTTGCTAAGTTGGAGGCATCTCTTAATTCTCCATGACCACTTAAATGTGTTGTATATATTTATAGACTTTTTACCATTTTGAGTTATATATGATACAATTTTTTTTCTAATCACTCATATATTACAATGTGTACCATGAATATGTTATTTGCTAATAATGACATTGATAAATGTGAACAATGTAGACTAGTCTCATTTACTATATATTTGTTTTCACATTCTTACTTTACTACATGATAAGTTACAACTTACTTGCTCATTATGTGTGGCCCTAGTCCTTGTGTGTACAATATATAAATATTATTGCTTATATGACATCATCAGGCCATTTGAGTGTGACCCTTGCCTTTGTGTGTTTATGTGACATCATATGTCCCTTATATATATCCTTTGGGTCTTATGCATGACATTATCTAAAAATTACATGACATTATATGATATTTCATATATGTTCATTACTTGTTACTTTGGTGTCAAGATTCATATCATACATTGTTTTTATTTTTTGCTCTAGTGTGATGATACATATCATGCACATGTTATGTATTTGCTTCAATGATATATTCATCTAACACATGTTTCATATGCAATTCAATATAATATTCAATACTATGAAAAGTTACATTTCAAATTTTCATATGATACTACATGATTACATATTTCACATATTATACGTATCTCTTTTGATATTAATGATTTGTAGGCTATGTCTCTCATCTCAAATGGGCATGGGCTTGTCTTTAGAATTTAAGTCCTCATGAGCAAAAAATATCAAATTTATGACACTATACATATTTCAGAATCATAACATGATTCATAATTTTTAGATTATAGGGGCATGTGGCATGCATGTGCACTCATTTATATAGTTACTTCAATACATATTTACATATACTTGATACATATGCATGGTCATGTATAAATTAGTTTCAGTTACAAGTTATAGGTTTCAAATACTTAAAATTTAAAATGGTATTCAATGTTGATTTGGTATAGATAGATGTGAATGATATTCATTCATGATAATGTTTCCACATAGATATTTTCAAATTTCACTTTTTCAAAGCTCAAAAATTTAAAAGTTTCAAATAGAATCTAGATCTATTTACAACGATGTGATTCATCTCATTTTATGAGTGGGACACATTATATTTTAGTGACACTCAATGTCTATGGTTTCACTTTAGCATTTGGTGGTTCCAAACTCTTTTCTTATCACATTTGAGTCTTGCAACACTCAACATCTACAGTGAAAACAAGTGACCCACATTTGGTGGGTTCACCCCTTTAATTATTTCACAAGATTACTCTATGAGAGTTGTAGCATACAATATTTCCAACTCAAGGGCCTTCACTAGTTTCCAAATTGAGATTTGATCACTCTCAATTTACCACAGGTTCAACATTTATCCAAATGCCTCAACATGGGGAACACACTTATCCATTTTCAAGTTACAGATTAATTAGATTGCATACTCTTTCAGATGTATTATTTCTTTGCTTTCTTTTCAAATTTCAAATTTCAACATATCAATTTTTAAATATGAATATTAACTACTTTTAATGGCATTCGTTATAGGTTTAGCATTGAGGCATCTTGCATGATCAAGATTCACATCAAAATAAAATGTATACACATTTAGGTTTACATCTCCTTTATTCCAATAATTTAACTTCATTACAAAACTATAATAAAGAGGGGGAAAATATAGACACATCAATTTAATCATTAAGTTCTTGACAATGTTTGATATTCACATCCTTACTTTGGTCTATTCACCATTCCTTCAACCTGAAACCCCTATGGGATCCTTCACTATTTCATTTACTTCCTTGTAATCATTAAAAACATCATTAAAACATCCTTATTCTACTTAATATTTCCTTTCAAATAAAAGCCAACAATCTTTTCCTTCTGACATAATACCGCACTAGGTAGACCACATCATGATGTTGTCCCCTGTACCCCAAATGTAATTTTTCAAGTTTGAGACATTTTAAATTACCCCTTTGTGATTTTATCAAGTTTGGTTAATACAAATATTCCAAATATTCTTCTATATAAGCACATCAAGGCTTCTCTAAACACATCTGAAAATCACCTAGAAATTCTACTACACATTGAGCAAAAGAGCACTAATCCTTCCTATTTTAATTCTAATTTACTATAACATTCATAAGTAAAGTTTGAATTTATTTTATTTCATGTCAAGGGAAATAAATTTCAATAATTCAAGTCAATCTATATAGTTTCATTCATATTTAAAATATTTTAATCACCTAAAAGTGGTCTTTAAGTGCTAAGAGTGCTACTTGAGACTACTTATCCCTAGCTTAGCCTTAGACCTATCCTAGAGCATATTGTCACACTTATCCATCCTTCATATAGGCCACATGCATTTTTAATTATCCCTAAAGCAATCCCAAACCCTCATTTCCTAATCTTGAGCCCTTTGTGCCTAGTGTTCTACCATTTGGACACTAGTGTCACATGGTGTTAGTGTCACAAAAATGGCGCTAATGTCCTTTACCTTTATTTTTTCCAAAAAAATATATTTTCAAAACTAAAACTTCTTAAGGTCAGCCTAGACCTCTTTTATTAGCTACAGAAGCATCAAAATAATATATATATATGATATATATATATATATATATATATATATATATACATGAATTTTAGCCTCTAACTAGTAGATGGAAATTAGATACAAAATTCACATTCAAATTTAAAATAAGTTTTGCACAATCAAGGTTATCAATCCCCATTTTGCCCTACTTATGCATACTACCATCTACAACAACCCTAAGCTTAGATTATCTAAATTTCTAGTCTTAAGAGACATTCAAGATACTCATTGCCACTATCATTCTAGCTTCACTTACACATTCAACCAGCATTTAGGTGAGGAGAACTGCATCAAGTTTGATGCCTCCTTGAAGTATTGGTATGTAGGCAACTCTTTTCATAGTAGTGGTGTTGAAGATGCCCAACTTACCCTATTAATGAACACACTTTGTAACTCATGTCAACTAGATTCCCTAGATATATGAAGGATTAGGGTTTACTCACTAAGTTAATGATTAAAGGCAAATTACAAGGTTTCATAACTCATACATGCAGGAATACAACCTCAGAGATCTAGTCATATTTGCACCCATAAACTCAGGATAGTCCTACATATAGGACACTGATGCCAATATTAGGACATTAACACCATATTTCAAATCATGGTGCTATTATCTAGGAGGATTTTTGACACTGAGATCCAGTTTGTGACACTCAGACCATTTTCCACCTCAATTTCTAACACCTAGATTATCCGTCTCATATGTTTTCTAGCTAAGTTCTTACTTGTACTATTTATTACTATTTTTAGAAAATTCAAAGCTAGTCAATTTTGTAACAAATTAGTATTTATATTTATTGTATATTATTTCCTCAATTGAGTCTACTCAAATCTTTAATAAACATAGGATTTACATTGTGTTAAGTCTAAAAGGTTAAAACATTTGGTAAACCTAACTTACTTTGAATATTGCACAAACCCTAACCTTAGATAAACTTAGGGTTTACATTTCTAGGATTCAAATTTTAGATCCATACATTTTTTGAATTTATTTGATGTAATCATGATAATAATGATAGAAGAGGTGTACCACTTTTTGTTGCAAAATTTAATACTTTCATTTGCATGTTTATTCCCTTTAATTCGGAATGAACTCAGAAAAGACATAGACACATGTATAAATGATGCTTTATATCAATTAAAATGTTTGTCATGTTTCATTATTTATCTAGAATGTTATCTTTATCTTATGTGGAATTCAATTAAGATAAAAATATTTAATCACATAAAAAACGCATTACATAAGATAATGACTGCACTACCTAATATCAACAAATCTCCTTTAGCTATATTTTGCTTTTTGGTTCACTTTGATTCATTAATTATCACACCTGTACATAAGGGAATTTTAGTAGTCTTGATTATCCCTCCTCCTTCTCAATCACACACATCTTTCCACCATCTTGTCTCTATTACTAACTCTACACTCCTAGTAGACCTTCCAATCCAGATTATGATGCCTACATGGGGTCCTGAAGCTTGGTAGGTTAACACCACCCGTGGATATAGATTTATTAACTAGAGTAATGATTATTTAGCTATAGTTTCCATTTTATATATCCTATAACATTCTGACACATATAAAGACATTTTTTATGTTGTACTTTATGATACTCAAGTGGCTTGAACATTTGAGCTAGCTTATGTTTCTTCCATTATTAATACTATAAACAGGACCAAAAATCATATTTCATTTGAGAAGGAAGATCTTCCACCTCAACGCATCATATATTTACACTTTCCTCTCTATATTGTAATATAAATTAATGAGGTAAATGTCATATGGGTTTTATTCAATAATAGATCAAGGTTGAACATTTGTAATATCTCTTTTCTTTGACTTCTTAATATCTATGCCAAGGATTTGGATCCTTTTGATATGCACATTTAAGGGTTTGATAATATTACACATAAAGTCCTAGGTCAAATCACGCTAAACCTTACATTGTGGCCTATAATGATATCTACAACATGTCAAGTTATGCCTAATGATCTTAATTATAATATCTTGTTTGGAAGACTGTGAATTCATGATATGCACATAATTCCATCCACTTTACATGAATGTTTAATGTTAAGTTATATAGGTCATATCTATACATGCCCTATGGATAAAAAACCATTATAGAGCAAATATTAGGTTACATAAGATAGGGCACCCCCCTAATTACTTTTGGAAAACATGATAATAAGAGCAAACCTTAATCCCATTGAAGCATATGATCAATGATCATCAGGGTAGACAAGGACTTGGATATAGAGATAACAAATCCAATACCAAGTCCTCTCACCATACTTCTCAGCATATCAGTGTTTTATCCACCTATTTCATAGGCAAACAATATAGTAAACCATGTTTCTATACTCTCATTTATTTACCCTAATCTCATTAATGATATAACTTCTCTAGATCTACCTACTTTCGATGAATTAGCTAATGATGAGGCTCTCTTATAATTCTTGGTGGAATACAAGGATATCCCTTCCTTCTATTATAAGAACATATTTCCTCATTCCAAAAATTCCTTGGCATACTTTGGTGAGCATTCAGATGACTCAGATGATATGTTACTTGATATAAATGATACTCTCCTTACAACACCATACACCATGGATTGATCTATGTTACTAAATGAAGAGACAATCAAATTCAATTATGACACATATTTATGATCCTCATATCATACTATTAGATGCTACCTTATATAAAGTAGAAGATATAGATACTCATCATAATTTAAAATATTTTCCTATAGTATTCACATAGGCTTATTTTGATATGCTTGGAATTGATCCCTTAATCACATTACACAAGATTATACTCTATCCCGATGCCAAGCTAGTTAAATAAAATATTTGAAAAATGCACCCCAAAGTTTTTTTTAATTCAAAAATGAGATCCAATGGCTCTTGAATGTCAATTTCATTCGACTAGTTGTGATTCTAGAGACCTAAACAAAGCTTGTCTTAAAGATGACTTTCCTCTAACCAAAATTGATATGATAGTCGACTCCATATTAGGGTACAAAATTGTCCTTGTTATAAATCCTAACAACCAAATATGAGGTTATTGTGATTCTAGAGACCTAAAAAAATCTTGTTTTAAAGATGACTTTCCTCTACCCATCATCGATATGATAGTTGACTCCACAATAGATTATGAAATGCTCTCCTTTATGAATGGATTCACCAGTTAAAATCAAATTAAGATCATTGAAGAAGACCAAGAAAAAAATTATTTTACCACACCATGGGGCACTTTCTACTTCATAGTCATGCCTTTTAGATTAAAAGACATAGGTACAACATACCAAAGAACAATGACACATATCTTTCATGATCTCATTCATCAAATAGTCGATGATTTACTTATAAAATCAAAATATAAACAACATCATGCAATATATTTGTGACATATTTTTGAAAGACTAATAAAATATAATGTATGACTCAATCCTAAGATATGTGTCTTTGGGGTTTCATCGAGTAAACTCTTTGGATTTATAATATCCCAATGTGGTATTAAGGTTGACCCCAAAAAAGTTAAATCAATCATAAATATGCCTTATCCTACCAATTTAAATAAAATTTGCTCCCTCTAAGGCAATATTTAGGCAATACACCGCATTATGACACAACTCATGGATAAGACCCAATCATTCACCAAGATTAATTAAAAAGGATATAAAATTTGAATGGGACGTCACATGCCAAGAAAGCTTTGACATACTCAAACATTACTTTTTGAACCCATCTATCTTGGTACCACCAACACCTGATAAGCCATTTCTACTTTACCTCTCAGTGATAGATTATGTACTCCTAGCACAACATGATCATCAACATAAAGAGTGGGCCATTTTATACATCATTCATACACTTATTAATTATGAATGAAATTATTTATTAATAGAGTAAAATAAACTTGGCACTTGTATTTTTTACTCAGAAGCTTCAACACTATATGATTAATAATGAGACATAAATCATACAAAATTCAATCCTTTAAAGTTCCTCATGTCAAAACCACATCTCTCAGGATGTATTGTAAAATGGGTTACGTTACTCATATAATTTGACCTCAAGATCACTTTACAAAACTTAATAATAGGCCAAATAATTTTAGATCAATTGGTAGTAGCTACATTATTTGATACAAATCCTATTAATGATGATTTCAGAGATGACTTCATAGCATATAATACCACTTTTGATACATGAATAATGTTCTTTGATGGTTCTATATGTGCATATAGTGATATATAAGGAATTATTTTTATTGACCCACTTGGGAACACATTACCCCTCACTTACAAACTCAATTTTTCATGTGCCAACAACATTGTAAAATACAAATCTCTTATCTTTGGCCTTCAAGCAACTCAGGCTCTTTAGATCAAATCAATTAAAGTTTACATTGATTCACAATTAATTTTCAATCAAGTTACATATATCTACCAAACCAAAGATGAATAACTCATTCCCTACAAGAATATGGTTCATTGTTTATAGACTCAGTTTGAAAACTTATTTATTGATAACATCCCATGTAAAGATAATCATCATGCTGATGTAATGACAAATGTTGCATCATTGATACCCATTGACATAAATAAATACCAAGCTATCTTTACTATCAAATGATTGTAATTTCCATCAGTGTCCCATGTGTACCTCATAGCTTTAATAGTTCTAGTTACTATTATCACTCGAACCCTGCACACGTGTTAAATTGGAAGGATTGGTTTATTGAGATAATGAGAACATCCCCAAGGTTGTAGGATCCTTGTGCTCCTTAGGATGAAACTCTAGAGTATGCTAGATTCTTTCTATTATAAGCACACCTAGTTTAAGACTAGCATGTGCAAGCCTAAAGAGCAAAAAGATAAACTAATTCTAATCTAAACCTAAGATCTTCAAGAGGAAAATGGAGGGATAAGGTAAGAAATACTGAAAGTAAAATGTGATGTGCCTAGTAATAGAATGAGCACTCCTACTACCGTAAACACAATACAAACCTTTGAGGACAAGACAATATCACACAACTTCTACCAAGGATACTCCAAGTGCATAAGTGTTTTGCATGGAGGTGTGGGAATGTAGTGCAACATTGAGAGGGATGATAAATGGTCTACATATAGTATCAATATAGACATGAGTGTGTATATAATATGACTTGTAAATGAGTTCCAAGTTTAATGAGGAGGTACTAGGAATGGACAATGGTGAGAGGGGTGAACATTACCCACAATCAAAGATTAACAAACACAAATAACACATAGATTATTAAAATAACAAAAGGAGGTGAACTTAATTCTCATTAGTCTGCAAGATTTAGCCAATAAAAGTGCTCAAAAGACAATTTTAGCAGCATAAGGTTATTAAAATATGTCAATCCTTTTTATAATGGAAATCCATGATTTTATAAAGAACAAGCCTATTCTATAATAAATGCACCACTTGGGGTTATAGGTATAACTTTTAATTATTTTGTGGTGCCATAGCTATGCTTTCTAAAGTTTATCTGACAAATTAGGCCTACAAATCATAGTAGGAAACTTACGTGCACATGGGGAAGTGAAAGATTTCCCTGATAAGATCATAGAGTAGTAATGTCCCATTTATTAAAGGATGAGATCACCACATTTATGAATTTGATAGAGACATGGTGATGTCTTGTTTTGGGCAGATACTTACTAAAGATATGGTTCAAATTCTCTTCCATTAATTACACACAACTACCTTTTTTTTTAAACCTAGACCTGAGCCAACTATAGATAAAAAAAGATCTAAGATAATTGGCACTTTGTTTGATGCTCGGTGACTTTTACAATAAGTTGCCACCCTTTTGACCTATATTAGGTCTAAAATACCTATCTTACCTCTATAGATCCCTATTGGCAATGCTTATTCCTTATTATCAATCTTGGTTTAACTTAAGTTGAGCCTGAGCTCAGTTCTATGTATTTTCCACTAGCTTAGGTCCATTTATTTGTTTTGCATGGGTCAAACTACTCCATCAACCTTAGTCAAAAATGTCCTAGTTGGTCCTTTATTCATTGGTTATTGATAAACCAACTTGGGCTTCATTTACTTTGACCCTTGTTTGTGTACCATTAATCTACCTTTGTACACTCAAACACACTCCATTAGATTTTCTTGGACCCACTAACTTTCCAATTGCCACTCATCATTAGATTTGATTTGGGTTCCTGAGATCTAGACACTTATCAAACTTGATTTTAGTCAAGGACCTTTTGATGATGTTCTGAATGCCAACGACTATTTTTTAAGGACAAGCTTTGATGTCTGTATGAATGTCCTTGGATTTTCAAATTCAAATAGCTACTTATAGAGGCCCAAAATTAATGTTTACAGGATCATCTCGGACCTTTTGAATTAACATTGTCAAAACAATTTGTTTGAAAGAATTCATCTATGGGATTTATCTCAGATAATTTATCTTAAAGAAATTGGTCTTTAGGGAAATTATTGTGGAACAATTTACTCAAAATAATTCATGCCCTAGCCAAATTTTGTAAATAGTTTTTCCAAAATAATTTGTGCCCTTGTGCCTTTTGTCATAATTTTTTTAAGGACACGTGCCCTATAGAATTCTCTTTCAACCCTTTCAAAATGGGCCCTTTACCCCTTGATATTACCCTTTGAGCTTTTATTTGGTACACTTTCTAAGAGAATGATCCTTTAGTCTTTTTTTTTTTGGACAAAATATCTTATAAAATTCATGATACTTAGCCTAAAAGACCCAAAACAAATCTCTTGAAAGAAATAACACCTATCCCCTTTTGATGCAGATAATTTCTTCAAAAGAAATAAATCTTCAAAACTCTGTCTTGGATAAATTGTCTAAAGAATCTTTAACACTAGATCTTTTAAAAGCCTGTAGGCCTTTCCAAACTTGTTCATGAAACTATTCTTTGATCTTCAAAGCTCTAAAACTCTGCTCAGATTGTCCATCTGGGAACAAGCTTGGTATGTGAGCTAAAAATGGCCAACATCTTTAGGACTCACAAGGAAGCATGCCTACTATGCTTGAGAATCTAGACCATGAGAAATCCATTAGGCATAGAGTCTTTGGAGATTTTGATGATTTCTTTTGTAAACACACTAGTTGTGTACCTTTATCTTTGAAATGAATTGAGATTCACCTAATAAGACAAGAATTGTGCAATAGGTACTTAGAGGCAAATACATAAGCTAAGAAAACACTATGTAAAGGTGCTTATAATAATTGAAACTATTCTAAAGCAAGGGCATGCAAAGCATGTTTTATGAAAATGAAAACATCTAAGCTACTTATTTATAGATGTACAAAAAGATTAATAGAGATAGTTCTTGAGATGAATCCCACTGATTGGGATAAGTAGCTCTTCTCCATTCATTCTGGTAAGTTAGAAGGCATCAGATGGCTTGCGACTGGTGATGGTATATGGACCACTCCATATTTTATCAAACTTGGTGTGCCTATTGAATTTTGCTCTATCTATATATATCCCATTTGATCACTAAGTCTCCCACCTAGAAACCTCTCTTGTTAGCTCTTTTGTCAAAGACCCTCTTGTTCTATGCTTGTTGGAGTTTCATGGTGCATACATCTTGTGCTTTATTTTCTTTGAGATCAATGAGCTCTACCATTCTTAATTCAAATGGATTACTCTTAGTATCTATAACTGACATGCAAGTTCCAATGAAGGCAACTCAAGGGATGATAGTAATTTATCTTCCCTTCCATAAACTAGCATCAAAAGGAAAATTTCCCAACACCCTTTTGGGCATGTTCTGATCAACCTAAAGAATAGTTTTGAGCTTAGTATGCCAAGCTCATTAGTTATCCTCCATAATCCTCTTTATGATACAAATCAGGTTCTTGTTAGTGGACTCCACTAGACCATTACCCTAATTTGATGAGGTACTCAGATAGATATTTTTCTTGATGGCCCATTCATTGATTTTGGTTTTGTTGGAACATAATTATCTATTGAGAGGGGAGGTGAATCAGTAGATCAACTAAAACCAATCCTTTAATCCTTTTAAATCAAATGCAAAAGCATATGCAAATTAAAAGATAAATACATAGCTCTTTATCCCATCTCATTGCTTCCTATATCTTTGGATTACTTTTGATCCATCTATCTTCTCAAACCTGCTTGGTTTTTAACTTACCACTGTGTTGATAAACATTGATCACTTTGTTCCATCTGATTCCACTCGCTCTATTGGATCTTTCTCATCTAATCTTCCATGTACCATTGGATCTCTAAACTTATATGAATTTTATCTTGACTTGTTCATTAAACTTTGACATTTTGACCTCATCTTTGGATCACTTTCACTTCATCAATATTCTTAGACTTGATCAGTATTTAACTTGACACTATGTTGATAAACCTTGATCACTTTATAGCATTTGAGTCCATTCACTTTATTGGATCTCCTTTGCATGATCACCTACTCACTATCAGATCTTTTGATAAGCTCATTCTTTATATCTATCAAACCCTTGAGAATATGACACTTGGCTTAAGCATGTGCCTTCTATACATAGCTATCGATTCCTACTAATGAGACATTTGGCATATTTGTATTTCTCATTGACCTTTTTACTTTAAACCACTTTGTTGATCTACTATGTAGGCTTCATGATTTTGACACTTGTCACTTTCATGTTAACTTGAAGGAGCCTTTAATAGTTTAACTTTGCTTCACTTCATTAGATCATCTACATATGATGAAGCGCAGGCCATTCATCAAGTTGGGACATATATTAAGTTTTAGACTTAGGAAAATATAAATTCCTTTGATCATTGCTTAGAACTAGTGATTATTAGGTCAAGGGTCTAATTTCTTAATGATGATATAGACTTAAGTTATAAATTAACTTATCAGTTCCTAACTATACCAAGTCAACTTTAAAATATAACTTTGTGTATTGAAGCCATGGCTAAACCCTTAGGATTTTACTATGAAACCCTATAATGTTTGAAAGCTAAATAAATCAATTATGAGCTCATTCCTTTTCCTCTAAACTTGTGGACCATATTTATAGAATGTACATGAAGAAAACCCATAACATATCTTATATCTGCTTAACTTTAAACATACATAAATGGTCTCTGTAAAAACATGACAACTTTGCACAGTACAACTATGAAACATGCTCTTCTTTATATCAATCTTGCCTGATCCTTTTGACATCATTAACATCCATAGTGTCCCTTTTGACATCAATGACAATCATATTTTCAATAATCTCCCCTTTTGTCATTGATGACAAACTAAATGCTCTGATACAAATTTAATGTTCTGATCTTCTAATAATTTGATCCTTTTTAAGCATTGCTTACATTAGATTTTGATTAGTATGAATTGAATCTTTTCATACCAAACTTGTTCCCCCTTAGGTAATGACATATTTACCTAAACTCATCTTGGACACTTTCTCTACTCTTCCAAACTTTTACAGTGAGCATTTGCACTTTTTATCCAAACTTTTACAAAGAACATTTGACCTTGTTCTCCACCTTTGACATCAATGGCAAAGGGACTCCTTCTCATTGTTTATCCAAAGTGTTCTCCCCCTTTATCAAAAAAATGAGTTTGTCCAAGAACCTAAAAATATCAACTCCTTAGAAATTTGTAAAATATACATACTTGAGTTACCTTTTCTCTTATTCTAGGGATCAACAAGGTTTTTATGATCCTTCCTCTGGACTTATGCTCCATCACTAGTATCTAGTGATGTGATGTAGGATCTATCACTCAAAAAAATTTCTCATTACATCACTTGAGCATCTTTAATTCTTCATACATATTCCTCTAATCCTAAGACTTGACCAATTACAAAGCTCCCATTTTGTTTATGTATGAGGATTCAATACACTATCTAAGCACTTAGTTTGGTTTGTTCAAGTCATCATCTCAACCTACTTGAGTTAACACCTATAGGAGATAGCATCTTATCATTCAATCAAGACTAAAACATCTCACATATACTCCTTTTCACATCATGCATAGATCCTCAAGCCATTCAAGCTATCGAAGTTAGCTCCCCCTAACTCTGTGGTATATACAACTTATCATCTTTAGAACTTAGAGATCTTCTGCATGATTTTCTTTATTATACAACATAGACAAGTTTTAACCAACATCTACCTAATCATTTTTAAATCTACCACCATAACATACAGTCAGATCCTCTATTTTGAGCCGTCTTGATTCTGACAGACTAAACAATCTAGTTCCCCCTTACTCCATTGACCTACTAATGATCAACACAAGACTTTAAAACATAGGATCATTTACTCTACATAAAAATAGTATTGGTATAAAAGACCAATCAATAATCTACATAAATTTATACTAATTGGTATGATGATCCAGAGAAAACACACTTACTTCCACACTTGGAAGTCTCCATATCCTATGTTTAAAACCAGAGTCTATGAACACATTGTTGGTATACTCATTCTATCCCTAGAGACACTACAAACATAACACTTATCTCTTCTTGGCACACAAAATTCAACTAGGAGCACTCATTTCTTTCCTTCAAAATATTTTGAAGAACACCACTTGCTTATTTGCAAAAAGGAGTCTCTTAAGAAGCATAAACAGAGACACCCTACTTCACAATGTCTTAAAATAATGTAAAAACTAGGATTTGCCCATAACTCCTCATATTTATTCTCCTCCTTGGTCATATTGTGCTTTTGGTTCTTTTTATTCTTCTTAGGCTTAATAAAAGTAATATGCCCATCCACAATGATATTCTCATTTGGATAAATAATACATGGAGATAACATGGATTCATGACATACCTTTTCATCTGATGAATCTTCCTTACAACTTAGAATCTCATCACTAGGCATAGAAAACTGATGTTCTATGCATGAAAGTTTTTCAACTATAGTAGGATGTTCACTTGCTTTTGTACTCACTTCAAAACTATCATTGGCCAACACCTTGGACTTCTCCCTGAGTTTTGTCTTCTCATTTTCAACATGTGCAAACATTGAGAGCTCTTGACATTCTCTAACCTCTATAACATTGAATTGATCTTTCATTTTCCATATATGCTTGGGTTTTTTATATGTCCTATTTTTATTTTTATGAGATACTTTTGAACCTTTGTTCACACTAGGAGCCATGCTTTTCTTCACACTTTGTACTTTTGGTCTTTCAAATCTTGTTCTACATTGTTTAGCTATGTGACCAAAATTATTACAATTATATCACATTACATTTTATATCTACCAAGGGTACAAATGAATTTTTTTCTTACAAATTTGGTTCTTCTTGTAGGTACATCTCTACATTTACTAGCCTTATGACCAAACTAATTACATCTATAACAATAACCATAAAAAGATGAGGAATACCGAGTCATAGCATTGGGTTGCCTTATTGGTCTTCTCACCTTTGTGTAATCATCTGCATCAGTTACCTTTATTTTCTACATCTTTCTTGAATTTGTAGAGATGAACTCATTATTCTTCTTCCTTTCTTGAGCCTTCTATTCTACTTTAGCCTTCTTCACATCAGAAGTGTTTGTATCTATCTTTATATCCCAAAAAAAATTCTCTGTCTTTGCTCCTGATCCTCCTTATGCTTTGAAGTTGTCATATAACTTAGCAAATGTACTGGTTATGGGACTTTTCCCATTTTCATAACCAAGACCAAATTTCCCTTTTGATGGTTTTTGAGATCTAATCAATTCATCAAGAATGTTTGATCCTCTTATCAACTTTAGACCTTTGACTATTTGTTTTTTAGCCTTTTCAAGCTCTTCTATCAAAGCCACTATATTTGCTTCTATCCTCATACACTCATCAGATTTGAATTGTAGTTCAATTTTGACTATATCTTCTATTATTTTAGTCTCTTCAACCTAAGTCTTAAGGCTTACTATCATCTGATCATATCTTTCAAGAGTTTTGGATAGTTTTTTAATTTGTTTTTGTCCAAGCTTCTTCTACCTTGATTTCTCTTTTCTCATCTTATCAATCTCATTTAAAGAACATATGAGTTCACACTCAAGGTCCACTTCTCCTTCCTATTCTTCATTAGAGTCTTCAACTTCTTCTTGATCTAGATCTACAGAAGTTGATTCTAATGCCATGAACTGAGATTCATTTTTGTCAGCCACAAAGTCATAGTCATGGTCATTATCTGAGATATCACTATCATCCAATGAGTCAATATATTCTCTTATATACAAGATTTTCTTGGAGAAGTTCCTCCTTTTGGAATAGTGGGGCTTCATCATTTTACCATCTTCTACTTGATCAAAGTTATCTTTTTTCTCATAAAGGCATTTAGCAACAAAATGTCCTACCTTACCATAGTTAAAACATTTAAAGGGTAACTTACCTTTGTACTTTATAGATCCTCTTTTCAATTTTATAACAAATTTGGCTTCTTCTTAATCAGTCCCTCAGATCCAGATGTAGATACTTTGACTTTTGCTTTGTTGGATGCTTTGAATGCAACTTCTCTCTTAGTAGTATTTGCTTCTCCCATTCTCATCTCATAAGCAGTGAAGGTTCCATGCAACCCATCTACAATGAGCTTATATATATATCTTGATTCCTCTATTTCAAAGATTTTAGAATCATACCTTGATGGCAAATATCTTAGGACCTTTTTGACAATGATTGCTTCTTTTATTTCTTCTTCAAGGCCTTTGATTACATTGACTATTCATCTACCTTGAGAAGGCAGTTTGCAATATTCTTTTCTTCAGTCTTTTTAAGACTTTCAAACATTCCTCTATATATTTTTATCTTGGCCTACTTTACCTTTTCATCACCTTCATAGATGTTCTTCAACTTGTTCCAGATATCTTGTACATTTTGACAAACTCTAATTTGGACAATCCATAGAGAATAACATTATTTGCCTTGGCATTGCTCTCATATGCCTTATTTAAAGCCTAATAATTAGGAGTTGTAGTAGGGGATGAATATATATTTACCAATGACATCCATACATCAAAACCTAATGAAGATAGATATGCTTCCATTATTATGCTTCAGAATGCATTGTTAGATCCATCAAAGAGAGGTGCTTTGTTTGATGAAGATCCTTCTTAACTAGACATTATGTTCACTATTCCAATATCTACCTGAGCTAATTAAGCTTCTTTCAATGAAATCTAGGCTCTGATACCAATTATTGGAACACAACTATCTACTAAGAGGGGGTGAATCAATAGATCAACTAAAACTAGTCCTTTAATCCTTTTAAAGCAAATTCAAAAGCACATGCAGATTAAAAGATAAATGTAGTTATCATATACACACACAAATACATATGACACCAGATTTATACATGGAAAACACCAAAGGGATAAACCATATTGAGAATACATAAAAACCCAAAGGGAAAAACCACAATGAAAATAGCTAATAGAATCTACTATTTTAGCCTCAAGTCAACGCCTCACTTGGCAAAACCTCACTAGTTACAAGCCTCACTAGAAAAACCTCACTAGTTACATTTAAGGACACCAATACTAAAGAGACATCAATCCCTTAACTAAGCCCCAACTCAAGTAATTTGATGGAACCAACCAATCAAATCTATGGAGCTACAACTTGATATTACAACATTGATTCATAAATAAATAAAACTCTATTCTCTGTTATAAGTTAAATCTATAACATGCTCATACTATACACATTCTCTTTATGCCTTCTTCCTCTTTACTCCTTTTTATCAATGTCTAGATATATCTTTATTCGACACACTTCATCTCACTATGTCACTCTATCTCTGTGTCTATATATATCTATGTTTGACACTCTTCAACAATAACTCATCTTCTCTACACTTCTACCTCTATGTCTATATATTTTCATTTGACACAATTCCAATAGCTCCAGCCACATTTGCTTGTGTCCTAGATGTCATATATATAAGCAATGGATCTAGGGTTCCATATCTTCAGTGTGTTCACACTTGGACTTTAACACATCATACCAGTTTTGGACTTTAGTTTAATATTACTTAGACTATAAATTTATTGCATCTTGATTCCATGCATCACACCATAATTATAGGTCTATTTACTATCTATAACATTTTTTAGACTCAAATTTTGATACATAGGCTATTTAATGTAGATTTGATCAATTGGATGGATCAATCTCATTATCTATGTTGAGATATAGAGCTTATACATAAGTTTAAACATGTTCCTATAACTAATCATTTGTCTAAACATGAATTTAAATGTTAGTCATTGATATTGCCTTTGGCACCATGATCTGATGGTCTTTATTAAATTGGCTTAGCTTTAAAATTCATCCATTTGATCAAACTCTAATAGGCTCATACTAAATTTCTGATCTTTATACACTTCTAAAATTTAGCTTTATCATCTTTAAAATGTGTCTGTTGGTCTTTCTGATTGAGCTTCTGCATGCTATTGGATCTCCAAATATGCACATTTTATTAGCTCTATCGAGATGTTAAATGTTGAGTTATTTATCCCATCTTGTTGTTTCCTATGTCTTTAGATCACTTTCACTCCATTGATATTCTCGAACATGCTTGGTTTTTAACTAGCCATTGTGTCAATAAACATCAATCACTTTATTCCATTTGAGTCCACTTGCTCCATTGGATCTTTCTCATCCAAGCTTTCTTGTACTGTTAGATATTTGAACTTGCACAAGTTGTACCTTAACTTGGTCATTAAACTTCAACACTTTGACCTCATCTTGTTTCTTCTTACATATTTGGATCACTTTCACTCTGTTGATCGTCTCAAACTTGCTCAGTCTTCAACTTGCCACAGTATTGATAAACCTTGAGAACTTTATAGCATTTAAGTCCATTCACTCTATTGAATCTCCTTTACATGATCACTTGTTCACTGTTAGATCTTCTAACAGGCTCATTATTTATATATGTTCAACCCTTGATAATATGACAATTGTCTTAAGTACATGCCTTCTATACATAACTATCAGTTTCCACTAATGAGACATTTGACATTATCATATTGCTAGTTGACCTTTTGAATTTAAACCACTCCATTGATCTACTGTGTAGGATTTATGATTGTGACACTTGTCACTTATGCATTAACTCAGAGGAGCCTTTAAAAATTTGACTTTACTTTGCTTCATTATATTATCTACATATGATGAAGTGTAGGCCATTGATCAAGATGGGACATACATTAAGTCTTAGAGTTAGGAAAATATAAAGTACTTTGATCATTGCTCAAAGCCAATAATTGCTAGGTCAAGGGGCCAGTGTCTTAATGATGATATAGACTTAAGTTATAACTTAAGTTACCAATTCCTGGCTATACCAAGTCAAGATTAAAATAAAACTTTGCTTGTTGATTCCATGGCTAAACCCTTAAGATTTTATTTTGAAACCCTATAATGTCTGAGAGCTAAACAAATAAATTATAAGCTCATTCCTTCTCCTCGGACCATATTTATATAATGTACATGAGAAAAACCCATAACAGATCTTCTATTTATTTGAATTTAAACATCCATAAATGGTCTCTATAAAAGCATGACAACTTTGCACAGTGCAACTATGAAACATGCTCTTCTCTCCATCAATCCTAGCTGATCTTTTTGATATCAATCACATCCATAGTTTCCCTTTTGAAATCAATGATAATCATATTACTAATAGTATCCAAGGAAGGCCAACACATTGTCTGAGATAATGGTGATGGGGATGCCAAATCTCGTTACAATTCCTTCATAAAAATTAAGGATGGATGTATCATTAGCCTATTTGAGTGCAACCTCTTCTTTCCACCTTGTGAAATAGCTAGTGGATATGAAAATCCATTTGTGCCCATTGCTTGATGGTGGGTTAATCATTCCTATAAAATCTAGGCCCTAATACACAAAGGGTTGATCAGCTTGAATTGGGCATAATGGTAAGGCTATAAGCCTTTGTTTGCCTATGAAGAAGGCACATTTATTGAAATTTTGCACATATACATGTGCATATTTAAAAAAATTTGGCCAATAATAGCTAGTTCACATGATCTTCATGATAGTGGTCTTAGGCGAATAATGGAATCTTACAAGGCCATCATGGAATTATTGAATAATTCTACTTGTTTGTTCAACTTCAATGCATCTCAGGAGGACTCTATTGAGATATTTTTGGAAAAGTGCATCTCCTATAAGCACATAGGAAATGGACTACAGTCTGAAGTGCCTACGCTTAGCTTTGTTGAGGCTAGAAGGATACATATTATGCTGAAGGAAGGTCTTCATATTTTACACCTAGTTGCTCATGTTTTTCCATTTACATGCTCTTATTTATATGACACTAAGACTACACTGTCCTCTGGTTCCATTGATATTTTGGGTAACTACTCAAAGAGTACCTTTCCTTGAACCAACTTGGTGATCTATATGTCTATGCCATATTCTATCACCTTGGTGATCTAGCCAACTCATTTCTCACTAATGTCCTTATTGATCAAGAACTCCTTGATACTCACATGCATGACCATGAATTAGATCTTGTTGTTAGAGAGCATATGCCTAAATTTATTCATCACTCTCACAACTACAAGTGTGTGCTTCTCTATGAAACTATAGTGTAGCTCATAATCCTTCAGTCCTTAGCTAAAGAAGGTAATTGGCTGATCTAGTTGGCCTTTGTTATGTTGTGTCAAGATGGATGACATGTCTTTAGCTCCACCAAATGCATAAAGGATGAAATCTTTGATGTAATTTGGGTTGATAAAGGTGGGTGCTTTTGCAATGGCATGCTTGATAGCCTTAAATATTTCCTTACCCTTGCATGCCCAAATGAATGTAACATTCTTCTTTAGCATCGTAGTGAGAGGCTTAAATAGGATGGTGAAGCCAAACACAAACCTTCTTATAAATTTGATTCTCACTAGGAAGCTCTGGAGACTTCTCTTATGACTCAAAAGAGGGAGGGATGAGATAGACTTAACTCACTCTAGATCAATCAGAAGTCCTTATTTTAAAATAATGTGCCCAAGGAGGGTGACTTCATGAACTACAAAGATGCATTTGTTAGGGTTCAAAGATATTTAAAACTTATGACACTTCTGAAAGACTTTCTCCAGGTGATCTAAATGATTTTTAGTGTGTTTAGAGAAAATAATTATGTCATTGAGATAAAATAAGATGATTTTATTAATGAACTATTTGAATGCCATATACATTGTTCTTTGGAAGTTTGTGCCTGTGTTTATCAAACTAAAAGGCATGTAATGATATGCAAAGGTTCCCCATTTAGTGGTGAACATAGTTTTGTATCAATCACAATATTGCACCTAAATCTAGTTTTAGCTTGAGTAACCATCCAATAATGAAAATATCTTCACTCCTACAACCATTTGTAAGATTTGATCTATTGATGGGAGAGGATAGTGGTTTTTTAGGGAAGCCTTGTTTAAGTCCCTGAAGTCAATGTAAAGATGAATCTCCCCTTTTTTATTACTTACTGGGACTAAGTTGGTGACCCATGAGAAATGTTTGATTAGAAGTATTATGCTAGCTTTAATGAGCTTGGAGAGCTCCTTATGCATCAATGGATCCAACTTTAGATTAATGGGCCTCTACTTTTGGTGCATGGGTTGTGTACCAAGATCTATCTCAATTGTATGTTGTGCTAATACTGGGTCAAAGCCCCTTAGGTCCTTATAGCTCCATATAAATATATCATCATATCTCCTACTAAGTTAAATGAAGATTTTGATTCTGGCATAGAACAGACATTACCAAATTTAACAGTTTTACCCTTTGAAATGACTACAAGTGTAGAGATTTATTCCTTCACTATTATGTTGTGTCTTTCTCCTTTGAATTGGTCATTTGAGTCAAAGATACTTTTTAGGGTGACGAGACCCCTTGGTAGTTTATTTCCTTCTAATTGGATGACTTGATCTTCATATTGAGCTTGTAGTTGCACTTGGTTCATGGCATAAAACTCTACCTCATCCTATAGGAAGTTGACGATTTTCTCATCACTTTTAAACACTTGCCAATTTTTTTTGTTTTCAAGAACTGCTGGTCTGATCATGAGCTTGATGAGTTTTTTGGACTTCTTCATAAATTCACATGAGATTTCATACTATGCACCTACAATCATAAGCCTATCTACATCAACATCTTTCACTCTTGGTAAAGAAATGATATTAAATGTATTGAAGCCTTCTATCAGATCCCACACTCTATGTTTATAGGATTTCAACAAACTACTCTTAGTCATGTGCTATGCTCTAACTTGGTTTACAACTAGCTCACTATCACCTAGCACTTGCAATGTCTTGATTCCTTTCTCTACATGAGCTAGAGGCCTTGAATTAGTGCCTCATATTTGGTAACATTGTTCATGCAAGAGAACTATAGTCTAAAGGCATGGAAGTATTTTTTATTTTGGGGGGATACTAACATGATATCAACTCCTATACCATTCTTACTTTGGAATCCATCAAAGTATAACTACCATGTACCTTTAGGGTCTTCACATGACTTCATAAGCTCAAGTAGCATGTCATTTTATTCCATGATAAAATATGTTCCCAACCCAATCTCCACATTATCATACGGGTCTCACTCAAAATGTTTACACACCCATTCATCCAACAAATTACCTAGGGTTTCTTCCAGTAGTGTCACAAATTCATGGAGAATTGAATCCTTCACTTGGTCAAACATCACATAATTTTTCTCTACTGGGTTGGGAGAGTATGGATCTACATGAATTTTGAAGATAGGCTCTACCCTTATGGTCACTTTGGTCCCATATCTAATTATTAACAACATTTGTGACCAATTTAAAGACAAATATCCACCCACCTTTGCCATGAAGTCTCAGGAAAGGTAGATGGAATAAGGGGGTAAATTGATGATTATAATATCCTAAACAATGGAAATATTTGGACATGTATGCAATATTATATTTAAATATTTGATTATACCTACTACTTTAACCATCATGCCATTGAGCTAGACCAATCCTTTTAGAATAGGGGATTATGTAATTCCCAACATATTTATGATCTTTTTGGGCATCACCAAGCTACTTACACCTGAGTTGCTCATGTAATTATACACTAGGTGTTGGATTATGATTAAAGAGACATACAATAGGGGTGTCTTATTGCTATTATACATCTATGCTTCTTATTTTGGCTAGCACAAGCTCATAAAAGTAGCAGGTACTGGTTTAGGTGCTTGATATTCTTGAAATCCTTTCAGTACATCTTGGAGTAAGTTTCATTGATATGGAATAGTAAGTGCATCCCACATTATGATGTTGAGGCTTGTCAATTTCATCTACTCTACTATGTTGAAGGGAACCTAAGATCCCTTTGGTTGTGGCTTTGGAATAGTAGCCTCTCTTGGTGTTGGTGCATTAAATTGAGATGGTCCCTCTTGTACTATATTTTTTAGGTGCAAAAGCTATGTAGGTGCCTTGGTTTATGAAACTATGCAATTGACTTGGGGTGCTAAAGGCAAAGGCACTGAGGTTGATGTAGCTTCTTTTATATCTCTCCTTTTGAATCTTGTGTTAAAATTGACTAGAGTACTCCCCCCACCAGGTGCACTAATTTGATTCACATAGCTAAAGCCCTCTTCTTGCTAATTAACAAAAATAGACTTATCTTATGGTTAAACTAGTGCTTGGATCCCCTCCTCTTGTAGAGATACACTACTTGTTTTCTCTTATAACTAAGGTATGCTTTACACTATGAGCACCTAGTTTAAGGTCTCATTCATGCAAGTAGCTTGATTATGTGGTTGATTACATGGGAATCACCATTCATAATCCTAACCTAGATTATTCTATACTAGAATAAGGGCTTTAGAGGTGCTGGTAGTGTCAATATTTTTTTCATAAGGTGCTCTATTGTATGTGAGCTGATTTTGTATTTGAGCACTACCTTAGTAGAGAGGTCTATTTCTAAGTGAAAGGTTGATGATGTATAGGATATTGTGTTTACTACCTTTTGAGGGAAGCTAGTTCATTCCCAAAACTTTACAATAGTGCCTTCACTTCATGCAATTTATTGGAAGAGATAATGAGTCGAGTAGGTGGACTCATCATAGTAGAGATAGGTGCTAGCATAGGTTACATAGTTTCTTGATTAGGGAGAGGTTATATGAATATAGGCATAGGGGGTCTAGGCACAATCTTACCCACTTAAATCAAATAATTCTCTATACGCACCACAACTTCGAAGGAATTAGGAAGGACCATACCTCCTGTGGACTAAATCATCATTTATATATCACTAGTAAGAGATTTTTGAAAATATATAAATGTAGTGTTAAGAGATGGCTTACATAAAGATGGGATTCTATCCCAAACACTTTGGAATCTAAAGTTGAAATCGACCATCATCTCATGTAGGGATCATTTTATGGTCATGAGCTACTCTATTAGGGATAAGTGATTACTTCGATCTTTGAATTTCTTGCATAATTATCCACCAAGTTCATACCATCTATGAATAAAGTTTGGAATCAATCCTTGGTACCACTAAAGGGCTTTTCCTTTGAATGAGGAAGTAAGCAATCTAACTATGACATTATCCTAGGTGATATGGTGCATTGAGTAGATGTTCACAATGTCTTGGATATGATCCACAAGGGAGGTTGAATTATCATATATGAAATAGGACAAGATTTTGATAGTGGATGATAGAATGTCATCATACTATGCTAGGACTAATGGACTAACTCTATTGAAAGTCATAAACACTTGATTTCTTAGTACAACCATGAATGGGATAGGGAATAGACCTCACCAAGAATATAACCTTTTGAATGGTGGTGTAGATTGGGCTCTTAATGGAGATTGGCTTATGCTACACCTTATGACATGGGATGAATACACTCTTACTCTCCTACCTCTGGATGATGTTAGAATCTCAATGAAATAGAAATCAAGGCCTCTTGTAGATGATCTTGTCCTTCTTGCCATGTAGGTAATGGGTTAATATTTATGGATTAGATATTCTTAGAGTCATTAGGTGCTCCTAATTTATGTCTGATACACTTTCTAGCTAAAGATAACACCAATTCCTTAGTTCCTTATTCAACTATTGATCCCACTGAGCATGCCAAAAACTATTATCACTCAAACCTTACACTTGTTGAATTAGAAGGATTGGTTCAGTGAGACAATAGGAACATCCCTAAGGTTTTGGGACCCTTTCACTCCTTTGAATGAACCTCAGAGTAGGCTATATTGATTCTATTCTAAGCACACCTGGTTTAAGACCAATGTATAGGCCTAAAGATTAGAAAGGTAAACTACTAATAATCTAAACCTAAGATCTTCTCAAGGAAAAGGGAGGGAGAAGGTAAGAAATACTAAAATTAAAATGTCATGTGCCCATAATATAATGAGGTCTCCTACTATCATAAACACAATACAAAACTTTGGGGACAAGAAAATATCACAAAACTTCCACCAAGGATACTCCCAAGTGCATAAGTGTTTCACATGGAGGCATGGGAATGTAACACAATACTAACAGGGATGATAAATGGTCCATAGACAATATCAACATAGACTCAAGTGCACATAAAACATGACCTTAAAGTGAGTTATAAATTTAATGAGGAGGTGCAGGGTTTGAGTGATAAAAGTTACCACACACAACACCATCTAAATGGTTTTCTAACATATACAAATTTTTACATAAATCTATTATACATGATACTTTTACAAAAAATGAAAATCATTAACTACAGTGAAACTCCCTACGATATGTCATCATTGGTGGGGAATTATTAAAAGATATTTTAAGGGACACTTACTCTAATTTTTGATAGTTGAGGAAGCTATGTTGGCTATCAGATAGGTACATGATAAGGAATGTGGTGGTCATTTCAGCAATAAAGTGATGTCACACAAATTACTCAAGTAATGTTATTATTGGCCAACCATAGAATAAGAATGTCAAGAATATGCCAATTTGTGCAACAAATGTCAATGCTATGGTAGCGTACACCATGTCCCTTCATGGCAACTAAAACCATCATATTCCCATGGCCATTCATGATATGGGGTTTTGATCTTATCGGTAAGATAAATCCAAAATTTGTAGGAGGTCACAAATTCATTATCATAGCTACAAAATATTTTACAAAATGGGTGGAAGCCATTCCAATATAATCCACAAAGGGAGAAGGTATATTCCATTTCCTCATGACCAATATTATTTCCTACTTTGGCCTCCCAAAAACCATAATCATAGACAATGGAACCTTTTTCAAGAATAAATAATGAAGAAATTTTGTGCTAAATATAAAATTTAACACACATTCTCTTCTTCATATCACCCATAGGGCAATGGTCAAGTAGAAGCAATAAACAAGATAATCAATAGTATCATTAAAAAAATAGTTACCAAATTTGGTGATAACTTGCACAATCAGCTTATCTATGCACTATGGGCTTACCACACTAGTATACACACACTAATAGGAGCTACTATTTATTCACTAGTATATGACATAAAAGTAATAATCCCACTGGAGTTATAAATCCCATCCTTATGGGTGTCCTGAAAAGGGCTCATCATAGATGATCAATATAGATAGAGATGTCTCTATGAGTTATAATAGTTATATCACATATGCATTCAAGTCATAGAGCATCTCAGGGCATATCAGAAGTGAATCAAACAAACCTATAATAATCATGTCCATAGCAGAGAACTCAAAGTCAATGATTTGGTTTAAAAAGAAAATCTTAGAATTGTCAATGCAAAATAAGAGAACAAATGAAAGTTTAAACCAAATTAGATTGTATGGTACATAATCACCAAAAATATTAGCCTAAAATTATTTCATCTAGCTTCACTTGATGGCAAGGCAATCAAAAACCCATTGAACATAATGCATCTAAGGAGATTTTACATATAAAAAACTAGTTTTTTTTCTTTTTCATATTGCTTGTACATAGCTTATATATAAAAAATACAAAAATGGTATAATATTTAAAAAACACAAAAACATTGAAATATTACTCAAAAAATACAAAATTATAAATTTTATGCATTGTTATGTTTACACTTCTTATATTTGTCAAACACTACATATGTTAGCTATCTTAGTATAGTTGGTTTTACCATACATACATGCTTCCCTTGTTCTTGTTGAGTGCTTGAAAATTGTCTATAGGACTTAGGTCCATGACCTCGATCCATGTTTGCCATTATCTACCCACTAGGGGCATATACAATGATACATGGGTCTTGAATTGACACATTTGACCACTTGGGGGCAACCTATACATAGTTTCAATTCCCAGCTTCTATTTTTGTATACTCTACATCCTAGTTTTAGAATTGTTATTTCTTGATATTGATCATACTACACTTACCCAAAAATTTTACTAGCTATTACTACTTTAGACTCAGCATATGTACATATTCTCTCTTACATAAATTTGTATTCCATATTCATGCATACTTTCACTTCTAGCTTTCTTAGTTTAGATTTGACTGTATCTCTATGCTTCTTTTATTTGAGGGCATTTGAATATGCCTTTGCTCTTTGGCTCTATGCCACTTCTATTCACAGTATGTATGCTTTTGACATGTATCCATATCCTTGTGTGTTCCTTCATGATTGTGTTTGTGGACTTTTGAACATGTCCTTCTATGGGGCTTTAAGTCAATTTGCTTGTTACTTGAGTATGTGAAAATTTGAACATGTCCTTGTATGTCTTATTTTTATTAGATTTAGTGACATGTGACCATGTCCCTTATATTATGTCCCTTTGGCATAATTTACATGCCTCATGTGTTTTGTATGTATGATTTATTGTATGCATCATGGCCATAACACTTATCTTTTATTGTTACACACACCGGTTTTAGATGTCATGAGGGACCTCGTGCATCTACCCTTCCTACTTGGGTGTCGTGGTGGACATCATACCCCATCCCTCTACATAACTACCCAGGTTGTACTCAAATTTATTGTTACATACATTGTTATTTCTATCTTGATACCCTTGTGAATGATAGACATGCCATACATATTTTATTATATGTACTTATGCTTAGATTATCTTACATTCTAATTTTATGTGTGCACATTATATTGGATTATTATGCAAATACCATATATGCTTTGCCTAACACACATTTTGTAGAGATTTTTATTTTGATGATAGTTTTTTCACTAGGTTCAAAAACTCCCCTCAAAATAGGGGGAATTCAAAGGGGTTGTTCATAGAGATCATGCTACTATATCGCACTCACAGTATATTTTTCAGCACACCAACTCAAATTATAGAAATTAGACTCAGGTAAACACAGTGGGAATATAGTGACACAAAAATTACTATAGTTGTACAAAAAAATTAGACCAAAAGGACACTATCACCCAAATTGGGACACTAGACACCGTATTTTCAATAATGGAACTACTGTACAAGACATGGTTCTACTATCTAGTAGCCTCAATTTTAAAAACACCCAAATTGGTTTAGAAAAGAATAGTAGGTACAAGTATAGGTTTGCATAGATTTAGTTACAGATATCAATTTTGCTTAGATTCAAATTAGTTTATTTCAGATTGGGGGCATCATGAATGACATGACCATTTACATACTTAATCCATAATACATGTGCTTAGATATCAAATTTGGGGGCATGCGTATAGCACATTATTTTTGTATACTCACTTACACAATGGTTGATTAGATGGAATAACAAATTCCATGTCATTATCTTTGTTTTATACACTTGACATCATATTTTAGATTACACACCAGTTTCATAGATTACTCCATCTATAATGGTTAGTGTTATTGAGTGTCCTAGAGCTACCTAATGTACTTGAGTGGTCATAGAGTTGACATACCTAGTTAGATATTTATAGTTGCTTCATGTAGTTTAGTTTTAGATGCATCTACTACACATGGGTGGGAAATGATAGAGTCATAGCCTACTTTATTTATTTATCCACCTACATTGGAGGGTTGGATACATCATCAGTCTAATACAAGTTATTCATAGGTCATGATCCATCGAGTAGGGGTAGGCAATGATGGATTCAAAATCATATTGAATTCTTGAGCCACCCAAACATGAGGATTGAGAAAGCTATCAACTCAGTCCAAACTATTCATTGATTGATCATTATATACATGCACACATATATATTGTCACCAGGTTTATGTATTGGTTCACATACCTAGTGAGTTGTAGTTGTTCCTTTCCTCTCTCCTATTTTTTTACCTAATTTTACTTATTTACTTAGTTTAGTCTTTTCATTTTGATATCTCTTAAGTAAGGACTGAGTTATGCATGTGTCACTTGTAGGATACACATTAGAGCATGATTTAAATACTCAAACTTATATTCATAGGCTTCACCTCTTAGGTAATTCCAAGTAGCTTGGTGCTCCCCAACTCTATCTAGGGGAAAAAATCCCCATATATAGATAGGCTCCCTCAACTATCTAGATATAAGATCAAGGTCATTCATCCATGTAAGGATGACACCACCAACCCAACTCTATCTACGGGGATCCTCCCCTTTATATATATGGGCTATGTGATGGGACCACCAACCCATAGCCCATAGACATAGTTACAAAGAGGATAGGAGAGGAGAGCAAGTATCAAGGTTATTCATCCATGCAATATTAATTTTGTGGTGACCACCAAAAACTATATCTAGTTGACAGGACTGAAGGTCAAAGTCATAAGGGAAGGTTCCTATCCCATATCTTGGGATTGGGGTCATATGCTTCTTTTTCCTTTATCTTATTCATTTCACTTTTCTACATTTCTAGAATAAAAGGGGGGAAATGCAATCACCAAAAAGTGTTATTTGAGTGCTAAGAGTGACTACTTGAGACTACATATCCCTATCTTATCCCTAGACCTATCCTAGATCCTATTATCACACTTATCCAACCTTTATATAGCTTATAGGCATCCCTAGTCATCCTTAATGCAGTCTCACACCCTCATTTCCTTATCTTGGCCCTTCATGCCTAGTGGTTTTTTAGCTAGACACTAGTGCCATAATAAAGACACTAGCACCACATGGCACTAGTGTCCCAAAAATGGCATTAATGTCCTTTACCTTTTTTCCCAAATGGATATCTTTTAAAAACTAGAACTTCCTATGGTTGGCCTAGACCTCTTTTATCTCCCATAAAAGTATCAGAATAGTATGCATACATGATTGTTAACCCTCTAACCACTATATGGAAATTAGATGTAAAATACAAATTCAATCTCAGAACAAGTTGTGCACAATCAAGGTTATCAATCCTTATTCTACCCTAGTTTTGCATACTACCTATATAGTAGTCCTTAGCTTAGATTACCCATATGTATAGTCTCAAGCACATTCAATAAACTCAATACCACTACCATAATAGATTCATTTGAAATTATATTATCACTTAAGTGGGGATAACTACACCAGGTTTGATCACTCCTTGAATTATTAGTATGTAAGCAACTCTCTTCACAATGGGGTGTTGAGGATGTCCAACTTACCCTACTAACAAAAATAATTTTCAGCTCATGTCAATAATATACCTTAGATACATGAAAGATTAAGGTTTTCTCACTAAGTCAATCATTACAGGTGAAATACAAGGTTTCTAAACTTGTGCAGATAGGAAAATACCTCAGAGATCCAGACACAAGTGCACCTATAAGCTCAAGATAGACCTACACAGAGGACACTACCACCAATATCAAGACACTATCACCATATTTATAATAATGCCACCACTATCCAATTATGGTGATATTGTCCAATAAAATTTATGACATTAAGATCTATTTTATGACACTTAGACTAGCTTCTGCCTCAATTTTTAACACCTAGATCATCTGTCTTAGTTGTTTTCCAGCTGAGTTCTTAATTACACTATTTATTGCTATTTTTAGAAAAGTTAAAGCTAGTAAATTATATAAATAATTAATGGTTTTATTTATTGCATATCATTTACATGATTTAGTCTACTTATCTCTTTAACAAACATAGAATTTACATTGTGTTAAGTCTTTAAAGGTTAAAGTAGATATTAATATTCACACACTCACCTTAGGAGGGAGAACTCCATTATCTTAAGGCTCTTTTAGGATATGTAGGCATCACTCAAATTATGTGGGGCTTTTTAGAATAACTCAATTATTTCCCTTACTTGGTTCCCCCTTATATATGGTCTATTGTGAATGAGCTAGGTTTTTAATTTTGTGGGTCTTCCACAAGGAATATCAAGACACATAGTCAATCAATAAACCCTCTCAGA
Source organism: Torreya grandis (assembly GCA_037957365.1). Taxonomy (NCBI): domain Eukaryota; kingdom Viridiplantae; phylum Streptophyta; class Pinopsida; order Cupressales; family Taxaceae; genus Torreya; species Torreya grandis. The sequence goes on along the minus strand of JARHVA010000013.1, from coordinate 8,169,604 downwards.
TAGTTTCAATTACTTATATAGAAAAATCAAGAGCACAATCAAATATGATGTAACTACATTCAAGAAACAAGTATGCAATACAATATTGTACTCCTTGTGTAGCCTTATCCCTGTATAATTTAAAAATATATTTTAAGTTATGACATAGTTTTGGGATTGATATAGTCAGTTTTCATCAAAATTTAGCATAGAAGGTTAGGATTAATTTAAATCCAAGCTATATTTGTGTAATTTATTATTAATTTACTATTTATATCTCATTTCAAATTCTATAAGTCACTCTAGGTTTGTGCATTGTATTTTTAATTTACTATTTATAGCTCATTTTTAATTATGTAAATTATTGTATTATACATATATATATATATTATAGATATAATTTAGTTTTTAATAGTTTGATGTTTATTATATTTCATTTTTAAATAAAAAATAACATTAAATAGTTTTTACACCACATAATTTACATGTAACAGATGCACAAAGTTTACAATCTTTTCCCCTTAGGAATACCAAGTTTCTCTAAAGAGACACATCTAGAGGCATGAAATTTTTGAGTATTAATGTTGATGAAGAGTGGAAAAAAAATATTTATTTTATTTATATGCCCATCTAGATGTGGTTGTAAAGTTAGTTTATTGATTGGGCATGCCATTCAAAAGTTGTGCATTCTACTAACCAAATTTAGACTCATTTTGTAAGTTTTAGCTAGAGAAAAGTAACCAAAAATTTATATTAAACTTTATTAGGTTCACTAAATCCTAGGAATGGTTATATGGATCTTGCATGAAATTGTAGGAACTAACAGTGTATATATACGCCTCACAGTTTGTGTGTAATGGCTGCACAAAATTCACACTCCTTTTCCCATTAAGAATGATAAGTTTTTAATAAGGTACACATATGGTGAATTGAATGTTTGGAGTGTGGAAGATAATAGAGACATTAAAAAAAATTATTTATATGTCCATCGATATTTGACCAAGAATTCATCTTGTTGAATGGGCACATCATTCAATTTTTTTTGTATTCTAGTGGACATTTTTGGATGCTTTTTATAAATATGGATATTAGAGAAAAGTATTTATCAATCACTCTTACATTTAAGTGGGTTTTAAAAATCCCATGTGTAATTAGAGGAATCCTAAATGCAACTATAGGCACTTATGGTGTGTCTGTACCTCTCTTGGTTTGCCTGCAGTGGCTGCACAAATTTTGCACTCTTTTTATCCTTGTGAATAATAAGTTTCTCTTAAAGAATGCATCTAGTGGCATGTGAGTTTAGAGTGTGGGGTATGAAAAAGAGAATAATAAGGTTGTTATTTTTTTTATACACCCGTAGACATGACTTCAAAGTTAGTTTATGAATTGTGCATAAAGTTTAAAAGTTGAACATTCTACTAACCATGTTTTTCCATCTAAATTATGTTTTATCTATGAGATAAACATTTCCAAAATTTTTTCATTGTCATAAATGTAACCATAAGAGCTTATAGTTCATATCTACCTATCTTGGTTTATGAAAAATCACATGCCAAAGTTCACTGTGGATTTTATCTTAGGATCACGAGGCTTCTCTTAAGAAGTGTGTCCAACCATGTGTAGGTTGTGAGATTCAAGGGTGTTTGGGATATAAATTAACATTTTTATTAGAATTATATTCCCATACATATGTTACCACGAAGTTATTTCATGGATTGGGTTCACCATTTAGAAGTTGTGTGTTTTACTGACTAACTTGTTCTCCCTAAAATAGATTTTGGTTACAAGAGAAAACATGCCACCATTTGTTCCTCATCTTGAGTGGAAGATATTACTCTAAAGTATTAATATTTAATCAATAAAATTTGTTCATGAATACTTGAAAATGTTAGTTTTTACCCACTTTTACTTTAATTGAATCGAGCACTTAATTTGGCCCTATTTTTCCACTTCACTCTATCTTAAGAACTTGTATGGACCTATCCCTTTCTAAGCTATTTTTTACACATTTATAAAGTTATTAATTTATAAAAACCTTTCTAAGAAATTGTACAAACATTCAAAATTTATAAAATCAAGATTCACCCTTCCCAGGCTAGAATTGATCCATACAAGATGGGACTAGCTAGCTAATACTATCTTTATGGGTCAATCCTATCTTTTCCCTATTATAATGGATAATTTTAAAATATAACACTCCTTTACAAGTTTTTTTGTATTTTAAGGATAGGTAGCATGAGTTTTCCCTTTAGGATTTATGTAAAATCACATCTCAACCACCTATTCTACTACTTAAAATTTTTAATATTAAAAGACATGCTATTGCACATTGAGCAAAACTTCCATATTCTTCCCAAATTTGATTATATTCACTTGAAGCAATGTTTATACAAGTCAAGATCATATTATATCCATGTAAAATAAATCACCATTAAGTATTTAATCCATATCTAGATGCATATATGTAGTAAAAGGAGCATAATCACAATAAACACTATAATTGGGAGAACTATTTGGGATTTATTTCCTTATTTAGAGTATAGGATATGTAGGAGCTAATCAATCATCATGGGGATGATAGGGGTCAAATAAACCCATTAAACTCCCCAATTTTATCTTTATAGGGTTTTAACTAATGCAATCCCTATCAGAGTTTCAACTTTGAAAAATTTGTTTGCAGGTCATTCTAGCACAACTAAAGGTAAAATTTATACACATGCATATTTCAAGTAGGTGCATATGACTAATCCCTAATTTTAAGTAGAATAAAGAATCAAATAGTAGAGGATAATAGTTACATTAAATATTTTCCTATTCTAATTAATCTTGAACCTGATTAGTTTATGTTACATGTGCATAATTGATGCAAAGGAAACCATTCAACAAGCCACACTTGTCTTGTTTCAATATACAACTCTTTGACAAAGGTTCATATGTTCACTTACTCATTAAATGATTAAAGGATTAAATATTATGTTTGATGTTTCTTGTAATATTATTCATTTTCATACTATTCTTGTTAGACTCCTCATTCAACTCACAAAACCTCCCATCACTTCTTCCATAACCTACACAACTTCTTCCCTTTTGGCAGACAGTCCTTGTAGCCATTTTTAAGGTAATTTACTATTGTATGGTTAGGTACATATTATTTTTGAGAAAATAATTACCTTTTATATCACCCTCTATATTTTACTTTCTCTATATGAAGTTTCAAGTCCTAAATCTCCTTGGAAGTTGCTATTTTAACTCTTTATAGGGATTTATTTAGGCCTAATCAGGCCTCCTCCCCTATGCCCATTCATAGTCCTCTATAACTATAAATATTCATATATAAATAGTTCAAAAAATCCAAAATAATTTAGTACACATGCTCTCCTATCAAATTACAAAATTTGGTGGAATTTCATGGGCTAAAATGCCTGTAAGTTGAGTTTGATTCTTGAAACCCTAGTTCAGGGTTGATAGGGTCTGTGTGAACCCAAGAGGAGTAAAATTAAATAAATATACATTAAATCCAATTTAAATAAACTTTAGTGATTGAAAATTGTATTTTAAACTCCCATACAACTTTTACAAGCAATAGATATCTATCATAATACCTTTGTTCAATAAATAACTTAAATTCTTGTCTAATTATGTGTGCAGATACAGTCTACTGGGGTCCAAGAGTAAAAATCTTATGGTTTTGCGTTCCAAAAATGGGTTTAAAACACTATGATATTTTTTTAGGCTTTGTACCAAATCCATAAATCTTTTCAAATCATTTTCTGTTTAACTTGACACCTCTACAATACCTTTTAATATTGATCTATCTTTGATTGTAGAATCTTTCACTATTGTTACAGGTCTGTATAGACCTTATCAAAAATAAATATGGTAATAAGGAATTTAAAAACATATAATAAAACTTAATAAATATGTAATTAACTTACCAAACACATGATAATCTTTAGATAGTTATCTCTATTGATTCTTTTACTTGTATTTTCTGTTACACAATCACCTTAATGCTTATACACAAAGAAAAAGGGTCTGTCATTGATTATATCTTAAAAATGAGGAATATTTATTTAATTTACTAGAGATTTATCTCTCTCCATAATTTTAATGTCATCCCATCACTTTCTCCAAGCTAAAACTTACAAATTTTATATCACCTATAACTACTCTAACCAACTTTGGACCTTCCAACGGTCACTCACTAACAAACAAGTTTGCACATCGAAACAAATGCCAAGGTTTATGTTCATACAAGTATGAATTAAGTCCCATGTTAGACACATGGTGTCTTTAAGGAATCAAATCAACCCTTTTACACTTTGATATTTCCTTCCACTACTCTTGTAACACCTAAACTAGACTAAAACCATTCAAAACTTCAAATTATGAAAATTGGTAGGAAAATGCCATTTTTAGATTATAGCCACTCTAAAATCCCTTAAACACTTGGGAAAAGTTTCCAAAGTGTAAAATAAGACTCTTAACACCCATTAAAATAACCTAAGCATGCTAATTGACAAAAAAATAACTGATCAAATAAAAATTATTCAAACAAATGTCAAAATGAGTCATCCTTAGAAAGATGCTCTTGCATCATACTACTGAGATGTAAAAGAAAATTTCCATGAAATTTTAGTCATATTGTATTGAACTTATCCTCAAAATTTCTATCTCTTGTTCACTTCAGCTATGCAATGTCACACCCTCCTGGATCACAAGGCCTATGGGTGACATATAGAACTCCTTATTCTTTGACCAATACCACCTTGACTTCTCCTTTGAGGTTAGATTCCTACATATTGATCTCCCACTTGATCATATTTAGCATATTTTTATTCTCCTATAATAAACATACACATGGAACACATAATTTAATCATAACCAACTCTTTCTTGTCTTCTATGAAGCCACACTCTTGCACTTACATGGTTATCCTTGTTATGCTTGGATCTATTGCCTATTAGTTAGACTATTGCTGATTTTTCCATATTCTCTCCTAAAATACTCTTAACCTCTTCAACCTCATTATTCCTCTCTTATTGTTGTCCAATTTTCACCTAATTAGTCACTTCATTTCCCATATTAAACTCTCTCAACATGCTAACCTTCTCAACAATGTTTTCTAAATACTTCATGCTCCTTATCAAGGATAGGTGATAAGACAAGTCTACAAATATTTTTTCCAAATGTTCATTTAAAAACAATTGATCATGATGGGTTGACAATAACAACTCCTACTACACTTTCAACACATTAGAATGTTTGTTTACTATTGTATCCTTCTCTCTCATTTATTTGGAAACTTGTACTACACTTTCTTCACCTTGACACTTTTTCTCAATTGTCATACTCTTATCCTCAGTGTTGCAACCAATTTATTTTAGAAAGTATTCTTTCTCTCAAACATAATTACACTACTTGGTGTCTCTTCATGATTGACTATCCTTTAATGGGTTTATTGTGTGCTTCTTTCAATCCTTCTCAATGGTGTATGCATTATCCATACCATCATTTATGGATCTCATATCATACTTCCATGGTCTACAAAGGATGATATGACACACATAAATATAAATCACATCACATGAGATTTGATCCTTATCCTTATACCCACCAATTTGCAAATCTACATAGCATTGTTTATTCACTAGGACGTGATGACTATTTTGAATCCAAGAGACTTTGAAAGGACTTGGATGCTCTTTGATTTCTAGTCCTAACTTAGATACCATAAAGGAAGACACAAGATTATCCATAATACCATTATCAACTATAACTTTGAATAATTTACCTTTGCTCTTGCACATGGTCTTGAATAATGTCTTTTTCTATGGTGGTTCTCTCTCCTCATGGACTATCTTCAAAAGAACTCTCCTCATAAAAAAAATCTCCCCTATTTAGAATTCTTCCACATAGTATGGTAATGAATATACACTCTCCTTTTCTTATTTAACCACTTTATTTCTACTCTCACTATAAGAGATGCCATTTTGAATGTCTTTCAGACACTCATATGATCTATGTCCTACAAATTTGTTGTACCTAAATCACTTACCAATAAACCAATTGTTGCCTCTTCTTCGACCATATGATCTTCCACATTTGTATCCATAACCACCTCTACTAAATTGAATTGAACTCTTATAACTACTACCAACTTCTTTGCTTTAACTTTGCCTCTAATTTTTATTACCTAGTTGTCTTCTTCCTTCTTGCTAACCTCTACGTCTATAGCTTCTACCACCTCTCCCTCTATTTTATTGACTTTGCCTTCTATAAAAAATTTCCTCTACCTTAAATTCAGCTTTATAGGCCTCCTCTACTATTTTTGGTGACAAAATGTTGATCTCATCTTGAATAATAAGCTTTATGCCATTGATGTACCTAGAAACTTTTATGCATCCTCCTTTATGTATCTTGCTCTAATAGTTAGCTTTTAGAATTCCTCTATGTACTCTTTCACCATCATGTCATTTTTTATAAAAAAAATTAGCCTCCTAAACAAGTGGGTCTAATAGTATTTAGGAATGAATTTTCCCTTCATCTTAGCCACCATTCTATCCCATGACCTTATCTTCTCTTTTCCCCTTCTTTCTTCCTATATGTCATCCCACCATAAGGATGCATGACCCTTCATCCTTGTTACTAAAAAATTAACCTTATTTACCTCATTCAATTCTTCATAATTGAAGTACTTATCCATGGTTGTGATCCAATCAGCTAGATCTTCAAAATTGAGACTGGCCTCATACATTAGCACCTCCATCTTGAGTTTTGATGTCATTCCAAGGATTGATCTTATAAAAATATCTTCCACTCTAACTTCATCTCATTATTATTATAATTATTTATGAGTAACCTCATCCTCTCCTTCACTCACATCACCCATGTTCATCTATCTCCTCTAAGCCAACTCCATGGCTTTAAATCTTGCCTGCAAGTTATTTACCTCAACCACCAATGCATCAACTACCTGTAACCTTATTTAGGCTGATATGTCTCCACTTATTCTAGCTACCATATTACATTACTATCTTCCCAAGATATCCTAAGATCTGATACTAAATTATGTAGAGGAAACTAATCAACAATCCACACTTGTCGTGTTTCAATATACAACTCTTTGACAAAGGTTTATAGGTTGACTTACTCATTCAATGATTCACTTTTTTGTTTGATTGTTATTATGATCTTATTAATTTTAATACTAGTATTATTATACTCCTTATTCAACTCATAAAACCTCTCATCACTTCTTACACAACCTACATAACCTTTTCCCTTTTGGTAGACAATCCTTGTAGCCTTTTTTTAGGAAATTTCCTCTTGTATGGTTAGGTAAAAATTAGTTTTGATAAACTAATGACCTTTTCTATCACCCTATATCTTGAACCCTATTTGTATGAAGTTTCAAGTCTTGAATCTCCTTGTAAGTCACTCTTTTAACTCCTTATAGGGATCTATTTAGGCCTAATTAGACTTCCTTCTCCCCTATCCAAATGCAGTCCTCTATAACTGTATGTCTTTATAACTAACTAGTTTAAAACATCAACAATCCTTTAGTAAACATTATCTCCTATCAAATAAAGTTTTAATTTTAATTTCATGGATTAAAATGCCTATAAATTGAGTTTAATTCTTGAAACCGTAGTTCAGGGTTGATAAGGTATGTGTGAACCTGAGAGGAGTAAAATTGAAGAAATAAATATTTAATCCACTTTAAATAAAACTTAATGATTGATGAGGGTCTGTTACACTCCCATACAACTTTTTCAAGTGTTGGATCTCCATCCTAATGCCTTTTTTCATCAAATAACTTAAATTCTTATCTAACTGTGTGTAGATACAGTTTTCAGGGGTCCAACAGTAAAAATATTGTGGTTTTGTGTTCTAAAAAGGGGTTTCAAACATTGTGAAGGTTTTTTAGGCTTTGTACCAACTTCACAAATCTTTTCCAATCATTTTATGTTTAACTTGACACCTCAGCAATAACTTTTAATAATGATATGTGTTTGACTATAGGTACTTTCCCTACTATTACAGGTTTGTATAAACCTTATCACAAATAAATATGGTAACAAGGAATTGAAACATATATAATAACACTTAATAAATATTTAATTCACTTATAAAACACACGATAATCTTCAAACAATTGTCTATATTGATTCCTTTACCAATATTTGTGTTACACAATCACCTTAATGCTTATACACAAAGAAACATAGTATGCCATTGATTAGATCTTCAAAATAAGGAATGCTTATTTTATTTATTGGAAATTTATCTATCTCCATATTTATAATTCCATACCATCACTATCTCCAATCCAAAACTTCCAAATTTTATATTACCGATAACTACTCTAACCAACTTTGGAACTTCCAACGGTAACTAACAAGCAAGTTTGCACATTGAAAAAAATACCAAGGTTGATGTCCATACAAGTATGAATTAAGGCCCATCTTATACACATGGTGTCTTCAAGGATTCACATCAACCCTTTGACACTTTGATGTTTCCTTCCACTACTCCTACAACACCTAAACTAGACCAAAACCATTCAAAAATTCAAATTATGAAAATTGGCAGGAAAATGCCAAATTTGAATTCTAGTGACTCTAAACTCCCCTAGACACTTGTAAAATTTTCCAAAGTGTACACTAAGACTCTTAAAACCCCTTAAAACACCATAAGTATGCTAATTGACCACAAAACAACTAATGAAATCAAAATTATTTAAATAAACACCAAAATGAGTCATCCTTAGAAGGATCTCTTGAATCAATAATTAGATTTGATTCATCAATTTAAATCATTTTTTATTTGCATAAATTCATCTTATATGTATAAAATATATAATTCTTGCGATGTTCTTCATAGTTAGTTTCTTTCATTCATTCATGTTTTATTCATATCAGTACTTTACTCTCAATTTTATTAGTTTTATGTTATTTTACAATATTTTATATATTTATATTTATTTTATATTAATTATAATTAATACATAAATTACTTCCAAATTCTTAGAAAACATATTAGTAAACCCACATATTTTATTCGAGTATTACTAATTTTTTTGTCTTAGGGATTAGATATATTATTTAGCATTTGACATGAAAATGATTTGCTTTCGACCTTAGATTTAATAACTAACACTGAAAACACTTTCTTCTGACCTTGTATTTTAGGTAAACTTACTTATCTCCAAAGATAAAAATTCTTCTTTTTATAGAACTTCAAATTCAGCTTTATATTATTATTTTTTCAATTTGTAAAGAATATATGGCTATGTTGGATGATAATTTTTTGCTTTAAGATTTATTATTTCTCATTACATTTTGTCTTCTATTAATAAAGAGAATTATTTAAAATCATGTGATATAACAAATCAAATCTAATAATAATTAAATAATTATTGAAGGATCTCAACATCTTTTAATTTCTTGATAATGCAAAAAGTGTATGTATGGCTATAACAACTCATAGGGGAAATATTATTATTTATATTGTACCAAACCTTCCTCAACATTGTCTACTCCAAAAAATATAAATAAAGGGTATGCTATTATAAATCAACTATAACATACCCACGCTAATATGTCTTTATGATACTTAATTTAGACAATGCCTATCTTTAAATATCTTATTTCTTTAGTATTAAAAGACACCATCATACCTAGAGACAAAGAACCTCCTTATATTTCTTCTATTGCTAATACATTATGGTGTATTTAAGAAATTATCCCCTTTGAGAAATAATATTTACCTCCTAATCATATAATAGATGGACATATTCCATTATATATTTAGGTATAAACTCACAATAAGGTGGTCAAACAAGTATTGGTTGATAATGGATCATGATTAAATATTTTCAATATATATTTACTCAAATTATTAGGTATAGAAGTTAATAATATCATTCATTATGATATGAAAATCTAAGGATTTGATAATATTTCAAGGAAATTATTATGACAAATTACATTTCCTATCACATTGGGTCCTAAAATAGTGGATACAATTTGCCAAGGTATGCCAAATGATTTCAATTACAATATATTATTGGGAAGACCATGGATTCACAAAATGTATGCAATATGATCTACCCTTCATGCATGCTTTAAATTCATTTTTTGAAGATACATTTAAACATGCACATTGGATAAAGAACCATTTAAGTATTATGTGATGATGTAACTTGACGATCAAAATTCCTCATATGCAACCACATGAACAACAATTAAAATAAATTGAACCACCAACTTTACCTTTGGCTCCAACAACATCACCAAAAAAATACAATTGATATGGATTTAGGTTTACATAATTATAAAAAAATGGAATATATAAGAGAAGGATTTAGAACACATACATAAGGTATTGTTAACTCAATTCAAGCAATTCAACCAAAATGATGATAAGGGCTTGGTTATTTTGAGAAATCAATAAAATAAAATAAAAAATCATCCATGCCATTCACTATTTATAAACATTTCCTCAAATCACAACCTGATCCATCATGAGATAATCATAATATATCTACATTATAGTTGGTCTGCCTAGAAATGATAGACAATATTGATTCACTATAACTTTGACATTGGATAAATTCTCTAATGGTTAATGATTTAGGAGGATCTAGGTCACTAGATCAAATTTCACGTCACCATAGTTTCATGCCTATCCTTATACTAATGACATCACTTATGTCAGTGGGTCTCACGTATATGTTCTAAAATTTTATTTAAAAGTCCACTAATGTGTTACTACATATCTCTTACAATATTAGTATTGTATCTAACAACTCACTAATAATGACAATTAGTGACATCTTCACACTATTGTTTCCAAAATCAGCTTAGCTTGTTTTTGAGAACAACCCCCTACGAAACTTGTTCGTTTCATTTTTCGTCTCTCTAAATTCATTTTTTGAGACGGATTTCCAATTCATTCTCATCTTGGCCTCAGAACGTGAAAGTGGTTACAATCTCATCCCGACCAAATTTTCCCTCCCCCAGACTCTCCTTTCAGAGTTAGTCTTTTCTTTCATTTTTCCCCGTAGGGGCGGTAATTTTTTTTGCCTCTGCATTTCCCTTGTTTTTATGCAAGGGTGGCAAATTTTGCCGCCCCTACACTTTTTTCTGCAAGGGCGGAAAAATTTTTTGCCCTTGCTATTTGGCATGCAAGGGCAGTGATTTTTGCTGCCCCTACAAGGATGAACTGAAACATGCAAGGGCAGCAAATTTTGCCGCCCTTGCACGTCTCGATTTCCATGTGCGGCATTTATGGCCGTGCGTGGTGGGTTGTTGGGGTGGGTTTTTCACCCCATATAATCTGATTTGAGCCCCTTTTCTCTTCATTGCTTCCTCCTCTCCTCCTGCCTCTTACGCCTAAGTGACCCAGCTGATGAGCTAAACTATGTTTTGGTGGATTCAACTCGTTACACGCATGATTTCTTAGGTAGGGTTTGTTTTTGGCTTTTATTTCTTGTTTTCTTTCTATTTTTGCTTAGCATTAGTTAATTTTGTTTTGTTTATTTTTTTCCTCCTCCCTCTCTCTGACCCGCGGGCTTCCATTGGAACCTCACACGGGCAGCGAATTTTGCCACCCGCATCCTTCCCCGCGTCCTTCCCTGCGTCTTCCGCGCTCCATGCAAGGGCAGTGATTTTTGCCGCCCCTACACTTGTCTTTCATCTTCCGAGCAAGGGCGGTGATTTTCATCGCCCTTACACCCTTTTTCTAACTTTTTGCATGGGCGGCAATTTTTGCCGCCCCTACATTTTTTTCCTCTGATTTTTTTCAACTCTCAGGAATTTTCTGAGTTGTCCCTTTCTTTCCCTTTCTCCTCATTTTCCATTCCTTCTTCCATCCTAGCCTTTTTAAGTGACCTCCAGTAACCAATATCACCTAAATTGTGTTTTCCCTCTCTCATCCACTTTCCTCTCATCTGTGATCATGACTGCAGCACCTTCAGCAAACTCTTACACATCTGCCCCCATCTAGTCAGGCTTATTCTACATGATGAAAGCATCTCCCAAGAAGGTAAAAAGCATGAAATATAAATACCAGGGCATCTTCCCACCTACATCAGTCTCCTCAAATGTTGATGACATTCGAGACACTGAGATCGGTCACGTGGACATGGCTGAGTTCCTGGCGCGAACAAAGGTGACAAATCCCAACATTAGAATAAAGAGGATCATTGAGAGCAACATCCACCTGGTGGCCACCTTCTCGGTAGTAGCACATCATGTTGAGTTCATCCTCCAATGCGTGCATTTTTACAACAAAGAGACTAGATCAGTTTTAGACGCTAGCAACAACATGATAATTAGGTTGGACCCCGATTTCATCGACAAAGTTTTCTTGTGCCCTCCAACCACCAAAGTAACCCAAATCAACTTTGAAAATGCACAAAAGGAATATGATAAAGACCCTGAAAGGGCAAAGAAAGTTATAAACTACAAGTGGCTGAAGACCCCTAGGACAAGCCTCTCCAGATGGCCAAAGAACTTTCTGAGGAGCAATTTTGTTGAGGAAGTTGGTGACTTGATCACCCTTCTCAGCAGAGTACGGGGTCTCCCATCTTCTTCACAGTTCCATGAATAGATGTATCCATTCATCAAGATCATTCTCCAGGGTAAGCAAACCATCTTTTGGGGAGAGCAAATCAACAATGCTCTCCATGAATAGTTAACTAGGGTACAGACTTCCTTCAAGTTCTACATGACTTCGTACCTAGTTTACATAGCTGTTACCATGCAGTCTTTCTAAGGATTAACTACAGTAGGAGATAGAAAGACCACCCCGGTCTACTCATATTATCCTCAGCTGACGCTTTAGGGGTTAACACATCATTTCAAATGAGTAAATGACGCATTCTTTGCCATGTTCTTGTGTCTCTTTGATCCTCAGCTCGAGCAAAAGAGAATATCAGACGAGGCCTGGGTAGTGGTAAATGATTATGGCTGCATGTTCCTCTAGTTCCCCACTTTCTACTATCTTTGGGTTGGTTTTTACCAAGGCTACCCCTATATGCTCCCTAGGTTCCCTTCAGACAAATTAGTTCTAATGGAACTTTGCCGACAACTGGCTGTCATGCATACTAAACAGATGGAATTTAAGAGACCCAATTTCAAGTTTCCAATCCAGATTGGCAGGTTTTTAGTTGCTACATTAACCAAAGCCAAGGTCATGGAAATAGAAATGCAGATGGTTACTATCAAGCCATTCAAGAGACAGGAGAAATTTGACTACAGGGGAGTCAAAGAAAAGATCAGAAGGAAAACTCAGTCCCACGAGCCAATGATTGAGGATATCTAGGTGGACCTGAGGACGGCTGAAGAGATAAGGAAAATGGACTATTGTAGGCTGACACTAGAGCAGATAGAATATCTCAGGCTTGTAGAGATCCCATCTAGTCTAATTGATGATGGGAACATCATAAATAATAGGTATCTAGCAGAAAAGGTTGATGGTTCCCCTCTCCCTCCAATTCAGTGGTCTCAAAAGGAGCTGACTTCTCTGAGAAAAAGATTTGAACCAATATTGGCTAACACCAATGATTGGTTAGCAGCCAAAGGGATCACCCTGAAAGAATTCATTACGGGTTCAGAGGCTGAATACCAAGCAAAATTAAAGAAAAAAGTAGAGAACAGAACTAAAAACAAAGGTGACATCCCTTCTCCTTCTAGGCCTCACAAGCCTAGGATCATCTTTGTATCCAAGAAGCCTAAGACTGCACAAGGGCTTGAAACGGTAGCTGAAGGAACCAAAGAACAAAGCCCTTAGGCACAGGCAGCTCAGCCCATGGAGATAGAGGATCAACCATCAGAACAACCAAGTGTTAGATCTCCACTCTCGCAAGAACAAGTGCAGCCGATACAGAGCACCTCTCCTTCTCCCCCTCAATCTCCTATGGTGCCCATTTCTCCTATCTCCCCAATTAGTGTTCCCTCTTTTAGAGCCGCTTCTCCTTCCAAGGTTGTTTTTGGTGATCCTCAGGGTCCTTCCATAGGTTCCCCTTGCTCTTATGGATCCATTCCAAGTCTGTCATCTCCTTCTTTCACCTTGACAGCAAGCCCTGCACCCGAGCCAGAATCAGTAATCAGTGTAGTTTCACTGGTTACTCCAACTGCAACTACTGCCACCACTAGTAGTGTGGAAGCTACTACAGTAACACCAGTAGAGAAACCATTGCCACAATAGGTACTTCTCTCCCACCTTGGATGTCTGCTTTCACACCAAAAAGAAAGAAGATGGCCATCTCACCAAATGAGTTTGACTTTGGCAAAATAGTGCCAGTGAAAGCAAAGGCTCCGAAGAGGCCAAGAATCCTCTCCAAATTAGTCAAAGAAAAGGGACAAAAATTTCTAGAAATTGCCAAGCCTCCACAGGATGCAACCCTTGAGGGTTTCGAGATGAGCAGCTGTTCCATCTCTCATGTTGAACTTAGCAAAGTTACTCATGAAGGTGCGAAAAGCGATCTTCAGTTGGCTATGGACATCATGGTCTAGAAATTCAACAGAGAGAAGGAGATGAAGGATTATTACAAGGCCAAAGCAGAGCAGCTAACGGCAGTAATAAAAAGGTTCACTCTTCCTTCTAAAGCAGCAACTCCAGAGGCCTTCTCTGTGGATGACTCAGTCATTCAAAAATCAAAAAAGACTTATTTGAAGGGGAAAGTCCTAGAGGACTATATCAAAAAGATGCATACTCAGGGAGTTTCCCTACTTACAGAAGTAGCAAAAAAGACAGGAAAAATGAAGAAGGTAAAAACACAGGTAGATGATTTTGTCTCCCTTATCTCTCAAGAAATTGATAGCTTGGAGAAAGATCTCAGCAGATGGAAGGAAATGAAAAATCTCAAGAAGAACACCCTGATGTCTATCGGTGTCATCTCCAACAAGGACTCCTATGTTGAGATCAAGGAATCACTAGTCTTCAGAGTCCAGGTACTCAAGGACTTAATTGATGATCTTAAAGCTTTCAAAGAAGCTAGTGAGAAGAGTGACCTGAGCTTGCTAAATAAATTAGAAGAGCTACCATGTGACTTGACCTCTAAGGACCATCAGTTCCTTTCGACAGAAGAGATGATTCAAAATTTCAAGGAGATGATTCGGAAAGATTTTGAAGAAAAATCATTCTCAATGTCTTCGGTGGACAGCATTCTAGATGCTCAGTTAACTTTGGAGAATCTGAAATCTAGGTTAATTGGCCATGCTAAAGCCATCACAACATTGAAGGATGCATTGATCAGAGCGAGAATCATCTCCAATAACGCAGTTGTGCTAGATAGCATAAGAATTCAGGCATTTATCGCAATGTACGATGCTCATCTGAAGAAACCTGGTGGCCCAAATTGAATCTCTCTCTCCTTCTTTCTTATTCTATCCTTATGCACTTCTATTTTGTGCAAAGTGCATGCAGTTTTGAAAAATGTAATTACATGTAAAAAGTTTGGAAAAATATCTAAAAGTCAAAGATGAGTCATCTTTGACCAAGATATTTTGTATATTTTATTATTTTCTCTTTTTGAGGATTTTCTTCCTATATATAGTGGAGACCTCATTTGTAAAATCATCTTGGAAAAATTAATAGCAAATACTCTGCTGAAATTGAAGCAACTTTTGAGACTTTGTGCTCAAATTTGTAAATCATATTTTGTTGAATGAATGAGAAGCAGGTTATTTTTAGACTTTGTGTTGAGATTGTCTGTGTTATTTAGGAAATAGTTCTTATGTCCTTTTTCCTGGTACTATCTTATTCATCTAATTTAATAAGCAAAGTGGGCATGTTTATATTATCTAAGGGCGCTTCTAGAGGGTAGAAGATAGACTTTGTGCTACTTTTACCTTTGAGATTCAGTTATCTTTTGTAGTTTTAGGTGAAGACTTTGTGCTTCACTTTACTCTATGATTGTACTTGTTTCGAATCGGTGAAGGAGACTATGGAAGACTTTGTGCTTACATGAGTGTTCTTGTGGACTTTGTTACTTCAGGTGATTCCTTGCTTTCTGCTTAATATCATTCTTGAAAGAAGAGGAGTGTTGTTAGCTTAAGGCCCAGATTTTCCCTCTTTTGTTCTTTGTACATTACCTCTAAAAAAAGAGAGGTAGATGTTATTATACCACCCCCATGTGTTATTTTCTACTTAATTATTTATATATATATATATATGCATATAGCACTTAAGTATTTATAGGGAACCTCCCCTTGATGAAAGGAGAGATATACTTCATCCAGATCTGGTAAACCCATACTTTTCATGGTGTAAATCTCCCTATGCTGTCGCTGATATACCCATTTTGTCATCCGTTAGTTGATGACAAAATATTCACCCAACACACACCTTTTGGTTATAAATCATTTGATACCAATTGTGGTAATAGCTCAACTGACACTTCATCTTATTACATTGTATAATAATATACACTTTCATTTTTTATAGGTTAGCATTGTATAGAGATAAACCATAGAATAATAGAGTTAGGAAGTTATTCAAAAACAAACATATGGTCTCCAATATTTTATACATGACTTAGCATAATACAAATTTATTATTATAGTTTTGATCAGTTGGCATTTCCTTATTTATTATCTTGTTCTTCAATGCTTTGTAGTTTCATACACTTTATTATTTAGTAAATTTCTTCTGTATATAAACCCTTAACCAATTTAAGTATGTTATCCACTGACTCTCCTCTTAGGCCATAAATTAGTGGTATCAAAGCATTACACACCTCATATCATCCCTGAAAGGTATCGTGGTGTTTTTAAATTTCATTACTTTTTATATGCCTACTCATACGAGGTTTAATTATAGGAAGTTAGAGCTCAATAATCATGACCCTTCATCATACCTTCTTTAACTTCCTTAAATGGGAAACAAAATATTCAATGACACAAACTTTATATATGTTATATAAAATGATAGAGGATGTGTTGCAAAAATAAAGGTAGTACTTGAAATCATGTCATGCACATGAATGAGAAAGTATAATCGATCACTTTTTGTTACTTCTCAAGTAGTAAACCCATCCAAAAACCTCTTATTGTAATCAATCATTTGTAAAAATTCCATGAAATATACAATTCAATCTAGACATCCCTATGTGTTAAATGAAAATAGATGCAAATGCACTAGATAACTAGCTTAACCTCATCTATTCATACTATGTCATTAATCAATTCTCTAATCAAGAAAATATTGTATTCTTATTCTAAAAAATTATTTATCATTAATAAATACTGTGAAAATGATTTCACTTCACATGAATATGACCTCAATTTAGATGCATCGAATGTTTTCTTAAAATCATTCAAAGTAACCTATTATCTTGTTTAATACCTATGACTAGTACATGAAATTATTTTAATTACACCAAGGCAAAAATAAATCTATGTAGTGACACACAAATAATTTTCATACTCTAGTGTCTAAACTTGAAATTTAGGATTTGGATAAAAATCTTGTTTTGAAGTAGAAGTCAGGATTGAGAATTCATATCAAGTTAGATTTAAATTTCTTAACTATCTCCTAAATTGGGGAGGCCTATAAATATGCTTGCAAGTTTGAATTAAATTCCAAAGCCAAGACTAAGATAGAATATTCAAAGTCTTAGACCAAGTAACCATCTAAATATTCTAATCAAAATTCAAAATTCAAAATTCAAAATTAGGGAATAACTGTAAACACCCTCCATAGAATAAGCAATAGTGGTCAAATGATTATTCTAAGTAGTCCAACACTAGAAAGTGGTTCTTAATTCATAACTCCAATAGTCATTCTAATGAATAATGTTATGTTAGGAAGAATTTACTAGCACAACTTGAGGCAATGGGTAAAATCACTGAAACATTAGATAAAGGTAAAAATATCATGGATCTAAGCCAAACACCATAGTAGGTACTACAAGAATCTCTACTACCCATGTGGAAATAGAGGAAGTAGAAATATTATTCAATTCCTAGATCTGAAAAATGCCCAACCAATACATTTCATTATTGAAAAAAAAAGTTAGAAGAAATTTATTTACCCTAAAGTAATTTTTAGATTGACCATACCACTGATGTATCACCCACCACCATAATCCATTGGTTGGTTCAGTTTGGGATCAAAGAAACACACAACTCAATAGTGTCAAGTGGTATACAACAAGATACAGTCCTTTTCAATGTCACTCCATTAGAGGTATGTGATTTTATACTAGGTCAACCATAAATTTATCATCAACATACAATCTATGAGGAAAATTTCATAATTTTATTCATAAATTTTGGTGATATGAGATACTGCATATTGAAATTAATCCAAAATTTATGACTCATTAGTGCCAAGTAGTGTAAAAATCTAGTCACATCTAGTAAAAAGTTTCTAATTTTGATGGTAATATCTAAACACAATAAATTCATTATATCACCAAATTATATCATAGTTCTTTCATCATAAATTATAGAAACAACTAAGTTATAACTCAAGTTGTGAAAATACAAGGACATATTTCAACTACCAAAAGAAGTGCCTACACAATGTGTGGTGAAACACATTAGTGATATAATCCCTAGACTACCTCTCCTTAATTATTATTTATATCATATATCCTTTCTAGAGAATAAATAAATTAAGTGGTATTTACAAACTAGTTAGCAAAGGACATACCAATCCCACATCATCACCTTACGATAGCTGAATTATGCTATCACTAAAGAAAGATGACACTTGGACATTGTGCATCGATTACCAAACACTCAATAAGATCAAAATGAAAAATAGTTATCCTATTCGAATAATTGAGGATCTTATATACTAGATCCATAGTGTAAATTACTTCACTAAAATATATATTAAGTGTGGATGATAACCTTCAAGGCCAAAGTAAGTTTTTTTGAATGGTTAGTCATGCCCTTCAGTTTGATCAACACACCAGACACATTCATGTAGATGATTAATGATACTATAATTCCATTCATTACTTCATTTTATATCATCTACCTTGATGACATTTTGATCTTCATTAAAACATGGGATGAACATTTGATACATATAGAGCAATTACTTGACACTTTTGAGAAACACAAGCTGTATGCAAACATCAACAAATGATCATTTTCCATTTTATAGATATATTATTTGGGATACATTATAGACATAAAATGAGTGCATGTTGATCCATATAATATTTAATTCATCCAAAAATGTCCACAACTAAAGAATATCACATATATTCATAGCTTTTTGGGATTGGAAAATTTATACAAAAGATTTATACTTGGTTTCTCTCACATGATTTGGCCTCTAAACCAAGTTACCCAAGGTGGCACTAAATTAAAGTTCAATTATAATGCCAAAAAATTAAAAATCATTTGAGGATTGAAATTTAGACTTTGTTTTGCATCAATACATGCTTTACCAGACCTTTAGTGACCATTTGAGCTTTAGATAGATGCCTCTAACTTTACACTTGAAGCAATTCTCATTCATCATGGTTGCCTGATTACTTACCACATTGAAATATTCACTACACTAGTAAGGAACCACCCAAAATATGATTATGAGATGATATTTTTTAGGCATGTAATCATTGGAAGCATTATATCTAGGGTAAGGAGACTATGATCCACATAGATCATAAGTTGTTTCAGTTCTTGTAGACTGATAACATATTATACCAATAGTGACATTAAAAATGGTCTTCTTATCTTCAATAGTTCCATCTAAACATCAGGCATAATAAGCTAAGTTTACCACCACTTCAAACTCTCCTTTATGTACTTGATGCATATGGACATGAAGTTAGTGCATGGTCAGAATTTACTCTATGGTATAATTTAGTAAGAAATTTATACTTGTTGGATGAACTTCTATATCATATTGGACACTTGTGTATTCTACATGAGGTAAAAATTTATAAACTAATATGGGAGGCCCATTTTAGTAAGGTTTTAAGACATTTT
This sequence comes from Torreya grandis, assembly GCA_037957365.1. Taxonomy (NCBI): domain Eukaryota; kingdom Viridiplantae; phylum Streptophyta; class Pinopsida; order Cupressales; family Taxaceae; genus Torreya; species Torreya grandis. Next base: position 8,149,661 of record JARHVA010000013.1, on the reverse strand, counting down.
AGAGTTAAAAATAAACTTTTGGTGTTACATAATTACTTCTTTTGGCCACATGTTAGGTTTGATGTCTCTAAGTATATCAATTCTTATACCACACGTATAATTTCTAATCCAATAAAAAATAAAAAAGGTATGTACAAACCTTTTCCAATTCCAATGAGACTATAGGAATCCATTTTCATAGAATTTATCTTAGGATACCCTACTACCAAGCATGGTAATGATTTCATTAATGTAGTAGATGATAGATTTTGAATTATGGAAATTCCCATACCTTGTGAGAAAGTAATATCACCTCTATAAATATCTTAATTTTAATTCTAATATGTTTGGATCCACTTTTGAATCCCAATTTCTATATTTTATGGTAGGGAAACAAGGTTTTTTTTTCATTTCTAGAAATCACTTTGGTCTATATTAGACATAAAGTTGAATAAGTCCACCACCTTTCATCCTCAGATAGATGGACAAATGGAAGTGGTAAATAATATGATAGTGAACCTTATGAGAGTGTAAAATTATAAAAAGTAACACACTTGGGATGAAATCTTTAATTTCATTCACCATAGCTACAATTGATATTTTCACAGCTCTACCACACATACCCCATTTCAAGTTTGTTTGGATTTCTAGCCTTTATAACCCATCAGCATAGCTTATCCTATTATGTCATCAACATTAGCAACTCCTTCATATATAAATAAAGTTTAAAAATTTATTAAATTAATTGAGCACATTTAAAACTTTTAACAACAAGTGCAAATAATTTTGTAATAATAAAATACAAGCAACACCATGACAAGAATTGTACACTATACATATTCTATGTTGGTGATATATTATGGCTACAAATATAAAAATAAATATTGATAGGACCTTACATCACAGCTTCATCCAATTCAGTATGTTCCATACACCATCACCATGTAAGTAGGATATAACACTTACAAGCTTAATCTTCTAACTTATTTTGGGTTACATCCAATCTTTGATTTAAAGATCTTTTGCCATATCTTTCTATCCCTATTGGATACTTAAAATACTATGGATATTTTTTAACAAATATAAATGAATCTAGATTTTAGTGTTCCAATATAATTTGATGAAGTCATTGATGATTGCATCAAACATACATGTTGACAAGAGATTTTTCTCTTCCAAATTGTAAAAGCATCTCAAATACATTCTCATGGAAAATGGTTTATATAAGTTCCAGTTTCAAACTTGTTTCCATATCTTCTTTCAAAACTAGATGTAATGGGGACTATTTTTCTTCAAGTATGGGTGACTAATAAATGAGGATATAATTGATTTATTATTTTTTGGAAAATTAGATGTTTAATTTCTAAATAATAAATGGGTCTAAGTAGATAAAATCAGTAAATAATATACAATAATTAGGCTACTAATTTGTGAAATTTGATTGTAATTAGGTCTTTTCTAAGAATAGTAGAGAGAGAGAGAGAGAATATTTAACTTATCTGATTTTGTGCTATTCCAACTAAGACGGGGTCTAAAAATCTATATGCGGGCTTGGGAGACTGTCACAAATAGAAATCTAGAGTTTGTTTCTTGATCAAATAGAAGTGCCAAAAGTGGGACACCCTAGGTTTTGGTGTTATAGTCTTATCTCAATATTTTTGTCTTGGTGATCTAAGCTTTTTGGGTTTTGTGAGTCAAGTCTGTGTGACCCTGCTTGTGAAATAATGAAGCTTAAAAGTTTGTAGAGCTCATTATGTACCTAATATAGTCTTCAATACCCTAGGTCCTCTTTATGCTTGAACTTGAATGTAAAATTTGGAGAAAATAGAAGAGGGGTTAATGTGTAAAGGATACACTAGATGCACTTAACACCCTATGTGTGGGCACGTTGCCTACATACCAATACTCTAAGGAGGGATCAAGCTATATGTAGTTCTCCCATTGATGTGCTTAGTGCAATAGTGTGATAAAAATGCAAGTAAATTCAAAACTAGGTGTACTTGGAATGACTAGGGACTAGTGTAAAGGTTTTAATAAGCTTGAAATACTATTGGATGGTTGTATGCAAAGAATAGGGAAAAGTGCTTGAGTGATCTTGCTTGTATTCTTGCTTCTCTCTTGGAAATAAGTGTTAACCCTTTTAAATGGATTTTGAATGGCCTTTTATAGCGTATTTAATGATCATGGGTTAGATGAATTCATGTTAGTAAGACATGAATTAGGATAAGGATTTAGAATAATATGACCATTAAAAGCCAAAATGCACTTAGAAAAAAGTGCCAAAAACAAGACATCTTGGGTTTCAACGTTGTAGTCCAAGTTTAGGCACTATTTTCAATGGATGATGGGACCTAGGAGGATGGATTAAGCATGAAAAGGTAAATATATGTCTACAAGGGTTTATTATGGGAGGTTATAGATGACTGAGAATCAATGAAAACATGTTTATGAGGGTCATGAGAGCAAGCAAGATGAACCTATAGATTGGGTGTCATTAGCCACACTCAAGTTACCAAATTTTACATTTTATATGACTAAATGTATCCTTCCTTTATTCTAGTGATGTAGTAAAGCGAAATACTAGGATAAAGGAAAAATAAAAAGCATACCTGAACTTACCTATGAAGGTGAAGCTCATGAATATATGTGATGTTAGATGTCCATAGAGAGAACATGGTGTGAAGTGTGAATCTACAATGAAAAACATAGAGTAGATCCATCCTTAATAAATACACTATATCTAAAATAAGAACATACAAAAGCTAGATAAGAGAGAGAGGAAGAGAAAGGAATGAATACACCTCATTGAGTATGCAAACTAATACAAAACCTTTTGTGAAGTTAGATTGTACTGGGTGTGTATTTTCCCAAAAGTAATATCACAAATAGAGCTAAGTGCTTAATTCCCTAGAAGTGGCTTAAGAATACAAAGGTTGGCCCTTTGGCTCCATCGTAACCTACTAAGTGAAGCTAACTAATCATTCATGTATTGATCGATGTTTGGACTATGTGTTTAATCCCTTTGAATAGGTGGCTCAAGAATACAAAGGCTAGTTAAAACTTTGGCTCCATTATTTCCCTGTGAATTGAAGCTATGAAGTGATACTGATATAGAATATATTTCATATAAGATGGCTCATGAAGCCCATGAATATACTATGATCTGATAATGTTGGCAAGGATAGCTAAATGTATGCTAGAAACTAGGCCACTTTTGACCATTCCAAAAGATGGAGATTAGGCTTGTATAAAAGCCACTCCAAAACTAGTGCAATAAGCTTATGTGGAAACCAAATTGAGAACTTGGGTACTCAAGAAGTTAATCCTATATGAAAGCCCAACTTTGAAAAAAGATGCCACCTATAGATGGAGTAAGGCATGCAACTGTTGATAAATTCTTGGAAAATAAATTGAACTCAAAAAAAGGGGAGGATCAATGTGTTATGCACATTACCCCCAATCACTATTGTCTAGAACATAGATTTTGATCTAGAAGTTATATCAAATACCTAATCTAAAACTGGAAGTGAGAACCATCATGCCATACATGATGCCCCCTATATCTAGATTCTATGAGTAAAAATTATATTGAAACATGCTGAATCTGGATTGTGCTGAGCTGATAAACCTATGACTGAACTCAATTTTTTGTCTATTTTTCAAAAAAAATGATTTTTCTACTGTTTGGACAAGAGAACCAAAAACAATATACCCTATTATCTGGCACTATATTCTAACTTTGGCACTATTGTCTAGGGATAAATCTAGTAACTATTATGGATTTTTTGTTATCTTTTTCATTTATTCTACCTGGTTTGATGTCTAAATACTATTATGAGTATTCTAAAAATTACTTTTTCAACTATTAGGAGATCTGATCTCTTTTGACAAAACCCTTATTTGTTGCCTCCTCTTCTGAGGGTAGGAATGATGGCATTCCAATGATTTTCCTCAAAAAAGAGAGCCCTAAAAGTGTGTTAAGTTGGAAATATACATGATATAGCAATGACAATCAACAAGATATCACAAGATATAGTATGGTTTGATTTGAGAGATTTTTAGATCAATAGTGATATGCCTAGATAGATGTAAAAATATAATAACATGTGTAATATACTAAACTAGAATCAAAAGTGTTAGTTGTTATTTATTAACAAGGAGGGATGAAACATAATGTCCATCATGGCATCCAATAAAATAAGGAAATGCATGATATGGATCATGGAATTATAAATAGGAAAAGTAATCAGGCAACAAGCATATAAATCAAGAAGTATACAAGAGTGGCCAAGGGGCCAAACAATCAAGGGACATGGGCACATGTCACTCAAACTAGAAAGCAATTATACAAGGCATGTTTAAATGCCACATACACATATAATTAAAATAAACAAAGTTGGCACAAGGGCCACAGAAACATGGATGAGTACAAATAAAGGACATTGGCAAATGTCCTAATGTACAGACATGAATAAAAGTAAAGGACATTGGCAAATGTCCTAAAACACATGCAAGGCATAGAAAAATAACAGAGAAAATGCAAACACATCAAGATATGCTACGCAAAAAATGAAATCATGTATATACTAGAAGTTGAATCGCATCTAAATAATCAATGCAAGAAGTGAAAGTATGCAAGACATGTTAGTAAAAGACTAGGTATATGCTAGGAAATACACAAGTGGATACTAGTGAGTGTCGATATGGTAATCTATGTAAGCTTAGTAAGTAATGTATGTCAATATGATAATTAGAGTGTTTGGTGTAGTCATGTAGAAGATGCCCCTAGTGGGTATGTATATCGATGTGTGCCTTAGATGTAGAAGTATGATGCCCCCTCAATGGGTAGAGTGAAGCAATCAAGGACTTGCATATTACTGCACACATTTAAAGAAGATCAAGTGAAGCATGGTAATGTAGATAAATTGACAAACAATAGCATAGAATAACAAATGAAAGTCTAGTATAGTAGTGGCAATGTAAAGCATGGATGATGCATACAATCAAAAAAAATTGTTGTTTTTGACATATTTGAAATGTTTTTGTATTTTGAATATATTCTAATGTTTTTGGACTTTGAAATGTTATATTGTTTTTTGTATTTTGAAATATCTTAGCTATATACAATCAAGTAAAAGAAACTATGCACAATCAGTGCTAAGGATAAATGATGCTAACTGATGAGTCTCATGCAAGACTCTTTATCATGTTGTCTTGTATCAATAAGGATCATTCATGATCCTAAAGCATGATGTAAATGTTGAGACTATGAATCTAAAAGCTATATATGATGTAAAGGATATAAAATCTCTATAGTGGAAACCAAATGTGGGGTCCCCCTATAACTCTAAGAATTGGATGCAATTATAGGGCTCTTAGGGACCCATCTGGTGGTAAGAGAAGCTCTCAGAATATGTTCTCTATGTGTAGAGGTATGAGGCCTTAATGATACTTCCCTAGGTTTGAATAACATAGTTGGAAGCTATCTAGAATCTTGAAACTATGGTTACTCTAAAAGAAGCCTCTATGGAAGTGTATGAATTTTTTGTGTTGGATTTTCTGGACAAATCTAATAACTATTATGTATTTTCCATTGTCTTCTTAGTTTGTTCTACCTAGTCTAATGTCTAGATTCTATTATGAGTATTCTAAAACTAATTTTTTAACTATTAGGAGATATGATTTCTTGTGACAAAACCCCTATTTGTTACCCCCTCTTTTGAGGGTAGGAATGATGGCATTTCAATGATTGTCCTTAGAAAAAAGAGCCATGTAAGTGTGTTAAGTTGGAAATATAGATGATATAGCAATGATAATCAACAAGATATCACAAGATATAGAATGGTTTGATTTGAGAGATTTTTAGATCAACAAGGGTATGCCTAGATACATGTAAAAATATAATAACATGTGTAATGTATTGAACTAGAATCAAAAGTGTTAGTTTTTATTTATTAGCAAGGAGGGATGGAGCATGATGTCCATCATGGCATCCAAGAAAATAAGGAAATGCATGATATGGATCATGGAATTATAAATAGGAAAAGTAATTAGGCAACAAGCATACAAATCAAGAAGCATACAAGAGTGGCCAAGGGGCCAAACAATCAAGGGACATGGGCACATGTCACTCAAACTAGAAATAAAGTATACAAGGCATGTTCAAATGCCACATACACATATAATTAAAACAAAAAAAATTGGCACAAGGGCCACAGACACATGGATAAGTATAAATAAAGGACATTGGCAAATGTCTTAAGGTACACACATGAATAAAAGCAAAGGACATTGGTAAATGCCCTAAAACACATGCAAGGCATAGAATAATAATTGAGAAAATGCAAACACATCAAGACATGCTAAGAAAAAAAGGAAATCATTTATATAATGGAAGCTGAATTGCATCTAAATTATCAAAGCAAAAAGTGAAAGTATGCAAGACATGTCAGTACAAGACTAGGTATATGCTAGGAAATACACAAGTGGATACTAGTGAGTGTCGATATGGTAATCTATGTAAGATTAGTAAGTAATGTATGTCAACCTGATCATTAGAGTGTGTGGTTTAGTCATGTATAAGATGCCCCCAGTGGGTATGTATATCGATGTGTGTCTCAGATGTAGAAGTAGGATGCCCCCTCAATGGGTAGAGTGAAGCAATCAAGGATCTGCATATCACTACACACACTTAAAGAAGATCAAGTGAAGCATGGTAATGTAGATAAATTGACAAACAATAGCATAGAATAACAAATGCAAGTCTATCATAGTAGTGGCAATGTAAATCATGGATGATGCAAACAATTGAAATGTTTTTTGTTGTTTTTGACATATTTGAAATGTTTTTATATTTTGAATATATTTGAATGTTTTTGGACTTTGAAATGTTATATTGTTTTTTATATTTTGAAATATTTTAGCTATATACAATCAAGCAAAATAAACTATGTACAATTAGTGTTGAGGATAAATGATACTAACCGATGAGTCTCATGCAAGACTCCTTATCATGTTGTCTTGTATAAAGAAGGATCATTCGTGATCGTGAAGCATGATGTAAATGTTGAGACTATGAATCTAAAAGCTATATATGATGTAAAGGCTCTAAAATATCTATAGTGGAAACCAATTTTGGGGTCCCCTTATAACTCTGAGAATTGGATGCAATTATAGGGCTCTTAGGAACCCATTTGGTGGTAAGAGAAGCTCTCAAAATATGTGCTCTATGTGTAGAGGTATGAGACCTTAATGATACTTCCCTAGGTGTGAATAATGTAGTTGGAATCTATCTAGAATCTTGAAATGATGGTTTCTCTAAAAGAAGCCTCTATGGAAGTGTATGAATTCTCTATGTTAGAGATGAAAGTCTTAACTATGGTTGAATCTAGACTGGAGGGAGAACTGTAATAGGTGGAGGAGCTAACAATGGATTGGAACGGGTACTAACTTGAGTGAAAAATATATAACCATGGGTGTAATCAACCTACCTATATTCATAAACTTGGGTGATATCATGTACTACATGATATACTATAGGCATAAAACTAATAGTAGGTGTAGGATAAAATCTAGATGAACCAAGTTTGAAGGAAGGATGGATAGATATAACTGCTAGTGTTTTCTTGTGTCTAGTAGTGATAGGGAGATACTTAAAAGTATCCAAAGAGTTAGATACATATAAGTAAAAACCATGTATAATAATATGATTATAAATAACATTCCACATAACAAGGGATAGAGAGCATGAATTATGCACTAATGCATAAATTTTTTTGACTTGTAACATGACATTTCTAATATGTTTAGCAAGATAGTCTTGAAAATTATTCCATATAAGAGATAGAGAGCAAGGGATAGAGAGCATGGAATTATGCACTAATGCATATAAAACTTTGGCATGTGTTATGATATTTGTAATGTGTTTAGCATGATAAACTTGAAAAAATTTCAATATGAGAAATATAAAACAAGGGATAGAAAGCATGAATTTGTGCATGACTGCATAGAAAATTTTGATATGAATCATAACATTTATAACATGTTTAGAATGATAATCTTGAAAATATTTCCACATGAGAAATAGAAAGTAAATGGTAGAGATCATGAATTTTTACATAAAGGCACATAAGCTTTTGAAATGTAACATAACATTTCTAATGCGGTTAGGAAAATGGAATTGGTAATTATTTCATATGATTAAAATAGAATATGCAAAAATAATTTTGAAATTTTGTGTATTTTTGGCAATGAATTTTGCAATATCATCCCATATAATGAAACATAAGCATGAAACACAAGGGATGAAGCTTTGTACTAACATATGATAGACTTCATCATTCATATACATGATAGGGCCCATTATGGTTTCCTTATTATTTACAAGAAATGTAAGAAAATTTTGTACATAAGTGATAATTATGTTTGCAATTTGATTATGGATGTAAGGTGATACCTCCAGAAGCAAATAGGTTCTAGTATATGCAACTAGGGATTTGACAATAATATATTTACAAAATACTATGAATTTTTGAAATTATAATTGAATTTATGAGTTAAATATGCAAGTAAAAATTTAGAAACTTATGGGAAAGTGTTTGATTTAATGGGACCTAGTAGATACAACTGAGGTTTTGAGAGACTATTTTTTTTGAGATTACTATGAATTTTTGAAACTTGAAGTGATTTTCTAATTTTAATATGCAACTAGAATTTAGAAAATGGTTGAAAAATTAATGAAAAATTAGTGGGAGCTAGTTGATGTAAATAGGGTTTGAAATAAATTTATTTTAAAAATTACTAAAAAATTTTAAAATTTGAGAGGAGTTTTTTATTTTAATATTCAAGATAAAATTCAGAAATGAATGGAACAAAATAGCTAGGAATTTACCCTATGGTTTCTAGGGTTTTTATGCAAAATTCGAAGTAAGTTGTGTTCATCAAATGATTTATTATTTTTTGGGACATTAGATGTTTAATTCCTAAATAATAAATAGGTTTGAGTAGATAAAATTAGTAAATAATATACAATAATTAGGCTACTAATTTGTGAAATTTGATTGTAATTAGGTCTTTTCTAAAAATAGTAGTGAGAGAGAGAAAATTAAACTATTTGAATGGCCTTTTATAGGGGATTTAATGATCATGGGTTAGATGAGTTCATGTTAGGCTGAAATGAATTAGGATAAGGATTCAAAATAATATGATTGTTAGAATCCAAAATGCACTTGGACAATAGCACCAAAAAGAGGACACCTTGGGTTTCAGCACTCTACTCTAAGTTTGGGTGCTATTGTCTATGGCTGACGAGACCTAGGGGATGGATTAAGCATGGAAAGGGTAATATGGGTCTATAAGGGTTTAGTTTGGAAGGCTAAGAATGATTGGGAATTAGTGAAAACATGCCTATGAGGGTTGTGAGAGCAAGCAAAATGGACATATGGATTGGGTGTCATTAGCCACACTCAAGTTACCAAATTTTGAATTTTATATGACTAAAATAGTCGCTATATCAAATTAAACATCACCATAGTTGCATGTCCAACCTTTTGCTAATGAGATTAGTTGAATCAATAGGTCTCATGCATATGTTCCAATTTGTTCCTTGTAATTCCACTCCTATATTACCACATAGCTCTTATAGTGTTAGTAATTTAGCCAAAATCTCACTAGTGATGGTACGTAGTGATGTCACCACACTTTTTAATTATGAATTGGTTGATACAAACTATTATAATGTTTCAACTAATGTTTCATATTCTTGCATTATATATTAATGTACACTTCCATTCTTGTAGTTTTTCATCATATTGAGAAAAACCATAGAAGAAGAGAGTTAGGAATTTCTATGATAATAAAAAATTAATCTCTTAGATATTGTCCATGACTTAGCATAATATAACTTCACTATTACATTTTTTATCGGTTGTTATTTCCTTCTTACTTCTCTTGTTCTTCAATGCTTTTCACTTTGATATTCTCTAGTTTTTATTAAATTGTTTCCACATATAACCCTCTTAACCAATTTAAGTAGGTTGTCCACCAAGTCTCCTCCTGGGCCCTGAATTAATGAAGCTATCCTAGAATATTTGGTTGTATATGAGTATCTCCATCCCTTAAACCATAATAATAGGTTTCCTTATATTAATATTGTTCATGTTTATTTTGGAGAGACTGATGAATTTGATATATGTGTCCAAATAGATGGTCTAAATTCTATCCTTACAACATCATATGTTGAGGATAGATATTTAATTAATGAAGAAATAATGAAATTAAATTTTGGTACATAGAAAAACCCACATCCATAACCATTAAAAACTATGTTACAAAACACAGAAGATATAGATATAACAAAAGTTTTAAAATATTATTCAAAATTATTCCCTTGTGCTTATTCAGATATTCTTGACATAGATATTATAGTAGTGATGCATGATGTATTATTATATCCAAATACACAACCTATAAAACAAAAAACTATAAAGATACATCCAAAAGTAGCATTTTTAGTTAAGAAATATATTAAATTATAACTATAGGTAGGATTTATTCTAGATATTGACTATCCTCCATTGGTATCCAAAATTGACCTATTAAAAAACCTAATGAATAAATTAGATGTTATATATCGATATTTAAATAAATATTTTCCAATGGATGACTTCCCTTTGCCAAATATTTATATGATTGTGTATGCTAAATCTAAAAACAAGATGTTATCATTCATGGATGGGCTTTCTGGTTAAACCAAATAAAAATTAATCTTGAAGATTAGTAAAAAAACCTCATTTATTATACCTTGGGGAACATTTTGACATAAAATCATACCTTTTGTATTAAATAATGTTGGAGATACTTAAGATCATGTTATTCCACATATTTTTCTTGATAAAATACACAAGATAGTGGAAAAAAATGTAGATGATTTATTGTATAATTCTAAACAATGATAAAATCATGCCATCAATTTACAATAAATATTTAAGCACCTGCACAAATACAATGTATGCTTATGCAAATATATTATGCTAGATTATATCTCAATGAGGCACTAAATTGGATCCCAAAAATTTAAAATCTATTTTATACGTGCCCCCAATAAAAGGGTTAAATCAATTATGATCTTCACAAGGAAACATTCAGGAAATTAGACATTTTTTGGCTCAACTTGTAGATAAAACACATCCTTTTACATGATTTTTATAAAACATAAAAATAATGAATGGGATGATAATTGTCAAAAAATATTTGATGTTATCAATTAATACTTATTACAACCACCTATCCTCATGCTACCTATTCTTGACATACCTTTATTATTATATATCTCTACTATAGATCATGTTTTAGGGATTTATTGGCATAATATGATGATGAACACATAGAACATACAATATATTATATCATTTTCACTTTGGTTGAATATGAAAATAATTATAGTGTTATGTAAAAATGATGTCTTGAATTAGTTTTATTGCACAAAAGTTATGACATTACATGCTCAATAATCAAACACAGGTTATCACAAAAGTGGATCCATTCAAATTTATTATGTCTAAATCACATTTATTAGGACGTATTTCTAAATGGGTCATGTTACTCATGAAATTTTAACTAAAATTTATTTATCAAAAATCATTTAAAGGATAAAGTATCATGCAAACCAACTAGTGATAGCTCCATTGATATATACACTACTGATTGATGATGGTTTTAAAGATGATTTCACTTTGTATCACACTGGTGACACATTTTGATGATGTATTTTGATTGATCTAAATACACCACAAGTGCTAATGTTGGTATTGTATTCATTACACCTCAAAGCTAACATATGCCATGTGCATATCATTTGGGGTTTTCTTACACAAATAATATAGAAAAATACAAAGCATTAATGTTAGATTTATATACAACATGTGCATTAAATAAAAACTCACTAAAGGTAAATTAAGATTCTCAACTAGGGGTGAATCAAGTGTTAAACATATAACAAAAAGAAGAAGAAAAATTAGATTCATATAAATAATTGGTACAATAGTTTGTTGTTACTTGCACAACATGCCCCATTTTTAAACTAAAAATGGGGACCCTATTTTTTCTCTAGAGTCTAATCTTATATCTTTTAGGAGTTCATTGTGGTTTTTGGTTGAAATCAACCTTCTGGGGAATCTAATAGATGATTACTTACAAGTGACCGAATGGGTTTACTTTAATATCTTTGTATTTCTTTAGTTCAATCTAATATTTTATCTAAGAGTGAGTTAATTTTAATATCTAAATTTGCATAAATCTACTAAGACTTAGCCTATTTGTCTACTTGTGTTTTTTAAAAACATTTTAAACTTCCTTTTAGGTCATTTCACTGTAGGTTTATGCAATTTATCTAACTATTTCAAAGTTTTATTTCTCCTTTTCCTAAGCAATTTGATCCATTTCGATTCTCATTCTGCTCTAAATGATTAAGTGGTTATAAGTTTTTACTTTTTAACTTAGTCAAATCTCATTAAAATAGACAAAATTAGCTTCTAAATCAAACAAAATGGCTAAAGTATATGCATCACTTCACTTTATACTTAGTCATTTTAATTTTAATTTTTGTAGCCATTTGTTTTCAAATACTTAGTTGTTGGTTTTTAAATGCTTAGCCATTAGTTTTTTAACCAAAGTCATTGACTGTGCCTTTTCATATTGGGCCCATAGTTCTTTAGATAAAACATTACAACTTTATTAGAATAAAAGTTCTAAACAAAAGTTGTAAAGATGCAAGAAATCCCAACGAACTTTGTGAGAATTTTTTAAGTGTTTTGATCTTCAAAAAAGGTGTTACGAAGACTAGTTAGAACTTTTATTGTAAAAAAAATTCCAAAGGTCAAATCCCAAAAACAAATCATGACAACAAAGTTCTAAAGGCTTGGGTCTTCAGAATGAACAAATGTTAGAAATTTTGCATGAGGGCTCAAAAATAAAAAATCTAAGGACTTAAATCAAAATTCACATAAAGGCATAGAAACACAAAAGCTCAGGGGAATTAAAATCTCAAGATAAAAGTTAATACCCTAAGGTTCTGAGGCCCTAAGGAAAAGTCATGTGGTAGCTCTTTTAAGATCCCAAAAGCACATAATCTTGGAACAATTGACCATTAGATTAATGTGTAGAGAACTAAGGGAACGATGTGTGTTAATGGAAAATACAAAATCTCAAGTGCCCAAGAGGACATATAGATGCTATATGACTATGAATTTGATAAAATCAAGATGCAAATCTAAAGCCCATGGATAATGATGAGCTGACAAGTGTTAAATTGGGGCATGTAGAAGCAAAAAAAACCACACAACGAGGGAGAAGTAGAGGGTAAGTGAGAAGAATCCACATGGTAGTAACCTATCAAGGTAAAGGACACATTAGTTGTACAACTAAAAAATCATGAGCTCAAATTTTATGGCATGTCTCTCCATCAAAACTGTCAAGAAGATGAGAATGACTATGTATCCAATTTTATTTGCAAAATAAAATCATAGTCCAACTAAATCATGAATAAGATAGGAATATTTAGCATGGTGTGTGCAGTGATATCAAACAAAGAGTATAAAATTCAAACTCAGTTTTAAAGAGGTAGGTAAATTGATTACACAAACACATAAATGATTGATAGTCCTAATGAAATCCCAACTACTTATAACTAATAGAATTAAATAGAGGCATGGTTGGATTATCCAAATTATGGGCACATCTTCAATCTACCAGATATTTTGTGTTGCCTACTCAATCACACTCTTCTAATCACATTGATCATTATTGTAACTACCCCATTAGTGGGTGAATTTGAATTTGAATTTGACTTTAAACTCCTTAGGCATGTGTGTCTATATAAGATGGAATCTTTGATGTAAAAAAATTTGGTCCCTTTAGGATTGAAGAAGTTATGCTTAGGATATTTTTTAAGACTAGAAGAGACTATGCATGGTTGACTCCTTTTATATTATAACTTAGAGTAATCGACCAATCATTTTTCTTCCATGTATTTCCCTACTTTATAGATTAGGAACTTGGGGAGGTGTTTTCTTCATGGGATCTCCCTCCTTTCATGAGAGGCTAGGTATTACAAACCCATGCCTAATGTTTGGCTATATCAAAACACTTATCAAAATGTTCTAGCTCTAGAAGGATTATTATATTGGTCTTGAATTAATGTATTTAAAACTTATTTGTGGTTCTAAGGAGTTTCTTAGTCATTTTTTAGGTCTTCAAACTAAAAATATATATATTTGAGTCTTCCAATGGATTTAACTTGGCTAGGAAGATGTAGTTATCCTATGAATATTTTAGGACCTTCTCATGACTTGCTTAAGAACCCCCACAAGTTTTATGTAAGGTATATCCATGGTGGGAGTTCAACTATTGAGAAACACATCCAGGCTTTTAAAGAAGCCCTTATAAAAAAAAATAGATTCAACATGAGGATGTGGCATGTCACATATTCCCATTTTATTTAGATCAAACTACTTATTATTAGTACCTTAGTATATCATAAGGGTGAATCACAACATGTTCCATCTTTGAGAACCAATTCCTTAACTATTTTAGTGTGCCCATTAACCCTTTTGTCTTATTCTACTAATTTTCCATAGTTTATAGTGGGCCTAATGAACTAATTAGTGTATTAATTCATATATTACATCAACTATACACTAGGTAGAGGGATCCTTTTCCTAAAAATAGAGGATGTAATAATTGGGCTATATCTCCAAACCTTAGATCTTGTAACTACCATGTTCATTAAATGAACCCCTCTGTTCTCACCTCATTAGCATGGGTCTACTAAGAGTTTGTCAATGTAGAGAAACATTTAATGACTTAGGGCATTTGTACCTAAAATAATTTAATTATCATGCCTAAAATTCATCCTATAGACTGATATATGCCTTACAATGAAGCATTTCCCCACACCATCAACCCAACCAAACCTCCATGTGATAAATGAGAGTCCTACTTATTTATTTAATGCATATACCTTAGTTAATTATATGTAAAATCAGCATGATAATTATATTGTTATTGATTTAGTATATTTAGGTGCTACTACTAATCAAATACCATTTATTACAAGAGATAATCGGGATTCAATGCACAATCCAAGCTGAAAAGCTACATACCCTAATGTACCATATACAATCAATGAATCTAGATACACTGCTAATGCAAAGCTGATCATGCATGCTAAGGACATCCCATCCCACAAGCTTGATTTATTATTTGAAGGCTATATCAGTCATGATGATGAATCTAAAGATGAGGAAGCAATATTTGTAAAAGGTAGCTTGATGGCTAAAAAGCAAATTGATAAAGAGATGCCCACATAAAATGAACAATCTAACATCCTTTTTGATCCACTAGAAGAATAATTAGAGGATTTGGAACCATTGGGTGAGGAAGATATGTGTTATTCATGTGAAGCATTCTTACCCTCAGCTATTACTACTACTTTTAATGAACTGATCCAAGATTCTCAACATCTTTATGGTAGTAATGAGACTTTCCTTACATCATCAGTAGGGAATGAAGTACAATAAGTAAACCAAGATGAAAGAGGTTATCCATTTGAGGAGAATGATCTGAAAGAATTCAAAATTGATGATCTCTATTCTTATTTTAGCCTCACATCTAAATTAGTTAATAGTACCCAAATGTCCCTCTCAATGGCAAAGGCAATTAAAATGAGAAGTCATGAATGCAATGGCCCGAATGAACAAATCATGCCAATGGAGATTCAAGCTAAGCATGACCTTATTCAACCCAATTCTCCACATAATTCAACCACTAATGATAAATTCAAAATGTCTCTCATATGGGAAGAATATAAAACATGCCTTTTGGATGCTGAGAATAATGATGAGGATGCTACACAAACATCCATTTGTATCAAAAAGTAATCACCAAGTTACTCACCTAATAGATGCCATAAATATCATGACACTTTTAGGTTGGATATCCCAATAATTTTTATATGTATGAATACCCAAACCTATCCTTAACTATGCTATAATGTATGGGTTGAGATATTTTCTAAACCCTATCACTCATGCCTTTTTCAATTTAGGTGTAAACACGATGCATAATTATACAATCCTAGTTTGTTTAAATTGCATGGACTAAACATGGATAAATATTTATGGGATAGTGTTTCCATTGTAAATGAAAACATAGATGCAAGTAGATTTTTCCTTTTCCCTTTTTAAAATATTGAAGAATCAAGTGTCTAATTGATTAAATCATGAATTTCCTTCAGAACCTCTATAAATAATCTCTTTTGTTTTTTGTTTATTTTCTAATTTTCCTTCTTGTCCCTTGTTAATTGGGTTTCCATTTATTTTTTATTTTGTTTGGTCCTTCTATTTTCATCCTCAATCACCCCTTGTTAATCAAATAAATGAAATAATGGGTTGTTGTGAAGGTAATAGTGGTGGCACTCAAAGAGATTAATCACAATTTCACTCAAATAACTTGTATGAAGTGTTATTGTTGCTTTATTCATTTATTGAGTTCTAAAGTTCAATGATTCATAATAGAACCTATGAATGTAAAATATAGACATATAAAATGTGAAAATTGGTAACTTGATTGTGGCTTATGACACCCATCCCATAGGTCCCTCTTGTTTACTCTCATGACCCTCATAGGCATCTTTTCACTGATTCCCAATCATTTGTAGCCTTCTAGGACCTAATTCTAGCTTAGCTAGATAGAATTTCAAGTGATGATTCCATACCCATAAGTCCCATTCCTTCAAGACTATAGCACCCAACTTGGAATATAGCACTGGACCCTAGGGTGTCCATTTTTGGTGCTCTTGTTTGACTGGATTTTTACCTCCAATAGTCAATTCCTTCCAGTTCTTATTCCTCTTCTTGTTAGCCTAACACAAATACATTTGACCCATGACGAATAGATCCCTATAAAATCCCATTCAAATTTCATTTAGAAGGGGTTAGTAAATATCACAAAGTAAGTAAAAATACAAGCACGACTACTTAGGCATATTTCCTTATTCTCTACATACATCCAACTAATATAATTATAAGTTTATCCAAATCCTTACACTAGTCCCTAGCCACCTCGAGCACACATAGTTTTAGCATTTGACATCTTCATACACACTATTTCATAAAACACATCAAGTGAGAGAACTACATATGGCTTGATCCCTCTTTAGAGTATTGTTATGTAGGCAACATGCCCACACAAGGGGTATAGATACATGTTTAGTGCATCTTACACACACTAACCCCTCCCCTCTTTCCCAAATTTTGTCAAAGCATAATGGATTCTAGGGTTTTAAGACTAAATCAAATCTACAAGGAGTTTTATGGACATCCAACAGTCAAAATTTCATAAGTAGGCTCACACAAACACTGAATAAAACCCAAAAAAATTAGGTGTCCTAGAAAATAGTGGAAAAAGAGGACTATTGCATCAGACCTTAGGGTGTCATATTTCAATTCTCCTATCTAATGAAAAAATGAAGGCCAGGTCCTAATTTACAAAAGTTTCCCAATCTTGCATAGTGAATTTTAGACCCTACAATAGCCATCTCAGTTAGTTTCCATCTAAATCTTATTTTCTTCACATTTATTGCTATTTATAGAAATATTAAAAATATAATTAACTTATAAAAATTAGTATCTTAATTATTGCATATTTATTTAATGATTTTATTACTCCAAACTCTTAACTAAATTAGGAATAATACACCAATATGCCCAAAAAAGTTAAATCATTTGGTGAACCCAACTTACTTCGTTTACACATTAAAACCCTAGAAACCTTAGGGTAAATTTCCTTTTGATTTTTCCTATATTTTTATAATTTTTTACCTACATAATAAAATTAAAAATTAGCATTAAATTTAAAAAAAAAATTAGTAATTTTAAAATAATTTTCCTTCAAAACCTAGTTGTCCATACTAGGTCCTAGTATTTTCCCAGTATTTTTCTTATATTTTTATAATTTTTTACTTACATATTTAAATTAGAAATTTACATACAGGCAGTGCATCCCATGGGAATCCAGGCTCGGTAGGGATTCGAATGGTTCCATGGTTTTGATCTTTGTAGTTAACAAAGGTGTGCAGATAGTTAACCAGATGGAGGGATGCGTGATTTTACATGCTCTACAAAGAGCTTATGATTTAGGATGGAGAAAATTAATCTGTGAGGCTGATTATCAAGTTTTGGTCAATTTGCTTCTTGAGAAGAAGACATCTGAAGTGTGCTGGCAGCTATCATTGATTGTTTAGCAAATTCTTCAGGTCAGTTCTTGTATAGATTCTGTGACTTTTGCCCATATACCTAGGGAATGGAATAGGGCAGCTAATTGTTTGGAAAGATGGGGATTAGAAGCAATTGAAGGCTAGATGTTAGATGGGTGGGAGAAGATGCCCTATGCACTTCGTCAAAATTTGGAAAGGATTATCGTGGAGGATGAGAGTGGTATTGGAGCGTAATTGTATTGTTCTTGTTTTTTGAGATTTTATTATTTCCTGAGGCATTGGCCTCAAGTTGTTCTGTACTTTGGTTTTCTTGGATTTACTAAAGTTTTTACCCTTCTTTTATTTTTAAAAAAATAGAAATTTGCATCAAATTTTAAAATTCCTTAGTAATTTTAAAATAATTTCATTTAAAACCCTAAGTTGCATGTACTAGCTCCTATTTCTTCTTGAGGTATCACCTTACATCTAAAATTAGATTTAAAAAATGGATCTCACTTATTTTCAATTATTTCTTGCATTTTTAGCAAATAATAAGGAGACCATACTTGGTCCTATCATATACATGAATGATGAAGTTTACCATATGCTAATACAAAGCTTCATTCTTTGATTTCCATGCCTACTTTTCATATTATGGAATGATATTAAGAAAGTCATTATTCAACATAGTAAGATACCTCTCCTTCAAAGCAAAGTTTACTTGTCTTTAATATAAGGTTTCATCTCTTACTTTCTCTCTCATATGGAAAAAAAATTAATTTTATCATGCTAAACAGATTAGAAATGTCATAGCACATGCCAAAGTTTCTTATGCATTCATGAACAAATTCATGCTTTCTATCCCTTGCTTTTTATCTCTCATATGGAAAAAATTTCAAGTTTATCAAGCTAAATACATTAGAAATGTCATAGCACATGTCAAAGTTCTTTATGCATTAATGCACAATTCCATGCTCTCTATCCCAAACTTGTTATCTCTCATGTGGAATGATCTTCATAAACATAATGGTATACAACTTATCACTCCAACTTCATGCATTTCATCCCACATACATGATTTCTACCTAGATGTATATAACTCTCTTGATACTCTATGTTCAAATTACAACAATATAAACGAAATAGAATCAAATTTACAATGCATAGTTTAGATGATCAATCTCATGTTTTTAACTCTACATCTCAAACAATGATAAAAGGATGTCTACATGCTAACTCTTTTACTCTTAATTCTCATATTACAAATAAAACTAATGCATGCACTCCATTCAAGGATAACATAGATGCACATAGTATTCCAATTTCACATGACAATTTATTACATATTAGGAAAGAATTTCCTTCTCCTCCTCTCCCTGAAGAGGGTGATAGCTACTGTTCCTCTAACCAAGTCCATGTTATCACCCCTCAAAAAGGTGAGATAGCCTATACTATTTTTCTTAATGAATACATGTAGCCTATAGCTTCTTCAAAACCTTTTCAACATATATGCTTACATGTTCAATCAGAAGCAACTAGGGTTTGTACTTGTGAGACTTTAAGGGATCAAATCACTAGTATAAGCAAGTTAATTTTATATTTACAAACACAAAATCAACTATTAAATGACAAGATCATAACATTGGAAAATTAGATTATAATACAAAATCCTCAAAGGCATCCTAGTGCCAATCATGTATATGCACCTTCACTTAGTCAATTAGTTGTAAGCAATGTTACATATCAAAAAAAGAAATCACAACAAAGTAAATATATAACTAGTGATTCAAAAAACATTCAAAGATAAAATAAGAGTTCAAGTGTGATACAAAGGGAAATGATTAAATCTAAGTTGATCAAACTACCTCCTCTACATCCAGTGAGAAGATCCAGATATTATTATGCATATCATAGAATGCATTGGCATCAAACATATTCATGTTTTGCATTAAATAAACATATATAATAGATAATTACTATTGAGGACCCTATATAAGGTAAATCAGTAAAGTAATACATGGTGACATAGGAACACATTCACAAAAGGTCAAATCCATAAACAGTATAAAAGTGGTTACCAAAGCATAACTTAGAACAACAAAAGGATCAAAAATCAAAATCAGAGACATGGTACCATAAGCATAGGTAAAGCACAACAAAGATTCAAATCTACCTCTCCAAAATGAGGCTCAACTTTCAAATTAGTATGGGTTAGGTCAAAAATATCTACAATAGTTTGATTATCAAGGTCAAGGGTTGGGAAAACATGCTCAAGGCATCACTACTCCTATTCTAGTAGTTGATAATGTTTGTCACCAAGATTTATAATTTATTGAACATATTAAGGCAAATCATTCATAGACATAATTTATCAAAGGAAAAGATCTGGATACAACAAAAGTCAACACTAGCATTCTATTGGTTCAAAATCAAGATGATAATAATGAGTGAAATAATACAAGTTATTATGATTTCCAAGATACCGATAATGAATCCAAATATTTAGTGTCATATTCATAGCCATTCCCTCATACTTCACAATCATGCACAATTCATTTTTTTGATACAGGACACCATGATGGGGAGTCTCTTATGAGATTCATCAGTTAGTATCATTTTTTCTTAGTATTACTTGTACATAGTTTATTTTTCCTTACTTGTACATAGTTTCTCAATTTTTATTGTACATAACCTTCTCATGATTGATTATACATAACATATATCCAAAATCTAAAAACAATACAAAATTTCAAAATATCAAAAACAATATAACAATTCAAAATTAAAAAAACAATCAACTAACTCAAAAACACCAAAAACATTTCAATTGTATGCATTATCCATGATTTACATTTATAGTACTATGCTAGACTTACATTTATTATTCTATGCTATTTTTTCTCAATTTATCTACATTACCATGCTTCACTTGATCTTCTTTGAGTGTGTGTAGTGACATCTATATCCTTTATTACTTCACTCTACCCATTGAGGGGGCATCCCACTTCTACATTCAAGACACACATCCATATACATACCTACTAGGGGCATCTTCTATATGACTAAACCATCTAGGTTATATCATTCCTATACCACACACTCTACTTATCATGTTAATGTACATTACTTACTAGCTTACATAGATTACTCTATCAACATTCTACCAGTATATAACACTTATGTATTTCTTAGCATATACATATTATTTTACTACATGTCTTGCATACTTTTACTTCTTGCTTTGATTAGTTAAATGCAATTGTATTTCCACTTTTTACATGCTTTATTTTCTTGCTTTGCATAACTAGATGTGATTGCATTTCTCAATTCCTATTTGTCTCATAGATGTGCCTTAAGATATTTTCCAATGTCTTTTGCTTCTATTCTTCTGTGTACCTTAGGACATTTACCAATATCCTTTGCTTGTACTTTTTATATGAGCTTGTGGCTCTTGTGCTAACCTTGCTTGTTTCATTGTATGTGTATGTGGCATTTGAACATGCCTTATATGCTTGATTTCTATTTTGAGTGAGATGTTTCGATGTCCCTTGTTTACTTATCCCCTTGGCCACCCTCATATATTCCTTGCTTCTTACCTTGTGTACTTGTTACTTGATTACTTTTCAATTATTTGCAATGCCATGATCCACATCATGCATTATCTTGCCTTCTTGGATGCCATGATGGACATAATGCTCCATCCCTCCTTAATAACTAATAACTAACAACCGACCATACTTCTAGCTCTAATTTAGTACATTACATAATTATTACATTATTATATCTATCTAGGCGTACCCCTGTTGATCTAATAATCTCTCATTATAAACCATGTTATATCTTGAGATATCTTGTCAATTATCATTACTATATCATATATTCTTATAGCATAACCCACTTGTAGGGATATTTCTTCTAAGGGTAGTCATTGCAGGGTCTTAATTCCTACCCTTAGAAGAGGGGGAAATAAATAGGGGTTTTTTCATAGAGATTAGAGCTCCTAACAGTCAAAAAAGCATTTTTTAAAACACCCAAAATAATAACTAGACTTTAAATCAAGTAGAGTAGACCAGGTAGATAGTGAAAATTATAGAGCAGTCATCAGAATCAACCCAAGATAATAGCACCAATATTGGACTACAATACTGGATAATATGGTGTCCTTTTCTGGTGCTCCTATCCAAATAGCAAAAAATCATAGATTTTTTAGACATAGGTAGAAAAGTAAGTTTAGCTATAGTTTTACATATTTAGACTAGTTCAGATACAATAGTTCTAGTACAATTTTTCTTAGAGAATCTAGATATATGGAGCATCATATGTAGCATGATGCCTCTCACTTCTAATTTCAAATTAGGCAGTTGATATAACTTCCAAATCAAAATCCATGTTTTAGACACTAGTGATTGAGGGCAATGTGCATGGCACATTTGTCTTCTTTTCTTTCCAAATTCAGTACATTACCTAAGCATTCTCAGTAGTTATGTGCCTTATTCTGTCTATAGGTGGTTGGCATCATTTTGGAGTGGCTTTCATATAATCCTAACCTCCTCATTTTAGAGTGGCTTTCATATAAGCCTAGTGCCCAATTTTAGAGTGGCTTTCTTACAACCCTAATCTCCACCTTTTAGAATGGCCAAGAGTGGCCTAGTTTCTATCATACATTTGGTTATCCATGCCACATTGTCAAATTACATTACATTCATGGGCTTCAAGAGCCATCTCATATGACATAGATTTCATATCGGTATTGGTTCATAGCTTCACTTCACAGGGCAATGATGGAACCAAAGGGATAGCCTTTGTATTCTTGAGCCACCTACTTAGAAGGATTGGAAACATAGTCCAAACATTGATTAGCACAAGCATGATCACATAGCTTCACTTAGTGGGTGATGATCAAGACAAAAGTCCAACCTTTGCATTCTTGAGCCACTCTCAGGGAATTGAGCACTCAGCTCTATTTATGATATTACTCTTTGTATAAAACATACCCAATATTACTCAGCATCACAATAGGTTTTGTATTGGTTCATATACCAAATGAGGTGTATTCATTCC
The DNA here is from genome assembly GCA_037957365.1 of Torreya grandis. Classification (NCBI taxonomy): domain Eukaryota; kingdom Viridiplantae; phylum Streptophyta; class Pinopsida; order Cupressales; family Taxaceae; genus Torreya; species Torreya grandis. The sequence goes on along the minus strand of JARHVA010000013.1, from coordinate 8,126,371 downwards.
TTTCTCTTCCTATCTCTTTTATCCAACTTTGTATGTTCTTATTTTAGATATAGTGTATCTAGTAAGAACTGATCTACTCTTTATTTCTCTTATAGATTTACTCTTCATAGAATTATTTCTCTATGCACAACCAACATCACACAACTGCATGAGCTTCACCCTTACAGGTAAGTTTAGGTACACTTTCTATTTTTTGTTTTATCCTAGTATTTCACTTTGATGTATCACTAGAATAAAAGGGGGGCAAATGTAGTCATATAAAATGTGAAAATTGGTAACTTGAGTGTGGATTATGACACCCATCCCATAGGTCCCTTTTGCTTGCTCTCATGATCCTCATAGGCATATTTTCACTAATTCCCAATCATCCATAGCCTTTCAATATTTGATTCTAGCTCAACTAGATAGCATTTCCAGTGATGATTCCATTCCCCCTAGGTCTTGTTCCTTCAAGACTATATCACCCAACTTGGACTATAACACTGGACCTTAGGGTGTCCATTTTCAATGCTCCTGTCTAAGTTCCTTCTGGTTCTTATTCCTCTTCTTGTTGGCCTAATGCCAATACATTTGACCCATGACCAACATATCCCTATAAAATCCCATTTAAAGTTCATTTAGAAGGGGTTAGAAAATATTGCAAAGCAATCAAGAATACAAGCAAGACTACTCAGGAATATTTCCCTATTCTTTGCATATAGCTAGCCAATACTATTATAAGCTTATTAAAATACTTACACCAATCCCTACCCACCTTGAGCACACCCAGTTTTATCATTTTCATCTTTAAACACACTATTGTACAAAGCACATCAAGTAGGAGAACTACATATGGCTTGATCCCTCTTTAGAGTATTGGTATGTAGGTAGTGTACCCACATAAGGGGTGTGGATATACATTCAATGCATCTTACACACACTAACCCCTCCCCTCTTTCTCAAAGTTTGTTAAATCACAATGGAGTCTAGGGTTTGAAGGCTAAATCAACTCTATAAGGAGTATTACAGATATCTAATAGTGAAAATTTCATAGGCAAGCTCACATAGATATAGTGAACAAAACTTAGAAAGCTTAGGTCTCCTAGATAATAGTGGTAGAAAATGACTATAGCACCAAACCCCAAGGTATCCTATTTCAACTCTCCTATCCAAGCAATAAATGAAGGCTAGATCCTAATTTGTGACAATGTCCCAGTCTTGCATAATGAATTATAGACCCTGCAACAACTATCTTTGTTAGTTTTTAGCTAAGTCTTATTTTCTTCACGTTTATTGTTATTTATAGAAAGGTTAAGAATACAATTAATTTATATAATTTAGTAGCTTAATTATTGTATATTTATTTACTAATTTTATTACTCCAAACCCTTAACTAAATTAGGAATAATAAACCAATATTCTCAAAAAAGTTAAATCATAGAACAACTATTTTCTTATTTGAATCCATCTAATGCACTTAAATAAAATTTTAGCATTTCTTCAGTTCTAGTTTGTATTGAATTGTCACTGGCTTGTTGATTTCTATTTACCTGTCACTTGGTCTTTATGGATGAAATGCAAAAAAATATCCTTTCAAAAGAATTGAGCTAAAATGTAAAATCTAAAATTCTTCTTGAAAGGTCAATCTTGGCAACCTCCACCATAGTATTTCTAGCCTGGTTGGTAGTGGAGCAAGGCCTTTGGAAGGGACCAAAGGTAGCTCTGTCAAGTTTATAAATGCTTGTATGGAAAAATAGAAATGCCCACACCACTTGTCCCCCCAAACTATATTGTAAAATCTTTTTCCTTCAGCAGTTATGGCCTTATAAAAAATTTAATTTCTATGTGTGAATGTAAAGGAAATAAATCAATCACTTGATCACACATAGATGGTTTTAACATGATTATGTATTAATACGTCACTTGTTCTTATAGACTTTAGTGCCTTTGAATTCTAGTTTATTTTAAGTGATGGCTTACATCTAATACTTTTTTATTCTTGTGAAATTAGAGATTCTAGATTTTTAAAATACTCAATATTATTTCCCAGTAAGAGTCACCATTTGTTGTTACTTTCACAACACACCCCATTTTTAGAATAAAAATGAGGACCCTCTTTTTACTTTAGAGTATGATCTTATACCTTTCAAGTTTTCATTGTGATTGTTGGTTCAAATCAACCTTTCGGGAAATCTACTAGATGATTAGTTACAAGTGATTGAATGGGTTTACTTTAATGTCTTTGCATTTCTTTAGTTTAGTCTAAACTTTTATCTAGGAGTGAGTTAATTTTAATATCTAAATTTGCATAATATGGTAAGTCTTAGCCAATTTATCTACTTGTATTTTGGAAACACATTTGAAACTTCATTTTAGGCTATTTCACCTTAGGTTTATACAAATTATCTAACCATTTTAGATTTTTATTACTCCTTTTCCTAAGCAATTTGATCCATTTAGATTCTCATTCTGATTTGAATGACTAAGTGTTTATATGGTTTTACTTTTTAACTTAGTTGATTCTCATAAAAATGGATGAAAGTAGCTTCTAAATTGAGCTAAATGGATAAATTATATGCATTGCTTCACTTTATACTTAGTCATTTTAATTTTAATTTTAATTTTCATAGTCATTTTTTTTCAACTATGTAGACATTGCTTTTTAAATGCTTAGCCATTGTTTTTTAACCAAAGTCACTAACTGTAAATTTTCATATTGTGTTCATAGGTCTTTAGAAAAAAAATTATGACTTTTATGGAACCAAATTTTTGAACAAAATTCATGAAGGAAGAGATCTTGAAGTACTTCAAGATAATTTTCTAAGTGTTTTGATATTCAAAAAAGGTGCTATGAAGACTAGTCAAAAAAATTATTGTGAATAAAAGATCCAAAGGTCAAATCTTGAATATAAGTCATGACAATAAAAGTTCTAAAGGATTGGGCCTTCAAAATGAACAAAAGTATGAAATTTTATGCGACGATTAAAAAAAAAAGTTCCAAGGACTTAAATCAAAAGTCACATGAAGATGCAAAAACATAGAATAACATAAGTGTGAAAACTTAGGGGCATTAAAATCTCAAGCCAAAAATTAATACCCCCATGGTTCTGAGGCCCTGAGGAAAAGCCATGTAGTGGCTCTTCAGAGGGTCGTATGCATGGAAGCCTGGAGCTATTGACCATTATATTAAAGTATGAAGATCCAAGGGAATGATGCATGTTAAGAAAAAATCCAAAAGTTAAAGTTCCCAGGAGGACATATAGAGTTCATGTCTTTATGAATTTGATAAAATCAACTTGTAAAGCTAAATCCCATGGATGATGATGAGCTGCCAAGTGTCAAAATAGGGCCTACAAAAAAAACCAACCATTCATCAAGGGTAAAACAAAGGGAAAGTAATAATTATCCATATGGTAATAACCCATTAGTGCAAAGGACACATTGGATTCACAACCAATAAATCATGAACTAAAATTTGATAGCCCATCTAGCTATCAAAACTATCAAGACGTTGAGAATTAACTATGCATCTAATTTGATTTGAAAAATCAAATCACAATCCAAATAAATCATGAATACGATGGGAATAATCAACATGCCATGTGTAGTGGAAGCAAGCAAGAGTATAATAGACAAACTTAGTCTTAAAGAGGTAGGGTAATTGATTACATAGAAACATGGGTGATTGATAGTCTCGATGCAATCCCAACTACTTTTAACTATCAGAATTCAAAAGAGGCATGGTTTGATTGTGCCAATCCTAAGCATGCCTTTAATCTATCAGAGATTTTAAACTGCCTACTTAACCAAATTCTTCCAATTACATTGATGATTATTTCAACTATTTCATTAGTGGGTGATTTTGATTTTGAATTTAAATTTACATTCAAACTCCCCAAGCCTCTGTGCTTATATAATATTGATACTTTGATGTAAAAAAGGTTGGTCCCTTTAGGATTTAGTAAATTATGATTAGGATATTTTTTTAGGACTAGAGGAGACTATGCCTAGCTAGTTCCTTTTAGATTAGAACTTAAGGTATTGGATCACTCATTTTCCTTTCATGTGTTTCCTTGCTTTCTAGATTATTTTAATGAGTCAAGGCTTAGAAGCTGATTTTATAAGTTAGTGAGCATTTGATGTATCTAAAATAATCTTTAATTGAAACATCTTTATCTGAAAGCTTTGCCATTTGATAGAATTGGTCTGCACATGTATATGGCGAATCTATTTTCCTCTTTGAATCTACTACTTCATTCCATAGACTCTTGCACCATCCTTAGTTGGAGTTATGTTAGGTCTACTCAACTAATGACTAGTTACTTAAATATACGTTTGCTCAATAGAATCAGATTGATCAATATTAGAAAGTGGGCTCTTCTTATCTTTCTCTTTGTACTTCTCTCTTTTTCCTTTTTTTATGAGTTATGATATAATTATAACATTTACCTTCATTGCGTGTTCTTTTGACTATTGTTGTTTATGCACTATCGAATCCATGCAATAAAAATGTCTCTTTGAATCATCTATTTATTCATATTTAAATCATTATACTCACTCCTTAAGTGTAAGCTCTTTATTTTCAATACATCTTGATCTATTTAAAATACACACTAAAGTCCCTTGACATGATATGGTCACAACAAGTAGACAGGGTTACCCTATGTACCAAGACATGGTACATTTAGACCTTGGGGATGTATTCTCTGCATGGGATCTCCCTCCTTTCAATAGACACTATGGATTAATAGACCCTACTTAATTGTTGACTATGTCAAAATACTAGTCAACATGATTAATGGCATATTTTGAATACTTCCTCATAGAAATCATCCCTTGAAAATACATTCAACACATGGATGCCATAGCTATTGTTGTTTTATTAATCCATATTGATATTAATGAATATCATGCCATTTTTACTATAAAATAATCACTATTATCTAAAACACATGTAGATACTTTATAAGTACTAGTAATTAGTCGAAGCACAATCAATTCAGAATGGTACAATGAATATATATATATATATATATATATATATATATATGATGTTGTCATTTCCATTTTTCATTATATGTAGTATTCTTTTGTATTTATGCCCTGTATAAAAGTCTATATATATATATATATATATATATATATATATATATATATTATATATAGACTTTTATACAGGGCATAAATACAAAAGAATACTACATATAATGAAAAATGGAAATGACAACATCATATATATATATATATATATATATATATATATATATATATATATATATGATGTTGTCATTTCCATTTTTCATTATATGTAGTATTCTTTTGTATTTATGCCCTGTATAAAAGTCTATATATATATATATATATATATATATATATATATATAGACTTTTATACAGGGCATAAATACAAAAGAATACTACATATAATGAAAAATGGAAATTACAACATGATGTTACACATTACATTATTATTGAAGGATATTTATTTAAAAGATCACTTGACTGATAATTAATTCAATACTTATATCCTAAAGAATCTAAAAAATTAATAATCTTTATTTCCATATTTGAGATTTCACAATCCATTTACAAACTATTGTTGATCACTATATTCCTTCACAATCCTACATATATATAAAATAAGCTAAGTACTTCACTTTTCTAGCATTTTCCAAAAATGTCAAGTTACTATATTTATAATTATATTGGTTTAACAATTTTAGACATTGAGAAATATAATTTATTAACCAATTTTATGCATATTAGGGTCACATTAATCCTAAAAACAATGAAACAAAAATACATAATCAATGCACACTAAGAATTTAGCTCAATTGTTTGTGCTTGTAGTAGAGATATGTATAGCTTCCTATTTTAAGTACTGCATTTCTCACTCTTACATTCCAAATATTGGAAATACATTTATTTTTATAAATGTTTCCTATTTCATGCATGTTTGATATGGTATGTATGTGTTTTGATGTAATTTTTATACATACTTATATGGTTGTGATGCATATGAATGTTTTGTTGAATAGATAAAATCAAGAATGATAGTAATTATTCATGATTTTAGCTGAAATATTTGTTATCAATGGAATATTTTTGCCTCTTAATGCTATTGACACATTTTTAGTTACTTAAATAGCATGCAATGTGGTGATCAGATTATTAAATCTTTTGTTTTATGAATTTTAATTACGAGAGTTGTAAACTACAAACTATGCCTTAAGTGACTAAAAGGAAATGAAGCATATAATGTAGGAGGATGGAATTATAACAACTTTTGGCACTATAAACTTTGCATTTGAAGATTAACATCACTTTCACATTGAATATAATAAAATAGAGCATATAAATAAATTATGATTATATTTGTTTTACATTATATTTTATTTACTACAATACTAAAGATGAATGCAATGAAATTGAGTATATTGATAAATGATAGATTGTAGTAAGCATAGTCATTATTTAATTTGGACAAAATTTAGATGAGGAGAACTGCAACATTATCAACACTTAAAGATATAATGAGATTAATCAATTATTTACTATATTTTGATGGAATCAAATAAAACCCAATGATAAAATATGTATTATTTACTTTAAATAGGGAACATAATGGAAGTGTTTTTCTAACAATAATAATGAGTACACTAGAAAATGTATCTTAAATGGGAATGTCAATACTCCCATAAAAGACTAACATTATATGACTTGATAAATGATTGAATGAGATCATACAATCTGTTGGTTCACACCATGTCATTAAACCTCACTTGATAATGAAATTACAATTCAAACTCTAGATTAAACCAAACTTCATGAATTGAAGATCGATTTTATAATCACAATTCATGAATTCTATCAGGAATTCTTGCTCTCAAACCATGAAATGTGCATTATTCTACATAATAAATTTTTGGTCTTTCCATATAATAATAACATCAAACATAACAATGTCTTATTATTGTAATGCAAAGTGTATTGTTTAGCCAATTCACATTATGTTATTTAATTGACCATCTTAGCAAATTCAATCTTTCCATGTAATAAATTCATAAAATTTATTAGTATGTTATTATTGTAATGCAATTTGTGTTATTTAGTTAATTCAAAATGTCATATTTAATGACTTGAGAATCTTAGCAAAGTATTACTGACAATCTTTGAATTTAATATCATCATCAAAATTAACAATGTCTTATTTTTGTGATGCATAGTGTGTTATTTAATTCGCAGTGCTATATTTAATTAAAAAATAATATTATCATCATCAAACTTAATAGTGTATTATCATTAAAAATGAAAAGTGTGTTATTTAAACTATAAAAACTCACATTGTTATTTGTATTATTACAACCCCACTAGATTAACTAATAGTTACACTATTTTTTTAAAAAAATACATAAATTACACTTATAGGTTCATCTTTATCTATATATAGGATTACTATTTGGCTACTAAATGCATCAAAAACATTTATTATAGAAATGTAATAACCCACTTGTTATCAATATGATTCAATTAGTTTCCAAAAATTCTAAATCAAATTCCAAAATGAACGCCTCTCATTAAATATACATTGGAAAGAATCAAGTACAATAAAACTCTGATACAATCCACATTTTAGCCATAAATAAGTCTACAACCATTGTTGTCATAATATTATGAATTTAATTACAAATCTCATAGCCATTACTATGTTGAATGTACATATAATAATAATGTACCATATGTTACATTTATAGTACAAAGTCAAATACACAATAAAATGTGTACATTAGTACAAAATAACTTCATAAACAACTCAATGATCTATAAATATAGCCTGAGTATAATCCTAATAATTGAATTTGTTGATAGAGGGAGAGAATCATTTGAGTGCTTTACTTCTAACCATAGACCAATGGTCTCCCACACATCACCACTAGGAGTGGCCCTACCCTTCACAAAGGAGAATATAAGAATAGTGTAGATATCAAGGAATCAACCAGAACTCGTGTATACAATCACTAAAACATGAAAAAATCATGTAGACCATGGAATCCAATCCTCTATCTACTATAAAATCAACATACACATATAAATTAGAAACTAAATTGGAATGACAATGTCTCAGCGATAATATTACTTTGGCTAATATTTTATTATAGAAATCAGATCTAAGGATATGAGTTAATTCCACTCACACAAAAATCTCTTCTACTAAATCATGACTATCATATGATACTAGGGGATATGTATATGAGAAGCATGATGGCATCCTCATATAAATATCACTTATTATCAAAAATTATAGTCTAGAAAATTCCACAAAGATTCAAAGTAAAATAATACATACTTCAGTATACATTCTAACACATACAGTAACATATGATATAATAAATCATAATCATAAATATCATTGATTCCTTTCATTTAATCACAAGAGTGACATTCACAATTTTTTCCAATGAACTATATTCAAAACCTAGATATGTATAAAAGACTGTAATAATAAATTAGTGTATTCTAAGTCTATTTTTAACATATCCCTTGAACACACACACGTGCGCACGCGCGCGCACGGTAAAAATTTTGACCCATGAGTCTCAAGATAAATTATACATAAATATTGTTTCTAGGTTTATTTATATATCTCTCCCCTTATTAAAATAGGGTTTCGGTCTATTTATAGTTATCAATGAATCTTTTCAACCAATATAAAATCTAAAAACATGTATATTATATATATAAATGGGCTCATCATCATGTTAATTTATTCAAAGACATTAATATTAACACACTCAATGACTCAATTGCCAAAGTAAAATAGTCACTTATATTTGTTTAACTCAGGATTTCCCATAATCACTATCAGTTGTTCATAAATATTTTGATATAACAATATGCCTTTGTGTAGCTTATTATATTTTTTTGACTACATATTTACATAATTAATTCTTTTACATTAATGTATATGTCTATTCATTCATCTATACATAATAACAACTTAAGTTCTGAAGGTTTGTATTATAAATCATGTACACCCTGGTTTCATCATGATCATTGATATTATACAGGGCTATAAAATCCTTGATTGCATTTATATGTATTTATATAAAAACTCATACATGTTTACTTAATTTCATCTACACATATTTATAAGTATACATGTAAAACTCAATAGCCATTTTTCATTTGTATTTCAACTCACTATTCTCAATATGGCCTAAAGCTAGGTCCATAAGAAATATTCAATGTTATCGACTCATGGTACATTTTTTCTAAGTGAATATAAAATTTGTTGTATGCACACATATTTAAATATCTAAAAATTCCACATTTATGTCTACAAAACTCACCACTAACACCTATAGTTGTTAATGATCTAAAAAAGGATATTTCAAGTATAACATTACAATGATGATCATCTACACTAATGTATACTCAATTCGATAACATTAGCTTCACAAGTATTTTTAGATATATTTTTATACTTTTGATGGTATTATCTCCTAATAAATTTTAACTAAGTGATTATAAAGATGATTATTCACGCATGTATTTCAATAAACAAAAAGTCCTTTTATAGGTCTGCAAAACTTGATGACATGTAAATATATAGGGGGGGGTGTGTGTGTGTGTGTGTGTGTGTGTGTGTGTGTGTGTGTGTGTGTGTAGCTCTCTCTTTTTTTTCTATAATAGGACATAAGTATCCTCATCTGTGTTTTATGACAAAATTGACCAGCTATAAGTCTTCAAATTGTAGGTATGTATATAAAATAAAATCTACCTACCCAAATTTGTATTGGTGTAAGGTAACAAATTAATGTTACTATTTCATCAAGATTTTCAAGATATTCCACAGCAAAGACCAATATAATTTTTTATATAATTGGTTTGAAACTCTTGTATGCTTAAATATCAAAGGACATAAGTATTTATAGCTAAATAATAAGACTTTCCCCTTATTACCAGTAAGGTTTAATCTCATCTATTTTTTCTAGCTCTTCTTAATAATAGCTCAGTTCCAACTCTATAGGCCTAAAGATGGAGCCAAGATCCATCCCTAAGTCTATAGACCTATAACCTAGGGTTTTATATTTTTTTTCCAAAGACTATCATTACAGACATTCAAAAAATAATAATGAAACATTAACAAAGTCCATATTTTCTACCATTTCATGTCTGAAACCAATAAATATATCTCAAGAAAGACCAACTTGATTATATCATTTCATCATCTAAAAGTGTGTATAGATAAAGTATTTTTTCCATCTTAACCAAGTTCTATATCCTTCTCCTTTTCTATTGTGATAATATATTTTCTTCCTCACCTTCCCCATTATCATTTTTTTATCACCCATGCACAATTTTCATGTTCTAGTAGTTCTCCTACAACCCTAAGAGTTATCCATCATGCAACCTCCCTTCATCAATGTGCCACTACTTTCATTTTCTATTTAACTCATAGTCAAGAGCTCCATATCTAGGCATGGCAATAGAATCAAACCCTCATCATGCCAAATTCCAAGGTCAAATCCCTCAATCATCATAATAACAAAACAAAACCCTAAATGTTTTTCCTTTTTACCCTTTTTGAACTTTCCAAAGGCCTAAGCTTCATTACCTTTCAACTTCAAAATATGACAATGGTTATAACAACCAAAATAGTATCAAATTTTTGGAGTTTATTTAAATTAATTTTTATTTTGAGTATTTTACCTCTTGTCTCCTATGCCATACTTACCAAAATATATAAGGTGACCCCTCAAAAAAAGATAAATCAAGTAACTAAATGAGGCAAATAACACTCAAACCCTAATAACTAGAAATGCAGTCAAGATTATCAAATCATAGTTAAAATCATATAGATATTCAAGAATATAGTGAATCAATGTAAGGAATTCTCATGCTAAGCAAATCAAGAAAAGTATTGAACTCATTAATGAAAAAAATACTCATTTATTGTTAACCAATGCAAACAATATTTATTTCACTCAAGCAACTAGATGTGGTGCATGCATGGATTTGATGGAGTTCTATCAACCCCCAATGTTGATATCTATATCCCCCCTCTCTAATGATACTCTCCCTCTATACTTCTTGTGAGGGTGGGATAGTCCTAAAACCACCTCAATCAAACAAATGGGTAGTTAGTCTAAAATCATAATAATCATTAGTATATAGCCATAAAAAATCTATTAAATGCAAATGAAATTAATCATCATGATTATAAATTATTATATGGCATATGCAACAACTATCCATTCGTAATATTGATCATGAATAAATAATATAATTTTCACCCATAAAACACACACACACATACATATATCCAACTCAAAAATAAATAGTAGAAATATAAATCATTAGTCTTATAGTCCACTATTTAATGCTTAAATAGTTTTATAGAGGAAATTGAATATGACAGCCTTCCCCCTTAAATTAAGTCATCATCCTAGTGACATTTATTTCAAATAGTAGTTCTATAAATAAAAATAATGTTCAGTATAAATATAAGTAATTTTCAACAAAAATATTATTTTAATAAATGAGGAAACAACCTCAATAATTTCTAATAGTCCTCCCATGTAGCATTATCCTCAAAATATTGGTCCCATTGGACCTTGTATTGTGATACTTCTCTATTATATGATTTAAGCCTTTAATTATCAATTATTCTAATTGATTCTACTATGACCACCATTATATCTTAAACCTATAATGCATTCGAATCCAAAACATGTGTAGGATCAACAATATACTTCTTAAGATAAGATACATAGAAAAATAGTATGCATTTGAGTTAAAGTTGGTGGTAATACAAGTCTATACACTACAATACTCATCACTTCAATAACCTCAAAGGTTCCCATATATATCGATGATAACTTAGTTGATTTCCCAAATTTTATTTCACTCTTTTGGGGTTAGACCCATAAAAAAACTTTATTCCCAATTGAGAACTCCCTTATTGTTTTCCTCAGATTAGCATAACTTTTTTGCCTATCATTAGATTTATCCAATCTCTATCTTATCAATTTTAATTTATTTTCCATTTATACAAGCATATCAGGCCCAAAGACTACTCTATATTTTAATTTAGCCTAGTTGATTGGTGTTCTACACCTCCTACCATATAATGACTTGAAAGGAGCCATCTTTATAGATGATTGGTATGAGTTATTTTAAGCAAACTCAACCAATGGTAAGTATTACTCCAATTCATATTTCTATTCCCTGAAATACATCCTAAAAAGATCCTCTAATACCTAATTTATTCTCTCTATTTTCCCATCCATTTTTAGATGGTAAGTTGTGCTAAATTTCAACTACATTCCCAAATCTGAATTGAGAGTTTACAAAAACCTAAAAGTCATATTAGGGTCCCTATCTAAAATTATATTTTCTGGAAACTCGTGTGATATATAAACTTATTTCATAAACCTTTTTCCAAACATCGGTGCATCATTTATCAAATTACCTAGAATGAAGTGAGCTACCTTGGTAAACTCATCCATAACTACCAAATTCCTATCATGATGGTTTTTGGATATAGGCAAACCTTGGATAAAGTTCATAATAATAACTTACCACTTTCATTTATGTAAATAATGTGGGCACAAAAACCCATTAGGATGCACATGTTCAGCCTTAACTCGATGACACTACAAGCTTGTAGATATAAAATATGTTGCATCTTTTTTAATTCCCTTCTAGAAATATAATGGTTTTAAATATTATAAAATATTATTCACTCTAGGATGTTCTTGATAAAGAGTATTTTGAAATTCCTTTAGCACATTATTCCTCATATTTTCTCTATCAGGTACATATATTCCACCATTAAACCTCAAAATCCCATAATTCTCAAATTGAAAAGCATGGTATTTATGATCTTGAGATTTCTCATTAGTGCCTTCTTAACCAATTCATAAAATTTATCTCTAGGTGCTAATTTAACCACTTAGTCTTGAAAAATAGTTTTTATTATGGCCAAAGATGTAATGTACCTTCTATGGCTAAGGGCATCTACAAATCTATATTCTTTACCCTTAATCTAGTTAATTTGAAATCATAATCTGATAGAAATTTTAATCAATGCCTCTAATGAGCATTAAGGTTAGGTTGGGTAAATATGTACTTAAGGCCCAAGTTGTTAGTTTTAAGCTCAAAATAAACAATTCCTCCCAACTTTCAAAACATGAACTATGGTAGCTAGTTCCAGGTCATGAGGAGAATAATTTACCTCATAAGGCTTCAGTTTCCTTGACTCGTAGGTAATAATTGAATCATCCTACATAAGAACTCATATTTCATATTCTAAAATATCTCTTATAACTTCAAAATAAGCATTTGGATCCAAAATCTGTAACACGTGTTGAAGTAAACCTATTTTTCAGTACATGAAAGGATTCTTTGCACTTATTATACCAAAGAAAACAATTTTCTTTTTAGTGAAGAAAGGTGATAGGATTAGCTATTTTGGAGAAAATTGGTATAAACCTCTTGTAATACCCTATTAAACCCATGAAACTATGCACCTCATGCACATTTTTGGGTGCTAGCCATTTCATAATGGCTCTACTTTTAGATAGATCCACTAAAATTCCTTTCACAAAGATAATGTGTCCCAAGTATTGAACTCTTATCTAAAAAAACACACCTGGACAATGTAACCATTTCAATACTAAATGAAAGTGATCAACATGTTTTTATTCACTTCTAAAATAGATGATAATGTCATCCATAAATACTAGCATAAAATGATCAAGGTAATCTTTGAACACATTATTCATGAGATCCATGAATGTTGCATGTGCATTTGTTAATCCAAAAGGTAGTATTGTGAACTCATAATGCCTGTAATGGGTCCTAAAAGCTATTTTTAGAATATATGTTCCTCTCAAATTCTCAACTGATGGTACCCAACATGGAGATCAATCTTTGAAAATATTTTTTTACCATGGATTTGATTTAAAAAGTCATCAATGCAAGGTAAAAGATACTTATTTTGATTATTACCTTACTAACCATTAGGTAGTCAATGCACAGATGAAGGTCTATGTCCTTATTAGTGACAAAGACTATAGGTTCACCCCATGGTAAAATACTTGGCCAAATCAATCCATTGACTAATATTTCCTAAAGTTGTGTTTTAACTCAATTAACTCAGTTGGTGTCATCCTATAAGGAGCCTTGGACTATGGTTTTAATCATGGAATGATATCAATAGTGAAATCAAATTCTCTTTATGGGAGGTAAACCTTTTAATACCTCTATAAAAACATCCTGAAACTCTTTCATAAAAGGATATTCTTCAAGAGCAAGTTCCTTAGCTTCACCAATATCATCCATTTTGATTAAAAATGTTTGACATCCCTTTCGTTGAGTCTTTTTCAACTAAATGGATAAAAATTTCCTTATTTTTTACTCTCTCTGATTTCTTTAGATTTGGTTTTAGTTTCTCAAATATCCAAATGCTCAAACTTATCAAGGAAATAGTCCACTTTGGCTTTGTGTTTAGCGAGCCAATTCACACTTAAGATCACATCATATGACCTTAGCGGTGTTGCATAAATATCAAAAACTATACTGAATTTTGGCAACTTTATTTTAACCTCAACAAGACATATATCAACCTTGAACTTGGAATCAATTATTTACTAAATTAACCAAGCATTTTCTATAAAACCAACTTTCGTAGATATTTTACTTAGCACTTTGGGAGAGATAAAACATTCAGTATCCCATGTATCTATCAAAATAGTAATAAGATGCCCAAACAAAGTAACTTATACTTAGATTTGAGAGGTTTGAAATTATGCTTGATAATAATCCATTTCTACTTGAATACACTACTGGAAGGTTTCCTACTAATATGTAGAGGTGGATGTATTCTTATTTCTATTGTTTGTCTTCCACAAAGGACAATCCTTTGTAGAATGATCTCTTTTACATGTGAAATATCTACCAAGTGGAAATTTTATCTTAGCCTGATTAGCACCCTCAAATCCTTATTTAAAATTACCTCCTAGTTCTAAAAATATATTAATTTTTTATCAAAATAAAGTTGAGGTAACCACCATGATCTAAAAAGAGTCACAAATTGCTCCCATGTGGTGGCAGTGGAATCAAGGTTCATCTCAAGATTCTTATTAGCCCACCAAGTTACCATTTCACCATCTAATTGGTAAGTTACCCAAAAAGTCTTAGTCACCTTTGAATAATTTTAAAATACTTTTCCATTTTCATGATCCAAGCTTTAGCTCCACCACCTAAAATTGTACCATCAAACTTGGGTGGGTTTACTTTTTTCATGTCACGTACAAACTCTGTAACTACTTGAGTTCTAGCCACTTGTTGACCTTCCTTATTCCCCTAATCTTGAGGAACTTCCTACTCTTTAGGTTATTCATTTATAAATTCTTGTTCATATTCCTTTTCATGTCCATAAACTTCTCACTCTAGAGTTACTCTAGAGCTATTATTTTGTCTCTAGTCTCATTCACAATAGCAAGTATCTAATCAAGTTTTTTAGCTTGTTTTGTGACTATCTGATTAAGATCAACTTGAGGGTTTGCATTTGAGGTTCCCTCACTAATCAATCTAACTCATTCCATTCTCTTTACTAAAATTAGGATAACATATTTATGTTAATGGATGCATTAGGTTTGAATGTTAAACCTTCACTCCGATAGCCCAATGTTACAACCCCACTTGGTTAACCAATGGTTGCACTATTTTTTTTTAAATACATAAAGTACACTTATAGGTTCAAATTTATATATATATATATATATATAAGATTATTGTTTGGCTACTAAATGCATCAAAAACATTAATTTATAAAAGGTATTAACCCACTTTCTATGAATATGATTCAAATAGTTTCCAAATAGTCTAAATCAGATTTCAAGATGAATATCTCTCATTAAATATATAGTGGAAATAATCAATTACAAAAAAAAATGATGTAATCCACATTTAAGCCATAAATAAGCCTACAGCCACTGTTGTCATAATATTCAAAATTTAATTACAAATCTCACAGCCACTACTATGTTGAACATCCATCAAATAATAATGTACAACATGTTACATTTCTAGTACAAAATTAAATATATAATAGAATATGTACATCAATATAAAAGATCTTTAAAAGTATCTCAATGATCTATAAATATACTCTGAGTATAATCCCAATGGTTAAATCAGATGATAGAGGGAGAGAATCATCTAAGTGATTTACCTCCAACCACAAACCAATGGTCTCCCACACACCTCCCCATTGGGAGTGGTCCTACCCTTCATGGATTATAAAATAATAATGATGTGCATATCAAGACATCAATATGAAATCACGTATGTATAATCACTAAAACATACATCAATCATATAGACCATGGAATCCACTCCACTATCTACTATGAAATCATCATACACATGAAAACTAGAAAGTATAGTGGAATGATAATGTCTTAGCTATAACATTAGTTTGTCCAAAAATTTTATTATAGAAATCATATCTAAGGATTCGAGTAAGTTTTGCTCACATAAAACTCTCTACTATTGATCATGTCAAGAATAATATACTTATAAACAATTCTCTAATCAAATATACTAGTCATTGCTTCAATATTTAACAATCAATATCATATTAGGTATAAACTATCATCTAACCTATCTAATAAAGTAAAGCCTATGAGTTAGGCAATCCCTTGAAGGATAGAATACATAGATTATTGAAAATATGTATCCAATATGCGTGCTAACACTACAAAGATGAAAGAAAACTATAACAACTAAGAAAATTAGACAAACACCTAAACATAAAATAAGTACACTAAAGTTAATCTAGAATTTAAAATTAATTAATATTTAAGATTATTGTTAGTAGATTAAAAATTAATAAATTTAGGAATCTATAGTTGCATTAAGAAGAAAACATGCTAGCAAACTAAGATACCACAAAGAAACTAAATCTAATAAAAATAAGTAAAATAGACTAAACAAATTGACTAAGAGAATAAACAACTAACAATTAATCTAAAATAGAAAAGATGAAATAAACTAATCATAAAATTTGTGAGTCTTAGAAAAGATTTGTCTTGGCATAAAATAGAATAAGATTTATTGAGAAACAAACTTTAGTAACAAAATATCTTCGAAATGATAACTATTAAAGTTTAAAAATATCAATAAATTGTCTCACATGGTGATGTAATCATTATTATTTAGGTCAATTACATTGTATTCTGCATATATGAATGCATATCTACAATCATCTTAATATATTAGACTTAATAGACTCCAGATAATCAATTTATAAACTAAACAAGAAACCTATATATACCTATATTGATTAAGCATATTACTTAATCATTAGAAGATGTATTGTGTTTCTCCTCTTTGTGATGTAACTTTGATCTCGTTTTAAACAATCTCCTCAAGATATGGTTAAGAAATAAGTTATAACTAACTTTAGTTAGTTAATTTTTAATTTTAATTGAATTTAAGAAAGTCAATTAATTAGCTTTTAGAACTTGAGTTTATTTTTAATACTTTAATAAATTCTTAAGATCAACTTTAAATAATAATATGTTGAATACAACTCTAAACTAGTGGGGGCCTTTAAGTCATTGCAAACATTTAAAATAAACACTCAAACATGCCAAACAAACATAAAAACCATTAATTAAATAAATTTAATTACTCTAAACATTAATTTCCATATGCATTTTCCAATGGATAATGAAAACAAACATGTAACATGCCCCCAAAAACCTTAACTTTATGAAAGCATACTTATCAAAATATTCACATCTTGTAATAAAACTACAAAGTATTCATACTATGAATGAAAATAAAATGGTCATATGTTTCTAAGCTACATATCCATTTCATTGACTTATAAAATAAACCAAACATTCTCTTTTGTCAATCCAAGAACATAGACCTTTTGTATTTATTTCAACAAAACATAAAACCTTGGCATCTAAACCCAAAACTTGGTAGTGTCAACTAAACAATATCTGCAAGCTGAACAACATATGTATGACCCAATAAATAGATATTAGACCAAATCATTATAACATACTTCTATCATCTCTATCTAAGGTTAAAAATAAAGAAAACTATACATGCAACTAATATCCTAAAATGCACTCGTCTTATGATTTCTCAAATCTCATACATCTAGATCTTCAAGATACTACTAGTATTATGAATATAACCCAAAATGCATAAAATTTATCATTTTAAAATGACCAAAAATATTTCATACAAAATTACAAAATGAAAAAACCTCTTTGTATATCATTATAAAACTACTCAATATCTCAAAGATCTCTAAAATAATATTTCAAGCTTCTAATGAAAAGAAAATAACCATTGTATTTAGCTATAAGAGTAGAACAACTAAAAACTTTGATCATATCAAAGAACTCAAATATACCATCAACCTCTAATAGCCATAAGCAAGTGATAAACAACAAATATCTCTTCCAAAAAAATGACTAAACCCGTAGACATCAACTTAAAAGAAACTCTTTTTTCAATGAAATGTGAAAATAAAACTCACAAAATTTATAAAATGAAATGAATCCACTCATTTCAAAATAACTCGATGCATGACCAAAAAACTACTCATCCCATCATAACTTAATTTCATGTAATTTAAATAACCATGCATAGCCAAGACAAGTGACAATCTCTCTTTAAAAACCATATGTCAAGTTTATTTAAACTTTCATTAAATGAAAACATTTATAACTAAGTTATATATCCAAAAGAACATAGATTTTTCATGATAATAACTAAACTTTAACATGCATTATGTTATTATCCAAATAGCCATTTTGAAAGCTTCATATGCCAAATCATATCCTCAACTAGTTTCGTCCATAAAATAATCCAAAGGCAAACCATTTATCATCAAAATTAACACATACACCTATTATTGCTTCAAATAATCTCAACAGAGCAATCAAAACATACCTTTTAGTCAATAAAATTAACTCGAAAACTATTTGTGCAATATCCTAATCTTCTCATCCCATTACTCTGACTAGCATATCTCTACTCCCACACCAGGCTTGCAAAAATTCCTAAGGGAAGATAAATAACCGTCTCTTTTATATTCCATCGACCAACATTAAATGCTTACATGACATGTTTCTTCCTATTTGTTTATGTTTATCATCAACATTTTTAGTGACCTTGAAAAATTAATGACTTAACTAATGAGCTTAGCAAACCATTACCCTTTCATCTAATTGAACTACCAAACATCCAAAATTGAGGCAAATGAATTTAACATTAAATATTCACCTACTGCCAACCATACAAAATCTTGAAATATCTAGCTTCAAGCCATAACACATTAACTTTTTCCTGCTACTTGTAAATTCGATGATGGACCATCAAATTTTAAAGCTCAAGTTAATTTCTAACCAACACTGAATATAACTTAACTAAGGTTAGTCAAATAAAATATCCATCACTTTAGCTTATAGCTCTAAATAAAAAAATCTACCAACCTTTAAATCATCACATCCTTGAAGGACTTATCAAAACACAATGTATATGATCTAGGTTGAATACTACTTATCATATTAGGTTGCACCAAATGCATATGAAACTTAGGTATTCAATATTTTCTTTAAAATATGTAAAACAAACTTTAGCATATGCATGTAGGTCCTCAAATGATCAATAAATATAACAACCCTAGCCACTTAACATTAGGCATTATGCTTTCAAAATACACAACACATGAAATATATCACAAGCCTATTATTATGTCAATCATATCCCACATATTTTACCAACGTGTTAAAACCATGCCTAGAAATATGTGTTATGGCTCCTGAAGACGACTATGATACAATACTAATTATATAGTACTGCATACATAAAAATGTGCAATGAGTATTTCTTTAAATTAACACATGTTTCAATCTTGCATTTCATATGCTCATGTGATTATGCATTATTTGATATATACTTATATCTACCTTTTTGAGTACCTAATCTTAGGATTTTTTCCAAGAAAATATCATCTATAATTGAAAAGATCAATCATCATACAACTACCATTTCTATCACTTAATCATTTATGTCTCTATCACAACTATCAACTACACATCATATTGATATTGAAATATGTTTTCATTAACTAGATACTTATGCTTTTGAAACAACTTAATTACCATTAAAGTAAAATTTATTTAATGTAATAGTCATTAATGATTTCTTGTGGGAAACAAATGCCTATTCAAATTAATGTAACTTAATTGGACCCCAATAGTAAATTTAAGTTTTATGACATTGGTCATCAATATGGTAGAACTATACACATGTCAAGATATTTAGGAAAAATAAGGGGGTAATAAAAATAGGCATAATAACATCCACATATAATGATCACCTGCTATCCAAAAATATAGTCTAAAAATTTCCACATAAATATTCAAAGAAGAATAGTATAAATTTTAGCATACATTTTAACCCATACATTAACATATGATACAAGCAATCATAATCATAAATCTCATTGATTCCATTCACTTAATCATAATAGCGATATTCATAATTTTGTCTAGTGAACTATATTCAAAAACCAGATATTTATAGAAGACTAGAATAAGAAATCAAAGTATTCTAAGTCCATTTTCAACATATCCTTGAACACAATTCATATGCAAACAACACACACACACACACACCCATATGTAGATATATATCTATAGATATATAGGTTTTTTGAGGGTTTAATAGCTACAAATGAGGGGAGACTAGATCATTCACTACTCACCATATATGATAGAACCTTGGTCCATCAATGGGAAATCTTAGACTTCTAAAAACATGGTGCATACATTAAGATGGACCATATAAAATCTGATAACGCATCGAAGATAGGTTTTTAGATTATCATCTAAACCCTCATTGGTAAAACTATATGTCTATGGGTTCTATTAAATGACCATGTGATGGCCCTAAAATGGAATTTAAATCAAATACAATGGATTCATGAGGATAAGAAATACCTCATTTATAAGGGGAATCAATTGGAGGAACAAAACCCTCTTTTGTCGTACAACATTGGGAAAGACTCCACCATCATTTGATGTTACGACTACAAGGAGGAGGTGTTGAATCTAAAATGTCATCCACATAAAAAACCTCATTAAAATAAGCATTGAAGAATGTAACCAACAAACAAAATGAAAGAAATACCCCTCCATTGCCCTAATCATATGTTGTGGATCATGTTGAAGAGGTGAAGATAGTGGAAATTTTTGTTGAAAAGGTTTTCTTATATCTAGACAATCTAGAAAAATGAGAAATCATCTAAATATTCAACAAACTATGGACATGTACAAAGGCACATACAAATGTATATAAACCTCTTGGCCTGACAAGTGTGAGATTGTGTTATGTTCAAGAGGTTTTTTCATTTTTCACTTTGATGAAATGGAATATTATCATAATTGCCTCACTGAGGGTCTTTGGTTTTAGGGTATTTCAAGACTCTACGTCACTCAATGGTTCCTAAATTTTGATCCTAACACACACTCAATTACAAAAGTACCAGTTTAGGTCAAATTACCCAACCTACCTTTACATTTTTCTTGTGCATTTTTTGAAATAGGTAACTCTTTGGGCACTTACATAAAGAGTGATTCTACTATAATTTTAGTGGGTTTGCATACTTTTTCTCGCATATGTGTATAAATTGATTTGAGCCAAGGATTTATGGATAAAATCATTATCAAATATAGTAATTCATAGTATATATAATTGGTGGATTATAATAATATAAATTTTTGTTGTAGAAATTGTAAGATGTCAGGACATATACAAGCTACATGCCCCTAGGTTGGAGCCTAGTCTCAAATTAAAAAGGGAATGAAGTCAACAACAAAGAGATGGAATTTATTGGCATAAGAGGATTTAGATGGTGAAGATAGAGCATAAGAAAATGGACAACATCCAATAGATATAGAAACAAACCAACATTCTAAAACTGATCCACTCATTGAACTTTTTATCTTTTTTGATAAGGAAAGAGGAGTAGAACAAAACCCAACTATGCATATAGATCCAGATGGGTCACTAGGATTTTTAAAGAGAACACATGAATTTAAGAATTTAAAATTAGATAAGAAACTTTTGGGATCACTTCCTCCTCGTAATACCCATATTTTAGAATTGCAGATAGTGACGGTGGAGCCTTTTCTAAGGGTGTGGTTGGAGGTGAAAAAGAAGAAAGGTAAAAAGGGAAAGTTTGTATAAGAAAATGTTTCTATCACACTTCCTTGACTTGTGTGAAACTTATCTTTCTAGTGCTTTTCCCTATTTTTCTTTGGGGTTTATTTTTTACACACCTCAAAGGGTCTATATGTTTAATTCCCCTTTTGAGGTGATTATTTTTTTTAAGGTGTTCACTTCCCTTACTTTTTTCTAGTGGAGCCTTGTTAGGATCTCTTTTTTCTCAGTCACCTTTGATTGGATATTGAATGTATCTTTTCACCATTTATTTGAATAAAAGGTACTGACACTTTTATTTATATATAGACAGACACATATATACATACATACATACTATATGTATCTCTCTTTGTGTGTGTGTGTGTGTGTGTGTGTGTGTGTGTGTGTGTGTGTGTGTGTGTGTGTGTGTGTGTGTGTGTGTGTGTGTGTGTGTGTGTGTGTGTGTGTATAGATGTACATATGTGTGTATATATAATTATAGGAATCAATCAAAATTTTGACCCATGAATCTCAAGATAAATTAGACATAAATATTGTATTTGGGCTTCTTTAGATATCTCTCCCCCATTAATTTTATCATAATCTATTATGAAAGAAAGTCTTATTAAAATAGGGTTGCAGTCTAATTATGGTTGTCAATGAATCTTGTTAACCAATATAACATCTGAAAACATGTATATGATATATACACATAGGTTCATCATTATTTTGATTTATTCAAAGACACTAATCTTAGCACACAGTCAATGGCTCAATTGGCATAGTAAAATAATCACTTATATTTGTTTAACTCATAATTTACCATAATCAATGTCAGTTGTTCATAAATATTTTGAAATAATAATTTGCCTTTGTGTAGCTTACTATGTTAATTTGACTTCATATTTTCATAAGTAATTATTTTAAACAAATGTATATGTATATCCATTCATCTATACATAATAACAACTTAAGTTCTGAAGGTCTATATTATAAATCCTATACACCTTAGTTTAATCTTGATCTTTGATATTATACAGGGCTATAAAATCCTTGATTCATTATATATATATATATATATATATATATATATATATATATATATATATATATATATATATATATAATGCCGTATTGAGAATAGTGAGTTGAAATACAAATTACAAATGGGTATTGAATTTTACATGTATACTTATAAATATGTGTAGATGAAATTAAGCAAACATGCATGCATTTGTGTGTGTGTGTGTGTGTATGTATATATATATATACACACACACACACACAAATGCATGCATGTTTGCTTAATTTCATCTACACATATTTATAAGTATACATGTAAAATTCAATACCCAATTGTAATTTGTATTTCAACTCACTATTCTCAATACGGCCTATGGCTAGGTACACAATAAATATTCAATGTTATCGACTCATGGTACATTTTTTCCAAGTGAATATAAAATTGGTTGTATATACACATATTTGAATATCTACAAAGTTCAAATTCATGTCTACAAAACTTACCACTAACACTTACAACTACCAATGATCTAAAAAGAGATAAATATAAGTCCAAGTCTAACATTTTGATGATGATCATCTACACTAATACATACTCAATTAGATATCATAACTTCACAATTATGTGTAGATATGGATTTCTATACTTTTGAGAGTACTATATCCTAATACATTTTAACTAAATGATTAAAATTATGATTGTTCATGCACATATTTCAATAAACAAAAAGTCCTTTTATAGGTGTAGAAAACTTACACACATAATATATAGAGGGGTGTGTGTAGGACTTAATTATCCTTATCCATGTTTTATGACAAAATTGACCAGCTACAAGTATTCAAATTGTAGATATATATATAAAAGAAAATATGCCTACCTATATTTGTATTGGTGTAAGGCAACAAACCAAGGTTACTATTTCCTCAATATTTTCAAGGCAATACATAACAAAGACTAGTATAATATTTGATATAATGAGCTCGACTATGTTTTTTTACAACTTAAATACTTTATGTCTAATATGTGTATGGTTTCACCCAAAAACTAGTATTTTAACAAATTATGATAAAACTCATGTATGATCAGATATCAAATGATATAAGTATTTATAACCAAATAATAAGACTCACCCATTATTACCAGTAAGTTTTAATCTCTTCTATTTTTTCCGTATCTTCCTAATAATAACTCGGTCTCAGCTCTATAGGCCTAAGGATGGAATTTAGTTCCATACCTAGGTCTATAGATATGCAACCTAGGGTGTTAGAGTTTTTTTTCGCCAAGAATATCATTACACACATTCAAAAAAAATAATGAAACCATAATAAAACCCATATTTTCTTTCCTTTCATGACGGTAGCCAATAAATATAGCTTAATAAAGATCAACCTAATTATATGGTTTCGTTGTCTAAAAGTGTGTATTGATAACCATATTTTTTCCTCCTTAACTAAACTTTGTGTCCTCCTTTTATGTCGTGATAATATATTTTCTTTCTCATCTTCCCTCTTATCTTTTTTATATTACCCATGCATAATTTTCATGTCCTAATAATTCTACTAAAACCTTTAAAGCTACCATCATGTAACTTCCCTTCATCAATGTGTCACTACCTTAATTTTATGTTCAACTTGCAATCAAGAGCTCTATATTCGGGCAGGGTGGAAGAATCAAATCCTCATCATGTTAAATGGTGATGTCAACTCCCTCAATCATTGTAATAACAAAACAAAACCATAAATTTTTTTCCTTTTTACCTTTTTGAATTTTCTAAAGACCTAAGTTTCATTACTTTTCAACTTTGAAATATGAAAATGGTTATAACAACATAAATAATATCAAATATTTAGAGTTTATTTAAATTAATTTCCTTTGGGGAAATACCTCTTGTCTATGATGCCATGTTTACCAAAAGACATAAGGTAAACCCTCAAAACAAGATAAATCAAGTAACTAAACAAGGAAACTAACACTCAAACCCCAATAACCAGAAATATAGTCAAGATTATCAAAGCACAGTTAAAATCCTATGGAGATTCAAGGAAACATCTAATCAATGTAAGGAACTATCATGCTAGAAAAATCATGACAAGCTTTGAACTCATTAATGTAATTAGACTCATTTATTGTTAACCAATGAAAGCATTATTCATTTCACTCAATCAACTAGATGTGTTGTGTGCATAGGTTTGGTGGAGTTTTCTCAACCCCCAATTTTGATATCTTCATTCCCCCTCTCTGATGATAATATCCATTTGTACTATATGTAAGGGAGAGATAATCCTAAAACCATCTCAATAAAATGAATGGGTAGTTAGTCTAAAATCATAATAATCATTAGTATATAACCATAAATAAATTGTTGAATATAAATAATCTAAAAATGAAATCAATCATCATGATCATAAAATATAATATGACATATGTAATGACTATCCAATCAAAATATTAATCATGAATAAATAATATAAATATCACTCATATAACATATATATCTAGCTCAAAAATAAATATCAAAAATATAAATCATTATTCCTATAATCCATTATTTAATACTTAAATAGTTTTATAGATGAAACTGGATGACATCTTTCCCCCTAAAATAGGTAATCATCCCAATGGCATTTATTTCAAATAACAATTCTAGAAATAAAAATAATGTTCAATAAAAATATAAGTAATGTTAAAAAAAATATTATTTGAATAAATGAGTAATTGGTATTTTTAAGAAACCCATGTAATCTATAAAATTCGTTCACAAACCTTTTGGCAAGCATAGGTGCATCATCTATCAAATTACTTGGAATGAAGTAACCTACCTTATTAAATTTATCCACAACTACTAACATCATGTTATGATAGTTTCTTGACATAAGAAAACCTTGAATAAAGTCCCTACTAATAACATTCCACTTCCATTCAAGTATGTAATGTGGGCATAACAACCCATCGGGATGCACATAGTCAACCTTAACTCACCAACACTCCAAGCATCTAGATACAAAATATGATGCATCCTTTTTAATTCCCTTTTATAAATACATTGGTTTTAAATCTACTAAAATCTTAGTCAGTCCAAGATGTCCTGAATATGGAGCATTGTGCAATTCTTTTAGCACAA